>JAABKJ010075445.1:166904838-167002740 GCA_011634705.1 Andricus grossulariae | reverse complement strand
CAGTTTTTCCAGGAATATTCAAAAAAACTTTTTTATTGTCTTGAAAGCTTTCAAAACTCTTAAAAAGCTTTTTTCTTTGAAGTCTTCAAAAATCAACATTTTGTTTTAAATTCCTTGAATTATTTTGGAAATTGTTCAAAATTTTTAAATATAGTTTAAAATGTGTTAGATTTTTGATAAAATTTTTTTTCAAAATTCTGCAAAATACAAAAAATTGCCTTCGCATCTTTCTGATTCAATTTTGGAAATATTTTGATATGATTTTAAATTTTATCTTAAAATTAATTTTTCAAAGTTAAAAATCAATTTTTGAAAAATTAAAAAAAAATTCTAATTTTGCGAAATTGAAAAATTTGGCTTTAAAATTGTCTACATTACTTTTTCAAATTTCACAAAATCATTTTATATCCGACAAGATAAAAACATTTTACCAACAAATCTTCCAGATAATTGGTCGTAAGTTTTCAAAATTTTATGAAATCTTTTTAAATATTCCCTTAAAATTAATTTAACAAATGAAACGTTATTTAAATCTTCCCAGAAATTTCAAGAAGATTTTTCTATTCTCTTGAATTCCTTCAAAAGTTTGAAAAACTTTTTTTTTTAAATTTTGAAAATGCTGCATTTTTTCTTCATTTTCTTGAAATTGTTT
Organism: Andricus grossulariae; assembly: GCA_011634705.1. Taxonomy (NCBI): domain Eukaryota; kingdom Metazoa; phylum Arthropoda; class Insecta; order Hymenoptera; family Cynipidae; genus Andricus; species Andricus grossulariae. Next base: position 167,002,088 of record JAABKJ010075445.1, on the reverse strand, counting down.
CAAGTTCGAAAATATTTTTGAAATCTTTTCCAAATTTTTTTTTCAAATCTAGCAAAAAAAATTGCTTCAATATCTTCCAGATATTTTATCGACAATGTTGGAGATCTTTTGAAATTTTTAAAACCCTTTTTCAATTTTCCCTTCAAATTAATATTTTTAAATGAAAAATCATATACAGTTTTTCCAGGAATCTTTGAAAAAACTTTTTTATTGTCCTGAAAGCTTTCAAAACTCGTAAAAAGCTCCTTTTTCGAAGTCCTTTTTTCAAAATTTCTTAATATAGTTTAAAACGTGTTAGATGTTTTTAACCAAATAGTTAAATTTTCAAATAAAAATGATAAATTTTCAACCAAAAATCGAATAGTTAAATTTTTAGTTAAAAAAATTCATTTTCAACAAAAAAATATGAACTGAAGGAAAAAAAAGAAGAATTTTCAACAAAACAGTTAAATTTTAGTCCAAAACAGGTAACTCTAAAAAAATAATTAAATTTTCAACAACATAGTTCAATTTTTAACCAAATAGTTAAATTTTCAAATGAAAAAGATCAATTTTCAACCAAAAATGAAAGAGTTGAATTTTCAATTTAAAAAAAATCATTTTTTACCAGAAAGAAGAATTTTCAATCAAAAAAGATGAATTCTCAACGAAAAATGTAATACTTGATATTCCGACCAAAAAATATTTTAATTTTTTTCAAAACAGTTGAATTCAACCAAAAAGGCGAATTTTTAACAAAAAAATGGAATCCTTATCCAAAACAGATACATTTTTATCCAAACAGTTGCATTTTTCACCACAAAAGATCAAATTTCAACCAAAAAAGATGAATTCTTAATGAAAAATTAATTAGTTTAATTTTCAACTGAAAAATATCAATACTTAACTAAACTAATTTTTTTATGAAAATTAATTTATAAAACTTTTTAAAAAACTAATGGATTAATTGAATTTTTAAATAATAACAAGAAATTTTTGTTCAAAAATAGAATGGTTTAATTTTCAGTTAAGAAAAGCAATTTTTATTTCAATAAACAAATTTACAATAAAATAGTTCAATCTTCAACCAATAAAATGAGTTTTTAAGCAAGCAGTTCAACTTTTAACCAATTAGTGGAATTTCAAACGAAAAAAGATGGTTTTTGAACAGAATAGTTGAATTTTAAACCATATAGTTGATTTTTCAAATAAAAAGATCAATTTTCAACAAAAAATGCAAAAGTTAAATTTTCAATTAAAACCATTCATTTATAACCAAAGAGATGAATTTTCAGCCAAAAAAGATGAATTCGTAATGAAAAATTTAATAGTTCAATTTTCAACTAAAAAAGATAAATTTTTAATTGAACTGAATTTTGTATAAAACTAAAATTATAAAACTTTTTAAAAACTAATGGATTAATTGAATTTTAAACTAAAAATAATCAATTTTCAGCCAAACATAGAATAGTTAAATTTTCAGTTAAGAGAAAGAATTTTTATTTTAAAAAACAAATTTTCAATAAAATAGTTAACTCCTCAACCAATAAAATTAGTTTTTGACCAAGTAGTTCAACTTTTAACCAATTAGTTGAATTTCAAACAAAAAAAGATGGTTTTTAACAAAATAGTTGACTTTTCAACCATATAGTTGATTTTTCAAATAAAAAACATCAATTTTCAACCAAAAATGGAAAAGTTAAATTTTCAATTAAAATAATTCATCTTCAACCAAAGAGATGAATTTTTCAACAACAAAAAAATGAATTCTGAACGAAAAATGTAACACTTGATATTCCAACAACAAAAAAATATTTTAATTTTTGATCAAAAACAGTTCAGTTCAACCAAAAAGGCGAATTTTTAACAAAATAATGGAATCCTTATCCAAAACAGGTCAAGAATACAATAATGAAATATTCAAAGAAAATTAATCTTCTTGATTCAAAAATCAACTTTTTGGTCGAATTTTCAACTCTTTGGTTGGATGTTGAACTCTTATTTTGAAAATTCATTTTTTTTAAGATTCATAACTTTAGTTGAAAATACATCTCTTTGGTTGAAAAAGAGTCTATTTTAGTAGAATTCAACTGTTATTGATTTCAAATAAAAATTTTGTTATATTGGAATATTAACTATTACATGCTTCCTTGAGAAATCATTTTTTTTGTTGTTGAAAAATCCACTATATTGGTTTAAAGTTGAACTACTTTGTAAAAAATTCATCTCTCAGGTAGAAAATTTAATAACTATTTTGTTAAAAATTCGTTTCATTTTTTGTAGAAAATTATTATTCTTCATTTGAAAATCAAGTTTTTTGGTTAAAATTTCAACCCTTTAGTTGAATATTGAACTCTTACCTTGAAAATTAATTTTTTTAAAGAATCATCGTTTAATTGAAAATTCATCTCTTTGGTTAAAATTTCAACTGTTTTATTGAAAATTCGTTTTTTTTTATTGAATTCAACTGTTTTGGATTTAAAATTAAAATCTTGTTTTATTGAACTACTTTGTAAAACAAAATTTTATTGATTTTATAAATTTAAAATTCAGCTATTTGGTTGAAAATTAAACTATTTGGTTAAAAATGTAGCTATTTGGTTGAGGATTTAACTATTTTGTTAAAAATTTGTCTATTTAGGTATAAAATTAAACTTTTTTGTTAAAAATTGATCTATTTGGTAGAGGATTCAACTATTTTGTTAAAAATTCGTCTTTTTTAGTTGAATTTAAATGGTTGAAAATTGTTTTTTCTTTTTTTTTGAAAATATGTTTTTTCAACTGAAACTGTAACGATTTTAGTTTTGTTTGAAAATTTATCTTTTTTAGTTTAAAGTTAAAAATCAACTGTTTTATAAAAAATTCGACTTTTTAGCATGAGAACTAAACTGTTTTGTTAAAAATTTGTGTTTTTTTTTCGTTCGTATTTTGTATTTTATTCGTATTTTGTGGATAAGTAGTTTTTTAACTGCAAATTTCACTATTACATTTTTGATTAAAAATTTATCTTTCTTAGTTGAAAATTCATGCATTTTGTTAAAAATTTGTCTTTTGGTATAAAATTAATCGTCTTGGTTGAAAATTCATTAGTATAGGTTTAAAATTCAGCTATTTGGTAAAAAATTCAACTATTTCGTTTAAAATTTAATTTTTGTTTGGAATTCATATTTTGGTGATGAAAAGTCAACTGAAATCTTTCTTTGTTGAAAATTCAACTGTTTTGTAAAAAATTCAACTATTTCGTAAAAATGTACTGTTTGTTAAAAATGCATATTTTGGTATTGAAAAGGCAACTGAAATTTTTTTTGATGAAAATTCAACTATTTTTTTTTTAAATTTGTCTTTTTATTTAAAAAATAATCATTCAAAAATTAATTTAAAAATTTAAAAATTAATCAAAGAAAAATTGATCAACAATTTTATTAAAAAGTCATCCTTTTTTGGTTGAAAACTCAATTCATTGTAGAAAATATATCTTGAAATATTTTTCAATTCTCTTTTACAATTTATTGTCTAAAACGGGAAATTCGTTAAACTTTTCCCAGGAATTCTGATTTTTTTTTCATTCTCTGGAAATATTTCAAAATTCTAAAAAAAGCTTCTGAATTTGTTGTTCAAAATCTTTTAAATTCTACTCTTATATTCAATTTTTTTTTAAATCTTCAAATCTATATTTTGTTTTCAATTTTTAGAAATCTTTTTAAATTTTAAATTATTCTTCAAACTCTTTAAAAACTTCTAAATATCGAAATAAAAAAAAGTCAAAACTAAAAGAATTGATTCAAAATCTTTTAGAGGGACGACTGAAAATTCACGAAAAGCGAAATTTCCGAAATCAAAAAATTTGCCTCAATATAAAAATCCTGAATTGGACAATTCCCGAATAATATAATTCCTGAAATTACAAAATTGCCAAAATGTGAAAATCCCTGATTGGAAAATTCTTGAATAGTAAGATTTCCGATAGTTTTCAATATTACCGAATATAAAAATATTTAAATAATAAGGTTTCTGACAGAACATTGCCAAATTATAAAATATCCGATAAAATTTTCCGAAATAGAAAAGTCCCGAATAATAAAATTGTCGAAATCTAAAAATGCCCACTTGGAAATCTCTCGAAAAATAAAATTTAAAAAAGACGTATATTTAACAACATTCATGAATTTTCCACCGAATAGTTGACCAATATAGGTAAATTTTCAACCAGAAAAAAAAATTTTCTCAACAAAATTGTTCAATTTTCAACTTCAGAAATAAATTTTCAACTAAAAACATAAATTTTCAACCAAAAAAGGAAAGTTTTAAAATAATTAAATTTTCAACCAAACAAATGATTTTTAAACAAAAAGTTAAGAAAAAAAGGAATTCAATACAAATTTCTCGAATAATGAAATTCAGTAAATTATAAAAGTGCCCAAACATAAAAATCCCGAATTGGAAAATTCCCGAAGAATAAAGTTGCCGAACAGTTTATAATATTTCTGAACTGGACTACTCTGTCTGAAAATAGTGGAATTATGAAAAATACCAACTAGAAAATTTCAGAAGTTAAACAATATAAAAATGTTTGTTTCAACAAATATTATTTATTTATCCAAAATAGAATAATTCAATATTTTATAATTGTATGAAAATTGTATTGAGGACAAATCAAAAAGACGTGCGCCTCTAACGAAAAAAAAAGTTTTCCTAAATTTTCTCCGAACCTAATTACATTTTCTAAACAAAATTTGCCGGATTCAATACAGCACTGATCTATCTCAAAGTTTCTTTTCGATCTTTTTTTTAAATTAACAATTTGATTTTGGAGGACTTTTTTTTATTTTTAAAAAATATTATGCACATTTTCAAACAATATTTTTTAAAAACTAAGACATTGAAAAATTTTACTCGTTGACAAAAATATTTGATTACTTTATTTATGAAAAGGATATTTTTTCAATTGTTTAAATTCCGGAATTTTTTGCTTCGGATATTTTATAATTCGACAATTTTCTGTCGGGAATTTTCAAATTCGGTATTGTTATAAACTGTCGGGAATATGGGTGAATTTTTTTTTCTTGACTGACAAACATTTTTTGGTTTAATATTAAACTATTTGGTTGAAAATTCGTTTTTTTTTTTAATGAAAATAAAACTGTTTTGGTTGAGAATTTCACTATTTTGTTGAAAATTCATCTTTTTCGGTTAAAACTGCAACTGATTGAAAATTATTTTTTTTTTGGTAGATGATTCAACTACTTTGTTAAAAATTCATTTTTTCTTTATTAAAGATTTATCATTTTAGTTAAAAACTGAACTCTTTGAAAATTTGTTTTTTTTTTAATAAATTTCATCTATTTTTTTAAAAATTAATATTTTTAATGCAACTTCTAAAAATTATTTTTTATTGTTGTTAAGGATTCAGCTATGTTGTTAAAAAATTTGCTTTTTCGGCATGAATTTACCTATTTTTATTTAAAAGTAATATCTTTTTGTTTTGATATCATTTATGTTATCTGAATAATATTAAATAATTTTATAATAATAATCAACGGTACAAAGGTCTTCAACACTTTGAAATACAAAATTTAATGTTTTACTTTTAAGAAATATAACATAGAATCCAAGTATCTGTTAATTGCTAAAGTTTTCCTAATTTTTTAGTTACAAATGTTTTAAACACATTACAATTTCACAACAAATCAGAATTTTTTTATAATTTATTTCAAATTTTTGATTTCAAAATTTTTTTATTGTTGATCCGCAAAATTAAACACCTCTTTAAAGATTTTTAAAAACATGCATGTGTGCGCGTAGTGCGCTTTTACTACCTGCCATTTATCAAAAAGCGCATGGCGCCATTTTCGATTAATTCTCGAAATTAATAATAAAATTCTCGCTTTTTAAACATTTTAAAAGGTTTCGCGATAATAAAAAAATTTCTTAACATTCCTGGGAAAATGTAAACTGATTTTTTATTTTCAAAATAAATTTTAAGAGAACATTGACAAAGATTTCAAGAGATTTTAAATCATTTTCTTAAATTTCGAAAAAGAATGGGAAAGATTTTCGAGCACAATCTTTCAATTAGCAAGAATACAAAGATTTATAAAAAATAGGATTAAGTTTAAGACATTACGAAATTTTTTTAAAAATTCAAAATTTATTTAAAAGTTGAAAATATTTCAAAAGTTTTGGAAACTGAACATTTTTGAAATTTTGCAAAATTTGTTTTGAAGCTTCTTAAGGATTTTAAAGGGTTTCACGATGATATACAAATTTTCTTAGAATTCATGGGAAAATTTGAATTGATTTTTATTTTGAAAAATTTATTTTAAGAGAATATTTAAAAACATTTTAAAATATGACAACAAATTTTAAAATATTACAAAAGATTGATAAAATCGTCCTAACAGAATCGAGAAGATTTTAAGGCAATTTTTGTAATTTTTCAGAATTTTCAGAAAATTTTTGAAAAAATTCGAATAATTTTAAAAGATATTTAGAAATTTTTAAAGTTTTGAAATATTTAATAAAATAATTTGAAATGTGAAAATATTTCAAAAAATTTAAAAGAAAATGTAAATTTTTCAAGATTTCGAAAAAAATTTCGAAGCTTTTTAAGGAGTTTAAAAGGGACCACAACACTCTCGTGCCCCTAAGCTGTAGTCCTGAAGTAATGCAAAAGCGGTCCCGGGGTTGTAGTGTCACACATGAAAGGGGTCGGGGTGTGTAGTCCGTAAGAATGGGACACTACACAGCCTTCAGCTGGGTGTTTGATGAGAGATTTTTCCTCTTTTGCAAAAAGATATGAAAAGCTCAATGTGTGTCCAACCACGCAACATTTCAGACATGCACAGTGTACACGTCTTCATCCCTGAGATAGGTTTTGAATTTTGCTAGGATTAAATCCTTGTTGTGCGGTAAACCTACTAGGTCCAATCCAAGCCGTGAGGCCATCATTTCATACAACGTAAAAAGACGTTTTAGCAGCAGGACCAAATGAAATTTGAGAACTGACTTTCCAAAGTCCGCAAGGACCTGTAGACATTTTAAATTAATTTTAGGAAGCCTATCTTCACCCACATCCAAAACTTTCTGCATGGAATCTTGAAAATAATCAATGCTAGTCGTACACGGCCTAGTTCCAGCATTCACACTCAAACTAGAGTATGTGAAGGCAAGCTCAAAATTTTCTTAAAGAAAGTAGAATGGATCACTTGTACTTGCTTACTATACCTAAAACCCCAAATCCCTATTGAACAAAAAAGGATGCTCGAGATAATGCTCTGAAACAGGATTTGTTTAAAGCGCCAACATTCCGACTTAAATGCTCGAAGGACTTGCAAAGATAAACCTACGGCTACCTTCGCAGGAGTAACCCTTTTGGTGTCAGCCGGAGAAAAGGTACCCGAACTTTCAAAAAGCTTCCCCAGGTGGGTATATTCTCGAATCATCACCAATTGATTGCCCTAAAACGACAATTTAGTATTAACGGTGTTCTACCTCTATGGAAAACCATAGTCTCGGTCTTATGTGCATTGACTTCCAGATAATTCAACCGAAAATATTCGGCAATGGCCATAATTTTTCTCTGGATATCAATACGTGAGTCAGCAAGTACAACTATGCCAGCACTATATGCCGAAATAAATAACCTCGATCAGGTGATCAATTGAAATTTCCTTCAGGCCACAATAAATTGTTAGGATGAAGAACACCAGGCTAAGAATCTCGCCCTGAAGGACCCCGCAATTTACGTCAAACGTGGCCGCGGTGCACTCTAAAGTGCGAATGGACATCCTAGCTGCATCATAGATGCTCTTCATTACCCTAATAAATTTTATGCTGACACCTAAGGTCAATGGTTTGCGCCACGGCAGATCATGGTTGACCGAGGGAAAGGCTTTTTTGGAATCACAAAACAGACAAAGTCCTTACGACCAGGAATAGAAATATGGATCTGTAGCGATGGACATCGAATCAAAAATATAGTCTATACAACCCCTGGTGGCTCTATATAAGGCTGGGTTTTTTTTTGGTCACATTCTTTGAATAGCATGCACGCGAGAATATTTATCCAATCATAGCGAAGACCCAGCCTCCCTAAGAAAATTTTGCAGAAATACCATATTTTTGGGTAGCTTTCCCTGGTTTTGATTTGTGTATAGCAGTCATTATTTCGGTTTTGCCAATCGTTTTATCCAGAAGAGAATGTATAGGAAGTGATAAGAAATAAAAGGAGGTGAAGCAGGGGGAGTGATAGGAGGAAAGATAGGAAGTGTGGGAAAAATTGTTGACAGGTAAAGTGGGTGAAAGGAGGGAAAAAGAAGGGAGGTTATAGGAGAGCAGTTGAGAAAAGAAGACTCGCACAATATCAGTAGGGACGTAGGGGAAATTATTGAAGAAGTAGGTAAAATGGAGAGAAAGAAGAGGGAATTATGGGGAATTGGAGCAGAAGAAGTGAGCGGAAGGAAAGAAGAAAGAAAGAAGAGAAGGTATGGGGAAGGGAGCTAGGGAAAGTGAGGAAAATAATGAGAGAGAGTGTATAAAAAGTGATCAGAAATGAGAGGAGGTGAAGTAGGGGGAGTGATAGGAGGTAAAATGAGAAGTTTGGGGAAATTTTTTATGAGGGAAAGTAGGTGTAAAGAGAGAAAAGGGGAAGAGGTGAAAGAAGAACAGATGACATGAGAAAATTCTGAGAATATCAATAAGGAAGTAGGAAAAATGATGGAAGAAGTAGAAAAACTGATGAGCAAGTAGGGGAAATGAGGGGAGGTGAATTAGAAGAAGGTAGCGGAAGAGAGGTAGGGGAGTTGTGGGGAGGGGAACTGGGGGTAGTGATGGTAATTAAGGAGAGAATGTATGGGAAGTGGCAAGGCATAAGAGGATGTATAGTAGGGGGAGTGATAGAAGGGAAAATGGGAAGTGTGGGAAAATCTTGAGAGGAAAAATAAGTGAAAAGAGGGGAAAATAGGAGTTGAAAGGCCCGCAGATAATAAGATGGGACTCAAAGAATAATAGTGAGAGATTGGGCAAAATAATTGGAGAAGTAGAAAAAATGGGAAGGAAGTGGTGGAAGTGAGGGGAATTGGAGCAGAAGAAGTTAGCGGAAGGTAACTAGGAAAGGTATTGGGAGTGGAACTAGGGAAGTGAGGGAAATTAGTGGAGAGAATGTATAAAAACTGATAAGAAATAAGTGGAGGTGAAGTAGGGTGAGTGATAGGAGGTAAAATGGGAAGTGTGGAGAAATCGTAAGAGGGAAAATAGGTGAAAAGAGGGAAGAAGAGGGGAGGTGTAAGCAGAGGAGATGAGAAGAGAGGACCTAAAGAATATCAGTGGGGAAGTAGGGAAAGTGATTCCAGGATTAGGACAAATCGGGAGGAAGTAGGGGAAATGAGGAGAAGTGTAGCAGAAAAAGTTAGCGGAAGGGAAGTAAGGAATGTATGGGGAGGGAACTAAGGGAAGTGTGGGAAATCAGCGGAGAGAATGTATAAGGAGTGATAAGAAATGAGAGCAGATAAAGGAGGGAGAGCTAGGGGAGGCTAGTGGGGCAGTCCGGGTGAGTAAGGGAGAGGAAGTAACGGGTGGCAAAGGGAAGTGAATAAATATTGTTAGCTTGGGAATTGAAGCGAGGGGGAGTGGAGAAGAAGAAGTTAGCAGAACGGAAATAGGGAAGGTATGGGAAGGAAAACTAGGGCAAGTGAGAAGAAGTTGTGGGGTGAGGGGAGTGAAAGGAATCAGGGGACAGAATGTATAAGAGGTGATAATAAATGAAAGAAGGAGGTTCATATTTTTGTGTGGAAAAGTCAATTGAAATATTTTTTCGTTGATAATTCAACTTTTTTTTTTGGAAATTTGTCTTTTTAATTTAAAAATTCATTTGTTTTGGTAGAAATTTCACTTTTCTTGAATAAAAATGCAACTGTTTGGTTTAAAATTCAATTGTTTCATTAAAAATTTACTGGTTGTTCAAAATTCATATTTTGTTATTGAAAAGTCAACTTAAATTTTTTTGTAATGAAAATTCAACTATTTTTTGAAAATTAGTCTCTTTGATTTAAAAATGCATGTCCTTTAGCAGAAATTTTATCTTTCTTGGATAAAAATGCAACTGTTTGGTGGAAATTTAACTGTTTTGTTAAAAAATTACTTGTTGTTTAAAATTCATATTCTGTTATTGAAAAGTAAACTTAAATTTTTTTCAGATGAAAATTCGACTATGTTTTAATATTTGTCATTTTAATTTAAAAATTCATCTATTTTAGTAGCAATTGCATCTTTCTTGGAAAAAATTAAACTGTTTGACAATTGTTTCAAAAAGTCATCCTCTTTGGTTGAAAATTCAACTGTTTTCTTAAAAATTCAACAATTTTGTTGGAAAGTCATCCTTTTTGGTTGAAAACTCAACTGTTTTGTTGAAAATGCCACTATTATCGCAGGAATTTTCCTTTTGTTTAAAATTCATATTTTAGTGTGGAAAAGTCAATTGAAAAATTTTTTGGTTAAAAATTAAACTTTAAAACAAAAATTTGTCTTTATGATTTAAAAATTCATCTATTTTAGTGGAAATTGCATCTTTCTTGGCTAAAAATGCAACTGTTTAGTTTAAAATTGTACAATTTTGTGAAAAAGTCATCCTTTTTGGTTGAAAATTCACCTGTTTTGTTAAAAATTTAACAATTTTTTTAAAAACTCATCCTTATTGGTTAAAAATTCAACTGTTTTGTTGAAAACTCAACTATTTTCGTAGAAATTTTCTGTTTGTTTAAAATTCATATTTTAAAATGGAAAAGTCAATTGAAATATTTTCTGGTGAAAATTCAACTATTTTTTTAATGATTTGACTTTTCTGGTAAAAAATTTATTTATTTTAGTAGAAATTGCATCTTTCTTGGAAAAATGCAACTGTTTAGTTGAAAATTCAACAATTTTTTTAAAAAGTCATCTTCTTTGGTTGACAATTCAACTGTTTTTACAAAATTCAACAATTTTGATTAAAAGTCATCCTCTTTGGTTAAAAATTCAACTGTTTTGAGAAAATTCAATCATTTTAGTAGAAAATTCAACTATTTTTTTTTTTAATTTGTCTTTTTAATTTAAAAATTCATCTGCTTTGGTAAAAATTTCACCTTTCTTGAATAAAAATGCAACTGTTTGACAGAAAATGCAACTGTTTTGTTAAAAATTTACTTGTTGTTTAAAATTCATATTTTGTTATTGAAAGGTCAACTTAAATCCTTTTTAGATGAAAATTCAACTATTTTTTGAAAATTTGTCTTTATAATTTAAAAATTCATCTGCTTTGGTAAAAATTTCACCTTTCTTGAATAAAAATGCAACTGTTTGACAGAAAATGCAAAACGTCGGCAAGTTTCGTAGTTTTGCACACGATTGAAACCCGAAAAAGCTTTAAAATTTAAAATTTAAATTTATCATCATGAATCATCGTGAAAGTATTAAATCTATTATGAATCTATTTTTTGTTGAAAATTGATCTTTTTTAGTTATAAATTTATCTGCTTTGTTGATAGTTTGTCTTTTTTGGTAGGAAATTAACCTTTTTAGTTAAAATTCATGTATTTTATTTAATTTCGTTGGTTAAAAAATATTTTTTTTCTTATAAAGCCTACTGTGCCACACCCTCAACATTCCTTTCTGTGTAGTTGATTTCGGGGATTTCGGCTTGGCACTCTGAGCATCAGTTTTTCCTGGGTAATCTCAGAAGTAGGAGAACCAAAAAAACTCAAGCTTCAAATTTGAATCAAATGAATATATTTTTATGATTGAGGTACCTCGAAGTATCTGTATTTGAAGTTTTATATCAATCGGCTACCCTGTGTTCTACTGACGAACAGTTAAAGACGAAAAATGGAACTTGATTCTCTATGCTTATCACTAGAATAAAGGGATACAATTTTATGATGTTTACCAAGAGGCAAAGTATTTTCAATTCCTTGACATTCAGTTTTGATTGATGAATTTAATCAAATGTTTTAGAGGGTAGGAATGTTATCTAAAAGTGTGAAATTCACATATTTTATTTTTAAAAAGATAGATTTTTCTTAAAATGTATGTTGTCAAAACTCCGTGTCTTCGCATACCACTTCACATTTGGAAAAGTCGAGGGGGTATTCACTCGTCAAAAACCTGTACGGAGTAGAACGTATTACCCCTTATTACCCCCCTTCTCGTGAAAAACTCTTCGCAATTATTCCACCTTTTACTCTCCTTTCCAGCATCCTCTCTCTCAGCCCCCTTACATACAGTCTTCTTCTGCCCCTCAACCACCTTTTCCTCACTCCCACCCATTATCTATATCAAATTTTTGAGGTATGTTTGGTAAATGTGCGAAATCTTGAAACGAAGTTGGAAATGCCTGTCAGCGCACGAGGCGGTGAAGTCACAAATTATTGTGTACCTAAAACATGCATGGCAACATATGAGGAAAACACTGGAAAATAGATCATTTCAAATTTATAAACATCACAAGATTTATTAAATAAGGAATTATTATTAACTTTTATTGCTTGTGAAATTGCAAATTCTTTTTGAGTGGTGAGATTTTAATTTATAATTGAAAATGTGTGTACGTTTAACATACTTATAGAATCTCATATTTTATTTTTGAGCAGTCACTTGGAACAAAATTGTAGAATCCCGGGTGGAAATTTTTTCATGGCGCTAGCTGGGCCCAAAATAGAAAAAAGTTGGTCGCAAATTGGAGATTTAGACAGGACCAAACCACAAATGAAACGCCTAAACCGGCCAGAGCCTAATTTACCGACCGACTTGGCCCCAAGTTGGCTTCACTTAATTTTCTAGTATCAGCCACATAATGATTTGAAAAATTTTATTCAAAAGAAACATTTCAAGTAGCTGAACATTTTAAGAAAAATCTTATTCCTGAACCGGCTTATTCGTCGTCAGCCTCATCTTTTAAACTATCCTAAATTTGTTAAATCTATTTAAAATTCCTCGGAATCTTTTAAAATACCTTGAAATCTCATAAAATTCTTTAAATCTATTCAAAATTCCTTGAAATTTTTGAAAATATCCCAAAATATTTGAAATCCCTTCAATTTATTTAAATCTATTCAAAATTCCTCGGAATCTTTTAAAATACCTTGAAATTCCATTAAATTCTTAAAATCTTTGACAGTATCCTAAAATCTTTGCAATCTCTTCAAATTCTTTAAATCTATTTAAAATTCTTTGGAATCTTTTAAAATCCCTCGAAATTCCTTCAAGCTCTTAAAATCTATTGAAAATTCTTTGGATCTTTGAGACTACCCTAAAATCTTTTAAATCCCTTCAATTGATTTAAATTTATTCCAAATTCCTTTAATTCTTTTTTAAAATACCCCAAAATCTTTCAAATCTATTCAAGTCTTCTCTGAACTTTAAAACTACTCTGCAATCTTTGAAATATGAAAATTTCTGGAATAATTTAAATTGCAAACGCTTAAAATTCTTGGAATCTTTTAAAATACCCTAAAATCTTTGAAGTCCCTTCAAATTTTTTAATCTGTTAAAAATTCCTCGGAATCTTTTTTTAACTGTAAATTCCATCAAATTCTTATAGTCTATTAAAAATTCCTTCGAATCTTTCAAAATGTCATAAAATCTTTTAAATCTCTTCATATTCTTCAAACTCTATTCAAAATTCCTCTGAATCTTTTAAGATGAATTTTTGTAATCCTTTCAAATTTTTTAAATCTATTTAAAATTCCTCGGAATCTTTTAAAATATCTTGAAATTCCATCAAATTCTTAAAATCTATAAAAAATTCTTTGGAATCTTTGAAAATGTCCCAAAATCTTCAAAATTCGTTCAATTTATTTAAATCTATTCAAAATTCCTCGGATTCTTTTAAAATACCTTGAAATTGCATCAAATTCTTAAAATCTTTTACGTTATCCTAAAATCTTTGCAATCTCTTCAAATTCTTTAAATCTATTTAATATTCCTCGGAATCTTTTTTAAAGAAACCTTGAAATTCCATCATGTTCTTAAAATATATTAAAAAGTCCTCGTACTCTTTTAAAATGTCCTGAAATCTTTGAAATCTCTTCATATTCTTCAAACTCTTATTAAAAATTCCTCTGAATCTTTCAAAGTATCCTAAATTTGTTAAATCGATTTAAAATTCCTTGGAATCTTTTAAAATACCTTGAAATCTCATAAAATTCTTAAAATCTATTCAAAATTCCTGGAAATTTTTGAAAATATCACAAAATTGTTGAAATCCCTTCAATTTATTTAAATCTATTCAAAATTCCTCGGAATCTTTTTTAAAGAAACCTTGAAATTCCATCATGTTCTTAAAATATATTAAAAAGTCCTCGTAATCTTTTAAAATGTCCTGAAATCTTTGAAATCTCTTCATATTCTTCAAACTCTTATTAAAAATTCCTCTGAATCTTTTAAAGTACCTAAATTTGTTAAATCGATTTAAAATTCCTTGGAATCTTTTAAAATACCTTGAAATCTCATAAAATTCTTAAAATCCCTATATATCGATGTAGCAGTTAAAATAACAAATTTCCGGAATTGAATGAACAATTTTGTTGATAATAATTTCAACTGGAAAAAGACGAATTTTCAAATAAACAAAATAAATGATCACTCAAATTATCAGTTGAAACAATCTATTAAAAAAGTAACTCAGCGCAGTTACAAATGAGCAAACTTTTCATAATTTTTGTCTACAGTTGCAAAATCTTCCTTAGCAACAGTAATACGTTCTTCGTAATTTTAACACATCCTTGAAATTTGAAACAAATATTGTTTTTCAGATATTACATTAAATTTTATTAAATCGTTTTGACGCTTTGTATTCTTATGAAATCGTGAATAATTGTAAGAAAGTGGTAGATATTTAGAACAAAAATCTTGATATTATGATATTAATATTGTTATATATTATCTTAATGAAGCTTTCAACATATTGGGCTGGAACCATCTTCAGTCCGAGAGAAAAAATAGAATATGATATATTCAGAGCACCTAATTTCCAACATATTTAATAAAAAATGGGAAAGGATCAAATTCATCTTTTCAGTTTCTTTACAACATTTCCAGGGTGTCTGAGCGACCGGAAAATCAGGAAACGACGAGGAATTCCGTACATAAAAAAAACCTGTTATTTAATTCCCAGACCGGGATTTTGCTCTGGAATGTACTAATATGCGAAGTGGTTATATATTTTTTTCTGGAAATTTATGAAAATTAAAAAAAAAAAAAATTTCAGGTAAATTATAGTGATTTATCATATTTACCGGTAAAATTACCATGAATGACCGAAAATTTTCATAAATCTTCCGAAATTCATGGAAATATCAAAAAATGAATATTGGGTAGTTTATGGTAAATTACCATATTGACTTGAGAAATGTTTGAAAGCATCCATTTGTTAGGAAAAATATCGTATTCGACTTGTGTATGTTTTCAGTACAAGTCATAGGCGAGCGCGTAGTTGCATTCCCCTAAATGCATAATATACTATTATCACTATAGTTATCAGTTAGGACAGGGACTTTGTGGAAAATCATAATTCTCACTTGGAATCGAAAATTTTCCAAAAGAATTAAAATTCTGAATTAGAGCATTATATTCTATAAAATATTTATAATTCTGAGTTAGGACTGGAAACAATTAAAAGAAATTTAAGAAAAAATTTGCGAAATGAATTACAATCATCCTGAATTTTAAGAGGAAAGTTTCGCAAAAAAAATTGTAATTTCGACTTTGTTTCTTCTCTCG
Organism: Andricus grossulariae; assembly: GCA_011634705.1. NCBI lineage: Eukaryota > Metazoa > Arthropoda > Insecta > Hymenoptera > Cynipidae > Andricus > Andricus grossulariae. The sequence continues at coordinate 166,986,359 of JAABKJ010075445.1, read as the reverse complement.
AACAGGATATTTGCGCGAAGAAATATGATCTTAATTTAAAAGCGAGAATTTCCATAAAGAAATGTAATTTGACTTCGAAAGGATAATTTCGAATATGAAACAAGAATTTTGGAAAAGAATTTCAATTCTGACTTTGAAGAGAAAAAGATTTACAAAATCATAGTCACAAGTCAGCATTCATCACTGTTGAAATTGAAGATTTTCATTTTTTCCAAACTTTCCTCTCCCAATTCATAAATCTTTGAAAGCTATTTAAATATATAGCAATATCTTGAAGTTGGTTAAGATCATGCAAATGTTTTGAAATCTTCTAAACTCACCAAAATTTATCATCTTTAGTTGAAAATTCAACTATTAAGTTAAAAATTCCTGCATTTTGTTGAAAATTCGTCTTTTTTGGTAGAAAATTGATCTTTTTGTTGCAAAATTCATCTTTTCGGTTGACAATTAATTTCTTTGGACGAAAATTTAACTGTTTTGTTGATAATTCTTCTTTTTGATTTGAAAATTCAACTATTTGGTCGAATATTAACTTTTTTGTTGAAAATTCATATTTTCGTTTTAAAATTAAACTGTGTTGTAGAAAATTTGTCGTTTTTGGTTGAAAATTCAACTATTTGGGCGAATATTGCCTTTTTTGTTGAAAATTCCTATTTTCGGTTTGAAAATTAAACTGTTTTTTTAGAAAATTCGCATTTTTGGCAGAAGAATAATTTTTGTGGTTGAAAATTCAACTATTTAGTTCAAAATTCACGTTTTATTTAAGATTCATCATTGTAGTTGAAAATTCATTTCTTTGGGTAAAAAATTAACTGCTTTGTTAAAAAAATTTTTGTGTTGAAAATTAATTTTTTTAACTGAAAATTTAACTAGACCATGTTTTGTTGAAAATTTATCATCTTTAGTTGAAAATTCAACTATTAAGTTAAAAATTCCTGCATTTTGTTGAAAATTCGTCTTTTTTTGGTAGAAAATTGATCTTTTTGGTTGAAAATTTATTTGTTTGGTTAAAAATTTAACTATTTTCTTGGAAATTAATTTATTTTGCTAAAAATTCATCTTTTTTAGAAGAAAATTAATTTCATTGTTTAAAAATGTATCTTTTTGGTTGAACATTAATTTCTTTGGCTGGAAATTTCACCCGAAAAAAAAATTGATAACGGTCAGGCAGAATGAAAACTGAAAAAAAATCACTCTGGCTATAATTTCCTGCATTAAAAAAATCATGCCGATTTGTCAATTATATCAGAAGTAACAGTGGAACATTGAGAACAACAAAAACTCACAAAGACATAAGTTTTCTTTTTGCTTCGCGTATTCGACTAAAAAGAATTCCGTAATTGTTAACTTTTGACAAAAATTTATCTTTAATGTTTATATTTAAAATAAATCTCTTAATTCTATATAAAATTATTTATCATGTCATTATGTATAATAATTTATATAAATGAACGTAATCGTGAGTCTAAAAATTGTATTGAAAATAAAAAATGTATTGAAAATAAAAAAAAAATGAATTGCGAAGTAGATACAAAAATTGTTTATTACCTATTTTTCTAGGTGGAGAGGTTGGTGGATCGACTGCAATCTTCCACTTTGCTTGATGATAGAAGGGATGCATGTCGAGGCCTCAAGGGCCTCTCTCGATCTTATCGAGTGGAGGTAGGAGCACAAGGCATGGATGCATTCAGACAAGTTTTAGAAATGGATAAAACAGATTGCGAAATTACTGGTCTTGCTCTCGAAACCCTCTGCAATATCACGCATCCAGATACTTTTGACGAGGAAGGTATAAGAAAAAAAATTTTTAAATCTCTTCTGAATCTGACTATTAAAGATTGCCATACAAAAATACATTCTTTGAATTTTAAGATAAAACAAATTATAGAAAAATTAAATTTTGAAAAACCATTGTTAATTTTCTTTTTGTATTTGTAAACATATTCAGAAGAATTGAATAATATTTTTGACAGTATAATTAATTACATTTAGCAATGAGTTTCCATGCATTAAGCGATCTTTTCTTTTCATATTTCACTTGAATTAAACGAATTTCCTTGATTTTTTTGTTGAGATTGGCAATTTATAACTTATTTTGCGCGTGTGGTTTATATTCTCAGTAAAAGGGAATATATAAGTGCGTGTCACAAGGGTGTTCCAACTTTTTTTCTGCTAGAGAGCAAGATACTGTGCCCGGAAAATCCCAAAAAATACAGATAATCAGCTTCATTTCAAATTCATACTAGAGAGGGGCTTTTTAAAAAATTTCAAATCAATTTTTTGTATTCGACGAGTGACAGATTTGCATATATTTTTAATGATTTTAAAATTATTTAGACAATTATTCTCTGATTACAAATTTCGATTCCCCCTGAAAATCATACAAAATTAGTATTTTTCGGAATTAATAACACAGATAGTAAATGTTGAAAATGATATTTTCCTAAAGATATTTTTTAATTGTTTAAACAATTCATATTCATTTTTTTTCTTACCAACTCATGAGTTTATTAAAAAATAGTAATCATTCCTGTCTGACTTTTCACTAGAGAGGTGCAGAAAATTTCAGTATTTTCAATGTTTTTATACCATATGGGATGGATCATTATTAGGATATTGTTTCTTTTGAAAGTAATGCCTTGATTTTTTGAACAGTTGTTATTCTCTTGATGTTTTTTAATTATATTATGAATAGTTACGTGTTTCTTGTGGAACAAATGTGGAAGGTATTTTGTGTATTCATAACACTAGTTCACAAAATAAAAAATTTTTTCTGCCCACCACATCTTGATATGATCCTTTCATGTATTTTGGCCCACTAAACACGAAAATCACACACACCAATTTTTTATGGAAGCGTGTCCGAAATAGCAATTTTCGAATTGTTTAAATCGGCCAGTAGTTCAGATGCTAGCGACTTTATTAGGTCGTACACGTTGTATTTGTTGGCAAAAACGAGGTCGACAATTCACATATCGTCCTGGGAAGAATAGAAATCGCAGCTATTAGCCAACTTATTAATATCACTAGCATCTGAATTACTGGGCTGACCTGAAAACTTTAGCATAGGAAGTTGCAGAGGATTTGATTGCTTTCAAATTGGGTGCTAGTTCAGGGAAATCCGTCAATTAGAACTCGATATATATTCAAAAACGTCGGAACAACTCTTAAAATTGAAAAACAAAATTTTAACATTGATATCTCGAAAAGGCTTCCATAACAAATTTTTTGAGTACGATTTTCGTGTTTAGTGGGCCAAAATACATGGGGAAATCATAGTAAGATATGGTGGTGGAAATGGCTGTGAACTAATATAATAAAGGAAATTGTTTCAGCGAATGATAAGTGTTCAAACGATTTAAGTATAACATTTTTATAATAGTCGATATAGTGTAAGTGATTTGAAAAACTAGAATTTTTTCCACCTCTCCAATAAAAAGTCAAAAGTGAATGATTATCAATTGTTTGAACAGCTGAGATTTGACATTTGGACCACAAAGAAGGTTTTTGTAATAGGTTTCAAACAATTTACTCAAAAATTCGGAAATATCATCAACGTCAAAAATTACCAAATTTCAATGCATACAAGTTGAAACCGTCAAAAATCAAATATTTAAATATTTATAATTGTGAAAAACAAAAATAAAAAACTTCAGATCTAATAATTGAATAATGTTTTCCCAGTTTTGAACTTTCTTTAGTTTTATTAAAAAGATGTTTGTTTTGTTGACTAGTGAAGTTTAATTTATTTTGTCGGTGGAATGACGGTTTTTGATCTACTAGTCTTTATTAAGATGTTTATTGAAAAACGAGCTTTCGCTCAACGACGTTGATTACATGTTTGGAAAATACATTTTACGAGCATTTGAAACGTTTAGTTTTGGGTTAAGGTTATCGAAGTTTCAGTCCACCGACAAAAAATGTGCACCAACAAAATAAATTAAACTAACACTAGTCAGCAAAAAAAACATCTTTTTAATAATTGTGCAATAAGATTTGGAACATGAAAGAAACCATTGCTGATGGAATTGGACTTTTTAACGAGATAAGAAGCAAATATGGAGAAGAAATCATTTCATACCTTCACAGCTGGATTACTCTAGATTTTTTTTTCAAACTGACTGAAACTGCAATAACCTAAACCAAAAACTAAATGTTTCACATGCTCGTAAAATGAATTTCCAAGCATGTATTCCTGATGAGGCTCGACGTCGTTGAACGGAAGCTCGTTTTTCAATAAACATCCTAATGAAGACTAGTAGATCAAAAACCGTCATTCCACCGACAAAATAAATTTCTTTAGTTTTTATTTATTTAATTTTGGTGTTTTCCAATCTCAAATTGTTTAGCATTAATTTGTTGAATGTTAATTATCCCACATGAAACATTTTTTGAATTTTAAAGTTTAACATTCAACAAAAATTCACGATCTTGTAATTATTTAATTCAAAGTTTTCGAATGTAAAACGCTGCTATATTGAATTCTTTGATTTTTTACAGTTTAATTTTGAAATTACCCAAGTACAGGACAATGTGCAATTTAATGACCCCAAAAGGTTTCCTGAGAATATTTTTCCAAGAATTTCTTGTTTTATGAAATTAGTGGGGAAAGGGAAAGAGGAAAATTTTGAGCAGATTACGATTCCGTTGCATCTACCTGCGTAAGGGCCTCCCACTACGCGGCTTCCTCTCACTCAGCTGAACTCGTGCCGTCGAGCCTGGTGAGCAGGAGCAGGAGGACTGAAATACCAAACATAAAATTTTTTCAATTTAGCTCTTGGTAATTTACAAATCGAATTTTGAATATTATATTTCGGTACTACCAACACTCAACGAGATTGAAGAGTTAAGACTGCTAACCCCAGATTGGTGGGAATAGCATGGAGGTACCCAAATAAAATATTCCTAATGTATGAATTTTAGTGATTCTAACGATGTGTTATTCTTCTCAAAAACTTGAAAATTAAATAATATATAAATTCTTGAAAATAAACCAAGAATCTTACGATAAAATTTGGACAAATACCACAAAATGCTCCTATTGTAATTTTTTTATACATATTATATACCAATAGGTTGTTTTACAAATGTTTAATTACAATTTTTCAATTAGTCCTTACAGAGGATATCTAATATTTTTTAACAAGTTCGGGAAAATATTTCCTTCAGAAGTATTAACTCACACATTCAATTTCACAACTAATATTTTAAATGAAAAACGTAGCGTATACGGATCAGGCATATTTTGCCGAATTTCAATTTTCTTTACTGGCAGATTTTGCCATGTTTTAAGTTGCCCTTCCGGCATATTTTTAATAACGTCATGTTTTTCCGTGAATTATCATAAATTCCATAAATTTCCGCAAACACTAATTTCCACGAATTACATAAATTTCCACAAACTTCATAAATTTCGACAAATTTAATCATTTTTCCAAAAATTGCATGATTTTCCACAATGATAAGGGGGGGGGGAGGCACCCCTGTGACTGGTTACAAAAATAATGTTGGTCAAACCCCTACCCCTTTCCAACGTCACGTGGGGGGCTGGAAAGCACCCTGTTACAGGTCACGTAAGTAGTGTTGGTCAAACTCCTACACCTTTCCTATCAGAGATACATACACATGTAACATAACCTCCACCTGTCATCAAGATCTCCCTTTAATTTTCAATTATCCGAAATATTTTTCCAAACGTCAATTTTTTAGCTTGTTGCAATTGATCTAAAATTATTTGGAATTCATATTAAATCGTTAAGAATTCATAATAAATTCTTTGGAATTGAATTTAGTATACGCTAAAATATGCCGGCAGAAAAAATTAAAATTCGGTATATTTTGCCGGAACAGAATACTCGAACATTAAAAAATAGTTTAAACATCGTAATAATATATGAAATGAAGAATTTAAATCACTATTTTAAGATGAGGCCAACATTGAATAGTGATTAAAATTAAAATTTTTTGCAAAAATAAAATTCTTTTTCCAAAATATGGGGATGCTGAATTAGAACAAAATATGTTAGATTTTTGTTATAAAACAAAAGAAAATATACATTTCTTTCATCAAATGATAGTAATTTCTATGAATATCAATTTATTAATGCAAATAGGTAGAAAAAATTATTACTTCGTTAAAATTGGAAACCAATTTGAACTAAAATTTTATAACAATTTCTTTTTTAATTATTGTATCAAAAAATTTTATTTCGAAAGAAATTTATTCGACTGAAAAAATTCTTCCAGATAATACAATATTTGAACCTGGGTGGCAAATACAATTTCAATCACACTTTTAGTGTAATATGAAATTAAAAACATCATAAGCAGAATATTTCATAGTAATTACTTCTCCAAACAATGACAAACTATTACATTTCAATCAGGAAATATGATTATTTTTTACATTTTTTGGGAATAAATAATTGTTTAAATAAGTTACGTTCGCTCAAACAACGAAACATTGTTTAAAGGGTCATGCGGAATATTCAAATGGCCCATTAGTAATTATTTATATAAGAAGCACGACGGAAATTGCTAAAAAGCATCACACTTCTGCCTCTATCTCTCGCACTAAGAAATTCCTCTGGATACCTCTGTGGCGACACTAACCAGCGCGAGAAAAGAAGAATTTTCAACTAAAATTATGAATCTTAACTGGAGTAGTTGAATTTTCGTCCAAGAACATTAATTTCTACCAAAAAAGGAATAATTCCATTTTTCGTTGAAAAAAAAAAATTAATTTTCAACCAAACTCATGAATTTGCCACTAAAATAATGAATTTTTAACTAGAATAGTTGCAATTTGAACAAAAAAGGCGAATTATTACTAAAATGATGAATATTTTAAAGCAATATCTGAATTTTTAACCAATCGGTTCAATTTTTAGTTACAACAAATAAAAAATGATGAAACTGAAGAATTTTAAACCAAAAAGAAGAATTTTCAACAGAAATGATGAATCGTAACTGGAATAGTTGAATTTTCAACCAAGAAGATTAATTTTTACCACAAAAGGAATAGTTCCATTTTTCGTTACAAAAAATTGATTTTCAACCAAACTGATGAATTTGCAACTGACATAATGAATTTTCAACTAGAATAGTTGCATTTTAAACAAAAAAGGCAAATTTTAACTAAAATGTTGAATATTTTACTACAATATTTGAATTTTTAACCAATCGGTTCCATTTTCAGTTAAAATAATAATTTTTAAACAAACTGATGAATTTTAAACAAAAAAGAAGAATTTTCGTCAAAGACGATTAATTTCTACCAAAAAAAGGAATAGTTCCATTTTCGTTAAGAAAAATAATTAATTTTAAACCAAACCGATGAATTTGCAACTTAAATAATGAATTTGCAACTAAAATAATGAATTTTCAACTAGAATAGTTGCATTTTAAGCAAAAAAGGCGAATTTTAACTAAAATATGAATATTTTACTAGAATATTTGAATTTTCAACCAATCGGTTCAATTTTTAGTTACAAAAAAAAAATTTAACCAAACTAATGGATCTTAAACCAAAAAGAACAATTTTCAACTAAACTGATGAATCTTAACTGGAATAGTTGAATTTTCAACCAAGAAGATTAATTTCTACATAAAAAGGAATAGTTATATTTTTAGTTAAAAAATAAATTAATTAATTTTCAACGAAACTGATGAATTTGCAACTAAAATAATGAATTTTCAACTAGAACAGTTGCATTTTAAACAAAAAAGGCGAGTTTGAACTAAAATGATGAATATTCTACTACAATATTTGAATTTTTAACCAATCGGTTACATTTTCAGTTAAAAAAATAATAATAATAATTCTTAAACAAACTGATGAATTTTAAACCAAAAAGAAGAATTTTCAACTAAAATGATGAATCTTAACTGTAGTTGAATTTTCGTACAAGAAGATTAATTTTTACAAAAAAAGGAATAGTTACATTTTTAGTTAAAAAAATAATAATTAATTTTCAACCAAACTGATGAATTTTCAACTAAAACAATGAATTTTCAACTAGAATAGTTGCATTTTAAACAAAAAAGGCGAATTTTAACTACAATGATGAATATTTTGCTACAATATTTGAATTTTTATCCAATCGATTCAATTTTTAGTCTATATCATTAAGCCGTTTCCCTTTCGGGGTAGGCGTGAATTGCTCGGTGGTAAAGTAGTGATGTGTGGATGGGTATTAAATCGAAATAATTATCGGCGATCGATAAAATGAGAAATCTACTTTTTTACTTCTGTTGATTTTAATTTTAATATACAGGTCACCCTATGACTTAGAAAGCGATGAGTAAGAAAACTTCCTCGATAAAACTACAATGGAGGTTACGAGTTTTCATATGAAGGATGGAATTACTTTAGAGTTAGGTAATTGAATATTGGTTGTAATTTATATGATAAAAATTTATTTATTTTCAAAATACCTCTATTCCAATTGTGTACTCTTTGTAAGTTTTTTTGGTGTTGTGAAATGAGTATCTGAATTCATGTTTCATAATTAGGTTTTAATTTTTTCTAAAATTAGTTTAAAAGGTTAATAACAATGCGAATTTTTGGAAAATATAAAATAAACATGATTTAAATATTTCAATGAGAATAATTTTTTTTCGCTTTTTATGTTGGAAATTAATTAATTAAGTATTAGCTAATTATTGTTCTTACAATATTAAATTACATAAAGATTGAATTATAATTTTTCTATATTAAGGAAAATGAATGAATTATTTATTTCAAGGTTATGTAGTTGAATGTTGTCTAATATTCGTATAATAACAGTTTACTTATGTTTAACATATCTCTGTTGCAACTATATAATTTTTTTAAATTTTGGTGCTATTTTGGAATGAATATCTCAATTCCATTCTCACAATTATATGTAAATATGTTCTAATTTATTCTGAAATTAGTTTAAAACGGTAATTAGAATTATAATTATCACAAAAATAGAAAGTCTAATTTATTTGTATGTTGTAATGAAAATAGTTGTTCATTAATTTTTACGTTCTAAACTGATTAATTTGTTCACAATATTGAAACACATAATTATCGAATTTCAATTTTCCTTTTGTGGGGGAACATGAATTGATTACTGACATTAATATTATGTCATTTAATATTGGCTATGATCTGTAGAATCAAAGTTTATTGATATTTCATATCTCTATTACAATTGAGTATTTTAGCATGACGTCATGGTTATGATAGGATAGGTGGAAATGTCAGGTAGGTTAGCGAAGTTGGTACATATTTACAATAAAATGAGATATACCGAATTTCAGGTTGGAATATCGGATCGATTTGATCAGAGTCGGGCGCTATAACTTAAAATTTTGAATAGTTGATTTTATTTCGTGAAAATTAAAGGTCTTCAACCGATAAAAGGGGAAAACATAATCACAGAAATGCATTCTACACTCGAAAAATATTATTATTGATACATTTATAACTTACCTTTACATTAAGAATACTTTTTACAAAAAGTCATATGCATTCCCATATAAGGATGGACTAACTATCCTAACCTTCATGACATTTGCACCTATCCAATTAGGATTGTGAAGTCTAGCTCAAATACTCAATCATGTAATTATTTTAGATGTTTGTGACCGATTCTCGATTATCAAACTCCACTTTTTGCACGCTTCAGAGAAGGAAATGGAGAAAAATGGATGGTTGTCGGAATTAAAGTTAAAAATATCATCCTTAAAATGAGATTAGGAGCATGACAAAAATCCAACGGTGCATTGGTGACTACATTCTGAACAGAATATAATGTTGTTTGAGGTCTAGAGTAGAATCAAAATGATGCAAGTAACTTGTTTTTAGAAATAATAATGAAAAGTCAATCCCAGCCAATTTTTTTTCAGAAGGTAGATATCACACCGTAATCAATGAAACAAGATATTTGAATCATCCTTTTTTTTTAATTCTCGCTAATTATTTGTCTGATTGCGAGGTTGTAAGGTTTCATGGAACTTTGGAAATTTTTCAGAGTTCTATAAGTTTCAAATATCATCGCACGCATAACAGTCTTACCCCTCACATCCTCTTTCAATCGTTTTCTAGTTTTCACTTGAATGCAAACTGAATTAAGATTATCAAACTAAAAGATTGAACCATTTAGTGAAGTTTTTTTGGATTTCTGAAAAAAAAATTTCTGTTTGTATATTTATCTTTTTTGGTAGGAACTTAATCTCTTTTAACTGTAAATTGAAATGTTTGGTTGGAAATGAACATATTTCGGTTGAGGATTGACCCATTTTGTTAAAAATTTGTCTTTATCGAAGTATTTTAGTTCATTTTTTAGAATATCAACACTTTTTTGTTTGAAATATCAACTATTTCATGTATTGTTGAGTATTCATGTTTTTTGTTTAAAATGTTGTTACTTGATTAAATATTGAAACACTTTCTCGAAAATTTATTTTCTTCGTGAGAATTCATCATTTTAGTTAACGATTTATCATTTTTATCAAAAGTGTAACTATTTATTTCACTAATTGGTTCTTCTTTTGGGTTAAGAATTACTCTTTATGCTAAAAACTTCATCAGCCCATGTAAAGATTCATAAAATCAGTCAATTATTAATCTCGTTGGTCAATAATTCGTATTTAATTTCAAAATTTCTCAAAGTGGATTTGATTTCAACTAGAAATTCTCGAGTTTTTTGAATAGCACTGCTGAATGTAAGTTGTTCAATCTTAAAGACTAATCATAAATTTTTTATTTTTTGAAGCATCAATTTTACAACTTGAATTTCCGGGTCCGCTCTTCTCAATGCTTTCAGCTGCTTTTGAATTGAAAGATACAAAGGTTTTTCATTTTTAATTTTCTTAGATGTCTTACTTTCTTTTTACAACAATAATTGATAACCTTCAAAATTGAGTAATTTTGGCTCAAAAATAAAAAAGACTTATTTCAGATACACAGCTTCTGTATTATTATCAAAAACATTTCAACCTCTGAGCTCATATTAAATTTTTTTAAACGTTTTGTAGCATCAGAAATTGCAAAAAGAAAGGTGTTTTTTATTGTGCGACGTTCTACAATGAGCTAATCGCTACTTCAAAAATAGTAAACGACGCAATTATTAAGGTTAAAAGAGATCACTATAACTGAGACATTCAGAATTTTAGTATTCAGTATGGTGAATAATTTGAAATTCAAAGCCATTTAAATATGCAAGTCTTTCGAAATCAGTGTATATAATTATTTTATATTGAATCTTTTTCAATTATTTAGTGACAACTTGAAATTGTTTGAAGTTTCAGGATAATGAATTAACGTTTTTAATGCTTGGACCACTTTGTCAGAAAGAATCAAATCTTATGAATCAAAGATAGTCTCCAATGATAGGCAATCTTCCAACGACTCGCATCTCTGAATCACCTGCATTTTGCAATACAGGACTTGATTATGCCGGCCTATTTTCAATAAAGGATAAAAAAGGGCGAGGTTGAGTGTTAAGTAAATCCTACGCCTGCCTTTTTGTTCGATTCTCAACCAAAGCACTGCATTCAGAGTTAGTTTTGGACGCTAAGACTGATGCATTCCAGGCTGCTTCGCGGCGCTTTGTATCGCGTCGTGGAAAACCAGCAAATATACTCAGAAAATGGCACTAACTTTGTCGGCGCGAATAACGAGTTGAAACGTTTGGACGATTTATTGCTTCAAGAATGCGACTCGTTAAGCGAATCGATTGCTAATACCGGAATTAAATGGCACTTTATTCCGGCTTACACACTCCACTTCGGAGGTATTTTGAGAGTTGTAGTGAAGTCAGTGAAACATCATCTAAAGAGAGAAGTGGGAGACGCGATTTTAACTTTTGAAGAATTTGCAACCTTGTTTAGTCAAATCGAAGCAATACTCAACTCCCGGCCTTTGACTCCCTTATCAAGTGATTAATAATGATTTAAGTCCTATCGCCCCAGCCCACATTCTAATCGGACTAACGTCTTCTTCAGCATATCCTGATCGGTCACACCTAAATCAAGGAAGTATATTAAACTGCCAACGAACTCAACATCTTTAGCAGCACCTATGGAAACGTTGGAGCGAAGAATACATCTCAGAGCTTCCAAGGAGAACCAAATGTCAGAAACCTTTTTCAGAACCTGACAAGAATATTTCAGTCCTCTCAAAAGATTACAACCGGCCTTTATCAGCCTGGAAATTGAAAGAATAACTTAAGAGCGTCCAGGAAAGGATGAAATTGCTTGAATTGCATCTGTTCAAACTTCGTAGGACATGGTTCGGCGACCATTCACGCAATTATGTCCTTGTCCCATTTGCGAATATTTCTTGTCAATCGCAGTTTTTGTTTTTGACTCAAGGTATTTAGGAAATTCCAGGAATTCAGGAAATTCAAGAAATGCATAGGATTTAAGTAATGCTTGGAATTAAAGGATTTGAGAGAACTCAAGGGAATCATAGAATTTTAGGAATTCATGTAATTCAAGAAGTTCATAGAGTTAGAATTAAGAATTAGAATTGGGAAAAGAATTCAAGGAATGCTCTGAAGTCCAGGAAATCTATAAATAGATCGCCGAACATTTACTTTCGCTGTTTAACTATCTAACAGTCCAGTTATAAAAATATTGTTTAGTTTATTATGTTTTTATTCAGGAGCATACATCACGAAAATTTTCAAAAATTTTCATATATTTGTTGTTTATTTTGTGAATAAATTATTCTTTGTGGATCTAAGGGTTATATTATTGTGGTCGAAGCGAGGCTGCCACAATTTTTTTCTTATGGTCTCTGTAAACGTAAAATTCTATGCCAGCAACATCAGCACGTGAGGGTGTAATTCCATGGTGAGGTGAATTTCGAGGTACGAGGGTAATCTCCTGCTCGAGTAATGTCAGTGGATCTACCCTTAATGTAAAGTATTGGCCCTTATAAAATATTCAAAAAATGTATGAGTCTGATGCGGGGATGATGCGTCTTGCATGAAATAGTGATACTTTACTAAACCCTTCTCCTTTTCATGAGACAAGAAGTCTTCTTCATGAAGTTTCTGATAACTTTCGCCCGGGACGATACCGTAAAAAAACACAAAGAAATTCCTTTGGAAGAAGCAGCTGCCCAGACAGTGACTTTCAGAGGGTAAAGCGGTCTTGAATGGGCTACATGTGGATTTTCCCTCCCCCAATAATGAAAATTTTGTTTATTTAGGTAGCCTTTCAGCAAAAAATGTGTTCCATTGCTGAAAACAATGCGATCTGTATCCATCTCTCCCTGATTGAACATTTGAAGCATATCTGCTTGGAAAACTCTGTCTGTTCTCCCACCGCAGCTTTTGTTAGCATGGATTTGTAGAGATTTTTAAGGAATTAAAATTGAGAAGGTTCTTCAGGATCTTGCTCATTGTTTCTCGGGTTGAATCTCATTCGTGCGCCTCTCTACGTATAGATGATTTAGGGTTATTCTGTATATATTCCACCACCTGCATATTCTTTTTATATTCTCATCCCAATCAGCAGGTATTTGTTTCATGTAAAATCGACTGTGTGGGTTGTCATAAATTCTCCACGTTTTAAGACCCCCTCAGTAAAAAAACTGATTTTTTTAAAGGTTACTGTCTTTAGTCTGCCTGTAGCCTGTCTGCAGACTGTTTGTAGTCTGTTGGCACGATAACTTTCGAAATAATGATCAGACTGGATTGAACCTTAGCACAATTTCTAATGCCTGAAATAAAATAAACAGTTTGTTAGTATATTATTTTGGGTGCAAATTCTATAAACTCAAAAAAGATCTACTAATTCATTATCAATCACTTTTCGATTTGACACTTAGTTATAGTTGCATTCGTAAAAAACGACACTAAAAATAAAGAATTCAAATTTTTGAACAAACAACACAAATTTGTAATTCATACTTTTTGATAAGACGCATCGTTTTTGTTTTAATATTGAAAAATGACATTCAAAACAAACAAATGAAATTTTCGGACCTAAAGATACAAGGTACGATCAAACATTTAATAACAAAATTGTTTCTGACTTAGATTTGAAAATTTGCTTGCAACCTTTTTTCTCATGATACTCGTGAGAAGAATGTGTCATTTAATGCCAAAGGAGCTTTAGTAAAAAATAATTTACGATCACTATGATTCAGTTGTCGAAGTTTGACCTAGAATTTCAAAAGTCCTATGCACAAATATGAGGGATGTACAGTTAACGAGCGCACAGCGCAAGGTAAACACATTATTGTGCGCGAAGCGCGTGTAAAATATGTTATCAAGCGCGAAGTGGGAGATCCATCTGACCCGCGCTATATGAGATACAAAAAAAATTATGCGAGGTGAAATTTTCATCTTAAAAATATACATAAATATACTTATAAACATTTTTTCGATGAGGCGCATATTTTTTATTTCAATTGTGAAAATTTTTATTAAAAATAAAGAAATAATTTTGCAGCAAAACAGTATAATGTACAAAAAATATTTCAAAGAGTAAAAATTGTTCACTTCAAAATCTAATTTTGATTGACTCTCTTCATAGTTATTTAGAACATGTGAATAACTCACCGATGGAATATCATTCTGCGAGTTTCGATAATCTTCTGATTCAGAATCAGATTCAGAAGAGATGGAGTCATCATCCTGAGGAATAACTAAAGCGTCCGAATTGCCATTTTCTTGCTCTTCAATTTCAATATTTTGTAGGTGAACAGATCTTTTTCGACGCTTTGCTAACGAATTCGACATTTTATAAGTAACACGGCGAACAGTTCCCGTACCAAATTCTGCTATACTTACGAAAGTATCCAATAAAACTCACAATGGTATCAAATAAAACTCAAAAATATGTATTTAAAAACTTTTTTTTGGATGGTGGTCATCACGTGTATTCTTTTGGAGAGTGAAAGTTTCGGAATTGCTTACTCGAAAAGCATGGATTGTAGACGGAAATTTTACAGAAGAAAAATTTATTAGAATTAATCAAAGAATACACTGCAATTTTTTCAGAATTTTTTGGAGACTTTTTCAATTTTTCAAAATTTTCCAATTTTGAAAAATTCAAAAAATTCTAAAAAAATTCCTGTGTATTCTTTGATCAATTCTAAAAACTTTTTCTTTAGTGACATTTTCGTCTAAAGTCCACCACTGTCGATTAAAAAATTCCGTAAGATTTTAACGATTTTTCCGCGTTCCAGCCGCCATTTTATGTGCTTTCACTTATTTATTCAAAATTTCAACCATTAAATTTTCAAGTTTACGTCTCGAGGACACGATTTCTGTACTTCAAACGTTAAATATTAAATGTTATGAATGTGAAAGATTGACATAAACAAATTTTTTTTTTTTAAACCATGTTTTTTTTTTTTTTAATCATATACAGTTTTTGATAGTTACATTTTTAAAAAAGTCTGATCATATATTCTGAAAGATTAATTAATTTTACGTCGGAAACGCTTATTTTCATATTTTTCACAACTCATTTTCACAGAAAATACAAGCGTTGAAATCCGTTGTGAAAATTTGTCCAGTTGGGACTTAATGGGTTAAGGTTAAAATAAGTTTTCTAACCAATTTTAACTAAATTGAATTAATGATTCAAAAAGTAGGAATTTTTTAAAACTCAATCTTCACGCTGCCTTATATGCACACGCCTCCCCGGCTACAAATCCAATATATAAGTTTTCTAAGATTTCAGGTATTTCATATCAAAATTTGAACTACAAAAAAACATTTTCAACCTAATAGATTAATTTTCAGGCAAAAAACGTTCATTGTCAACAAAAAGGTTAATTCACAACGAAAAATGTGATAATTGCTATTTCAATAAATAAATTTATTAAAAATAAAAAAAATTTGTTAGTGAAGAAAAAAGGAAAATGTCAACAAAATTATAATTTAAGGCGAGAAATATTTTTGTATGAAAAATAAAAATTTCGAATAACTATTCATTTTTAAGTGTATTTATGTTTAAGTTTGTATAAATATATTTTTCATAAGATTCTTAAGAAAAGTTTCAAAGATTTTTTAATATTTCTGTATGTCAATGAAAATTTCAACAGCAAGAAAAGTTGTAACTAAACAGTCGAATCGCATGCGCGAAAATTGTTTCGCACACAGTATGCTCAAATAAGGTCCTTTAGGCACCATTTAGAAGCATGAAAACGTAAACTTTTGAGACGGGTGTTGCAAAAATATATATTTTTTGAACGAACATTCAATTATTTGTTTGAAAATGTTTCTTTTTAATCTAAAAATTCATCTATTCTTGGATAAGAGTGCAACTGTTTTGTAGAAAATTCAACAATTTCGTTAAAAAGTCATCCTTTTCGGTTTAAAATTCAACCGTTTGATTGAAAATTAAACTATTTCGTGGAAAATTTACTTTTTGCTTTAAACTCATATTTTTATATTGAAAAGTCAAACCGAAATATTTTTTGATGAAAATTTAACTACTTTTTTGAAAATTTGTCTTTTAAATTTAAAAAGTCATCCATTTCAATACAAATTTCATGTTTCTTGGATAAAAATGCAACTATTTAGTCAAAGATTTAACAATTTGGTTAAAAAGTCATCTTTTTTGGTTGAAAATTCAACTGTTTGGTTGAAAATTCGCCTTTTTGGTTTGCAAATTCAAGTATCTTCATAAGAAAATTTACTTCTTGTTTAAAAGTCATATTATGACATTGATTTGCCAAACTCAAGTATTTTTTTGGATGAAAATTCCCATTTTTTTGTTGAAAATTCGTCTTTTTCATTTCAAAATTCATCTGTTTCAGTAGAAATCTCATCTTTCTAGGATAAAAATGCCAATGTTAGGTTGAAAATTAATCTTCTTTGCTTCAGGATTCAAATATTTTGTTGAAAATTTTGGTTTAACCAATTTGTTAAGAAATCATTTGTTTGGTTGAAGATTCATACTTTTAGTTGAAAATGAATTTCTCTGGTTGAAAATTTAGCTATTTTGGTGAAAAGGAAATTTTCCTTATTGAAAATTCAACTGCGTCGGTAAAAGTTGAACTACTTTGTTGAAATTATTTTTTGGTATTTTGTTTTGTTTGAAGGAAGGTTTATCTCTTGGTTGAAAATTTAACTATTTCCTTAAAAATTAATTTTCTTGCTGAAAATTCATATTTATTATTATTATACCATTAAGCCATATCACTTTCAGGGTAAGCGTGATTCACTCGGTAAGGAAGGGAGTAATATGGGGGAGGGGTTACAGATTTTTAAATTGATCTACAATTCCCGTTTCTGTGTTATACGCGGCTCGCATAGAGCAAGACTCTTTTATTGGTAAATTCCAAACACTCTCGCAGACGACGTTGATTCATTCAGTAGGTAACCATCTTGAAAATATAATAACCAGCAACAAGACCACCGCGGCGAAAGGAGGTAATGCGTGAAGTCGCGTCAGCCGTGACGTCAGCAATGCGGCAGGGAGAGTAGAGACGAGAGTCGCGAGTAGAGCACCCGCGAAGCTCGACGCGCCCATCTCCCTCCATCGATTTTCTGCCCCCTCCGCTCGACTCCCACGCAACGCCCACGCAGCCTTCCCGTTAAAAGGGCGCGCACTGGCCCAGAACGAGAGAAGTGTTTGGGAGCTGGTAGCCAGAGCCCTTACACTTAAACCCTATAGCTGGAAGCCAGCCTTAGGTACCTACAGTTTCCTGTGGGTGAATCCTGTTTCTTGACAGGAGGAACGTAATAAGATGTCGAAACCTCTGATGGGAAAACCTCAACGATTTCCTTTGCAAACTCGTCGAATGCAGTATAAATTACGCTGAAAAGTATAAGATTATCACGTAATATTTCGAATGCTTAATATGGGGAAATAATTATGTTCTTAAAACTTTGCTACCACATTATAATTTCTAAACGTTTTTACATTTTCAAAGAGATAAGAAAAATTAAATTAAGGGAGAAACTTATTTTGAAGAATTCGAAAAAAAACTAAGAAGATTATTAATAATTTTGAAAGATTTTGAGATTAAAATTTCTAAACATTGCCGGAAAAATTTTAAATGGTTCAGGTTTAAATTTTAAAAAAGAAGTTAAAGTTTCGAAGATTTTAAAATGTGTGGAAAAAAGACAATTGTTTTATTTTTTCACGATTAAAAAAAAATGAGGTAAACTCAATTTCCCAGGGCATCAAGAGAATGAAAAAAATATTCTTAACATTCATGGGAAAATTTCAAATGAGTTTTTTCGTAATGAATTCTAAGAGCAAATTGAAAAGGATTACAAAACATTTTAAATTATTTCCTAAAATTTTGAAAAAGAGGGTAATAGATTTTAAAGCAAAATTTTTCCATAATAGATAATTTTATAATAAATTTGAGGAAGTTCAAGAGATGCTTAAAAGTTTTGAAACGATCCAAAAATAATAAAAACTTATAAGGCATTTGAGGGATTTCGTAAGGTTTCAAGAAAGTGAAAAAAATTCTTTAGGTTCCTAGAAAAAACTAAAATGATATTTTCTCCTGAAAAATTAATTTTAAGAGAATATTTAAAAGAATTGTAAAAGATTTTTAAAGATTTCTAAAATTACCAAAGAAGAATCTGAAAGATTATTAGACAATTTGTTTAATTTTGAAGAATTGAAAAAAAATTTCACGAAAAATTTGATCAATTTATAAATATTAAAAGTTTTAACAATTTTGAAAGGATTCAAAAAAGAATTTTCTTAAGATTTATTGGAAAATTTTGTATGCTTTTTTATTTTGAAAAATGTACTTTAAGAGAAAATTTAAAAAGATTTCAAACCATTTCAAAAGATTTCCTTAAATTTCGAAGAATAGTAGAAGATCTTAAAGCAAAATAATTTAAATTGTATCACTGAGAAATGAAAAATAAAAAAAATCGAGTAAATTCAATAAATATTTACAAGATTTGAAGAGATTAAAAAAGAATTTTAAACTATACAAGATTTTAAAAAATCCAGATTTTTTTAAAAGATTTTTAACCCAATCTTTAGAAGCTTTAAAAGAATGTTGAAAGTTTTCAAGCAATTAGACAATGTTTTTTAAATTTCTAGGAAAATTTGAAAGATTTTAAGGCAATTTTTCAATATTTTTAATGATTTTTTCAAATTTTAAGAAAAGTTCCAGTCAGCTAGAAGCTTTTTTAGGAATTTAAGAAATTTTGAATAGTTTTAAAATATTTTATAACTTGTGAGCATTTCCGAAAATTTATCCAACATTTTTTCTTTCCAAGCTTCTGAAAGTCCTAAATATATTTTATTTTTTAGATGACAGTTGCTCCCAGTGGGACCCTGCGATGGTTGTTAACCTTTAGTTTTCAATTATATATATATGTTCTGCTAAGCGGTATTTAAGAATATCAATTAAACATGGGTTTGTCACAGAAGAAAATACTTACTTTATTAATCGTTAATTAAAAATTAGTGAATAAAATTCTGCGATAAATCGTAAGATTAGTACATTTATTTATTGAAATTGTTATTAACAATTACACAATTTGTTGTTAATTGTCTCATATCCAATTTGAAATTCACAATTAAAAATATTTGGAATCATAGTAAATGTTCATTTTTCGTTATAAACAATATGACTCATGAAAAATCTACAGTTAATAAGTTCACAATTTTAATTTCGGATATTTTTTAACTTGTTATTTATATAATTCAGAATTATTATTTTTTGATAATTTTTTTGGTAATTTGTACTGTTTTTGTCATTTTTTATTCTCCCTATAAATTAATAATATTATTTATTTTATGAATTAATATTTATTTTGTGTTATATTTAATTATGCTGAACTATAATAACAATGTTCATAGTAATAATTTTAATTTTTCAAGATTGTTTGATAATTTTAATACTGATTCTAAATGTTTTTTGAATAAATTAACAAATTAATCATTTTAATTTCGGACATTTTTTAACTTGTTATTTATATAATTCAGAATTATTATTTTTCGATAATTTTTTATGTCAATTTGTACTGTTTTTGTCACTTTTTATACTCCCTACCAATTAATAATATCATTTATTTTATAAATTAATATTTATTTTGTTTTATTTTTAATTAATCTTAACTATAATAACAATTTTCATAGTAATAATTTTAATTTTTTTTAAATTGTTTCATAATTTTAATACTGATTCTAAATGTTTTTAAAATAAAATTTGAATAAATTAACAAATTAATCATTTTAATTTCGGATGTTTTTAAATTTGTTATTTGTATGATTCAGAATTTTTATTTTTCGATAATTAAAAATCTTGTTATTTTAAATTTCGGATAGTTTATAACACCGGCACACAAAAAAAAAAGTGGTCTGCCCGGCGGACTTCACCAGCATGTCTATATGTTTTTGGGGTCGCTTAATCCGAATCAGGGGTCCAAATATCCAAGTTAGCTCGTATTTTTCCAAAAAACGCAGAAATAGACTAAAATTGACGAAAACAGCGATTTTTCTTGTATATTTGTGCAAAAAACATAATATCTACATGCCCGGTGGACTTGACCAGCATATTTATATGCTTTCGGGGTCCCTGAATCCGAATCCGGGGTCCAAATAACCCAGTTGGCTCATATTTTTCCGAAAAACGCAAAAATAGAGGTAAAATCGACGAAAACAGCGATTTTTATTGTATATTTTTGCGAAAAAAAATGTCTTAATGCTCGGTAAAGTGAATGAGCATATCTGTATGTTTTTGGGGTCGCTGAATCCGAATCCGGGGTCCAAATAACCCAGTTGGATCATATTTTTGCGAAAAACGCAAAAGTGGACGTAAAAATGACAAAAACAGCGATTTTTGCTGTATTTCTTGGGTAAAAATGGAACTTTAGAATTTTTTTTTGCTGAGATTTTCATGAAAATCTGCACAAAAATCGAGCTGCCTAAACTTTTTGGACGGACAGTAGTCATCCCGACTTTCGGGACGACGAGACACTTGTATTAAGAAATACAAATGTGACGCGATCCGGAAAAAGGGACCTACTAGGCAAAAGTGAAATTTTACAGGGCAAGCGATTGAAGAAATCTCGAGCTCGAAGTGGCGTTGCGGAGGAGAAGTCTCAGAGGGGAATTCTGACCCCCACTCCTAACAGTTCGACCGTGGTTCCCCACTCTCTTCTTCTCCCGTTCGCGCGCCGGCAATCCAGTCCAAGTTCTCCCGTCAATATTGTCCTCTGCTGCAGAATTTTCGTAACATTTTTTTTAGACGTTGAAAAGAAAATGATTTTTCACCATAAGTGTATTTGGACATTATTCTTTATTTTTCAAAAACCATTCGATTAAATTATAAAATTCATAAGTAAATATGTAATGATTGTACGATTAAATTAAAAAGCTTTTTCGAAATGAAAAATAATATCCACATATACTTTTGACGAAAAATACGACCGTGTGAAAAAGGAAGAATAATAAAATTCTCGAATAATAAAATTTCCTAATGATAAAATTCCCGAATACTAAAATTCCTGAATAATATAATTCCCGAAATGAAAAATTCCCGACAGTTTCTAATATTACCGAATTTGAAAATTACGAAAAAATAAAATTCCCGTCACTGTCAAATTCTCGAATTGGAAAATTCCCGACAGTTTCTAATATTATCGAAAAATGAATCTCCCGTCACTGTAGAATTCTCGAATTGGAAAATGCCCTAATAATACAATTTTCGAATAATAAAATTTTCGCATAATGAAATATTTCGGAATTGGAAAATTCCCGACAGTTTCTAATATTACAGAATTTGAAAATTTCCGAAAAATAAAATTCCCGTCACTGTAAAACTGCCGAATTGAAAAATCCCCTGATAATAAAATTTCTGAATAATAACATTTCCAAATAATAAAATTTCCGAATAATAAAATTCCTGAATAATAAAATTTTGGAATTGGAAAATTCATGAATGATAAAATTCCCGGACATTTCTTAATATTACCGAATTGAAAATTCCCGAAAAACAAAATTCGGAATTGGGAAATTCCCGAATAATCAAATTCCCGGACAGTTTTTAATATTACTGAATAAAAAATTCCGAATAATAAAATTCCCGACAGCTTATAATATTATCGAATTTGAAAATTCCCTAATAATAAAATTCCCGACAGAAAATTGCCGAATTATAAAATAACCGATCTAGAAAATTCCTGAATTTAAACAATTAAGAAATGTTTTACAAAAAGGAACTCCAATGCGATTCCAGTTCTCCTTGGGATTAATGGCTTAGCAATTAGTAATGAAGATAGTGTTAAGCAAAAAGCTGAAAATTTTCAAAAAGTTCACCACCTAACTGAAAACATGAGGAATGATGAGACTGATGGGGTCATTCACAAAGCCTGTAGAACAATTGAGAAGAGAACTGTAAATATGGAAGATGTAACAAGAGTCACACCTTCTGAGATCAAAAAAGCATGTCGTCCATCTAACGCATGCTTCCGATTGGTTAATCTTTAATTGTTAATTACTCATTAATTATTAACTTGACAACACATTTTTATTATTATTTTCGTTCCGTTTTTTATGAGAGATTCAAAAATATAAAAAGGTACCTTGAGTACTGGGACTCCCTGTTATATAGTATAAATACAATTCTTAGAATTAAATATTTTTCTGTATCCTGTCATGTTCCATGCGCTTTTTGTAAAATATTGTATGTTCAAAAGAAAGGTTTGTAAGATTAATAAAATATAATAATTACTTATTTGAGAAAAGGATTTTAATATATTTAATGTTGCTCTATAATAAGGCAAGTAAAATCTATAGTTCTTTTTATTAATGTGTGAAAAAGGTCAAGTAAATTTTGTTTAATATTCGAAAAATAATACAAATTAGATATAATGTTTGAAATTTAGAAAAAATATTTTATGAAATTTTAATTTTAATTCGGCTCTTTTATTTCAATATGAAAAGTTTCAAATAAATCTGACATAAATAAATAAAAAGATATTCAATAAAGTTAAAGAGAAAATTATTTATTTTTATTTAAGTTAACGATAGAATGAAGTTTCTTATTATAAAAAAATATATAATAAAGATAAATAAAAAGATTTAATATAATTTAAAGAAAAAAAAAGGTTTTAATTTAAATATGAAAAGGATATTGAAAGGTTTGTATTATTTTCAAAGTATAGAAGGAATATTTTTATTAAAGTTGAAGATGAAATTTATTTTTAATTTAAATATGAAAAAGAGTTTAGAAGAGTTTCGTATTATTTAGAAAAATAATGAAAAAGATTTAATTTGAGTTGAAGATGAAATTAATCTTCTAATATAAATGTGAAAATAATGTTGAGAAGTCAGTATTATTTTCAAAGTATAGAAAAAAAAATATTGAAGTTAAAAAATAAAATTAATTTTTTAGTTTAAATATGAAAAAGAATTTAGAAGATTTTTGTATTATTTAGAAAAACAAGTATAGAGACAAGTATTGAATAGAAGTTTCGTAGCATTTATTTTAATACGAGGGAGACTTAGAAAATTTGTTGACAATTTTATTTTAATATGAAAGGACTTAGAGAATTTCAATGAAATTTATTTTTATACGAAAAATACAGCTGAAATTTATATTTTTTATTTAAATATAGAGAAGAAATTAGAACAATTTTCTGAAATTCATATTTTTTGATATAATATAGAGAAGAGCTTAAAAAGATTTGCTGAAATTCATATTTTTGAATTTAATATAGAAAAGAACTTTGAAAAATTGGCTGAAATTTATTTATTCTTTATATTTAATAGGCAATTATCTCAGAACTTCGTGCCAGGTCGGTCGGCATTCGCGATGGGCATGAAAATGCGAAGTCTCCCGGACACTAAACGAGGCTCTATCAGCTGGCTCCTCTCAGTGTCTCCAGAACGCGGGATTTTTCGGCCCCTACCACTTTCCCATCTGGGAAAACACATGCAAGCGTAGCGTCGGTGAGCCGGCCAGCCTCGTGTAAAGCCGAAAACGCACGAGGCACGAGCGCGAAGCCGAGATCGCCCGAGAAATCGAGATTGCTGATGGAAAAGGATAATCCTCAAAGATACAACTTTCAAGCAAAGTAAGGAACTCGAAATCTATACATTTTCGTTAATCCTCAACAAATTTAGAATTTTAAATTAATTTAAAATCAACAAATTTGTTTCAAATTTATAATAAATATTTTTGAGAAAATTTTTAATATTATCTATTAACATTTTTATGGTGATTGTGACTATCAAAATTGGTGTTGTGCTGATGGATTTTATACAAGACCTCTAACGGATTAAATTTTTCCCTTTCACAATGGAATGTGTGACATAACAGCAGAAGTATAAGTCTTTTTCTCTTTTATCGGTTTATATTTAGTGTGAAACTGAAGTTTCTTCGAAGTTTTAACATATCATCATGAATTTCGCGGAAATGGACAGATTGTGGGGCTCAGGCATAAATGTGAATGACAGTCCTGTTGAAAAATCGGACCCATGGCTTCTGAATCTTTCAAAAATTGATATACCTTTCCAAGTAACCAACATTTTCAGATTAGGAGAAGGTTTCAGTAACAATGGGGAAAAAAAGTTTGTCCAATTATCAGAAGTTGTAAAAGATGTAAAAATTATTATTCACAAAATTCCAAGGAATAAATTACAAGAATTCATATCAAAACTATCAGGATTATCTAAAGATTTTATTGAAAATAACAAATTATTCTCAATTACAGACAAAGAATTAAATAAAGGCTATGAGTTAAGGAATGCATTTTTAAAGAAAAATCCTGATATCCTGATAACATGTGCCGATAAGGGTAATATTACAATAGCAATTTCAAAAAGCGAATAGAACAAAAAAATTATGACAATTCTAGAAGACAGAAATAGGTTTGAAATAATTGAAAACAACCATCTGAAAAAATTACAAAAATCTACTTTTAAGATTTTAAATAAATTCAGATTGAATGGATATCTTGGGAAGATAAATAAAAGTGATATAGATACGGTAAATTCAGTTCTTTCCTTATCTTATTGTCTGACTAAAGCACATAAAATTGATTATCCATTAAGACCTGTAATATCAAAAATAGGTTCTCCGACAAGAAAATTAGAAGAATTACTGAATAACATCATTAAAAAATGAATTACAATTTCAAAAAACACAGTAAAAAATAGTACAGTTTTTCTTGAATTGATTAAAGGAATTACAATTCCTAAAGATTATATCCTAGCTTCTTTCAATGTAATGGCTATGTTCTCAAACATTCCTTTAGATAAAGTAAAGGAATCTATTGAAAAAAGATGGGTATACATAAAGCAACACGCTAAAATTCCATTTAAAAAGTTCATTGAAGCAATCGATTTTGTTTTCCACTCGATTTATTTTCAATTTTATGGCAAATTTTATCAAGAAAAATTTGGAACACCAATAGGATCTGTTCGCTCACCTATTTTGACAGAAATATTCATGGAAGATTTAGAAAATACAGTTTTCAACATAATGGAAAATTTAGTAAACGACAAATTAGAAAATGTAGGTTTTCAATGCCTTTTCTATGCGAGATATGTTGATGATTCTGCTCTTTGTGTTGAAGCAAGTAAAATCAATATAATTTTCACACGGATCTAATATAAAAAAACGCTCTGAAATCTCACCTGGCCCTCCTGCAAATGCTTGCACTGTTGAGGCAACTGTTCCGCTTGTCGTCTGATAACAGTTTTTAACGCTCATCTTCTATATCAAATGTGGATATACGTGCTGATCAGTTAGATTTTTCATAGACCTCATCCTTCGACTGCCATACACGTCTATTTCATAAGCGATAATAAGATGATTGCAATTTGCGAAAGTACTCTCACTTTCTTCTTTCCTAAGTCTAACGTCGTATTCCAAATCTTTGTCAAGCAAGTTGTTTCGCATGCACTTGAGAAGGTGAGGCAGGTCAAATAATTGGATTATTTCAACGCCGTGAAAACGTACCGTCTGAAATTGAAAACAAATTTTTGTAAAATTGTATTGCGATTTCAAGATTTTGAAACACGTCCAATTTTTAAATATCAGGCCTCACAGTCCCTATGAGATAAAATATAGGGTCACGCTCATATGGTATTTTTTTGCGCTCAAAGAGTAACAAATTCAGGATAAATTAATAAGACTTAAAAAAAATTAAGTTAAATTTTCAAGAATTCAAATAAATGGAAACAAAAAATTTTTAATCCAAAAATTCTATTGATTTCTGTAAAATTGGAGTGCATTCAGAGGAATTTAAGGTAAACGAGAAGAATTCGATAAAATTCATAAAAATTCAAGGTGATAAAAAAAAATTACATTAATTGAAAATAGCTTTAAAAATGTAATAACTTCACTGAATTCAGTAAATTTGAAATAAGCTTAGAAAAACTCAAGGGAATTGATAAGAATTTTATGAAAAGCCTGAGAATTTAAGGTGAGGTTAAACGACTAAAGGATCAATGAAATAAAAACTTTAAAAAATTCAAAACAATTTAATTTCATTGAGTCGATTTGAGTACATTTAAAAGAATTCAAGTGAATTAAAAACTTCAAGTAAATTACAAAGAATTCAGGGTAAATTAATACGAATTTAGCGTGAATTCCAACAAATAATTTCAAATCTTTGAAATCCCACTAATTTCTAACCAAAAAAGTGACTAATGATTACAAATCAATTCAAAATAATTAGAATTGGAAATAATTTTAAAAATCGAAAAAATTTCATGGATTTTAGTGAAATTTAGGTGAATTTAGAGGAATTTACGGGAAATGAGAAGGATTCGATGAAATTAAAAAAAAAATTAATCTGAATTTAAAAAACAATCAAGCGAATTGAAGGCAATTAAAAAATATTTAAAAATTCATTGAATTGAGTAAGTTTGAAATGAGTTATAAAGAATTTGAGAGAATTCAAAAGAATTTGATAAAATGACTAAGAATTTCAACTGAGTTTTAGACTTCAAGATTAATTACTAAGAATTCAGGGCGAATTCCAAATGAATTGCACAAAATATTAAAAAATTTCTTCAAATCTTTGAAACCCTAAAGTTTTTTCCTCAAAACCTGCTTTTCCCTCCTTTCCGAATGAACTTGCTCGAATAACTTTCTTTTTTGAGGTGAGAAAGTTTCAGCATCAGTGTTTTTATAAACCACTCGAGCATTCGGTCGGGTCTCCCTTGGTACAGGGACCCTCTATCCGCAACCCGAGGACGCGTTCGGTGGCTTTGTCATAGGCCCTTCGGTTCGATTCTAAAGGAACCGAAACCTGAACGAATATATATATATATATATATATATATATATATTGAGTAAAAATATACAAAATTGCTGAATTATTGACAAAGATTATCTTTAATCACAGTCAGAATGACCCTTTTTGTCAGGGCAGGTATACACTCAAAGTATTAAACCGAACCGAATTACTCTCCAGCGGGGAATCGAACCCCGGTCTCCCGCGTGACAGGCGGGGATCTCTCTCTCTCTCTCTCTCTCTCTCTCTCTCTATATATATATATATATAATTAAAAACTAAAGGTTAGCTACCACCGCAGGGACCCACTGGGAGCAACTGTCATCTAAAAAATGACATCGGCTCCCAGCAGGACCGCGGTGAATCCCATTCATGGCCATACGTCTCACAACCGTGAGATGGGTTATATATATATATATTATTATTATATATTATTATATATGGGTATATATATTCTCTTTTTTGTTTAGAATTTTTAGCCAAAACATGTCTGTCAGACTGTGATAACAGGATGTGGTAAGATATTGAAAATTAGATTTTTATCTTATCTCGGCGAGCATTTTTTCCGTTTTATTTTTAACTGAAACATTACATTTTTTATCGCAATCTGCAGTCGAACATGCTCCAATTTTAGGTTAGTGTCACTTTGAGATTGTCAACTTCAACATTCACTTCATCTGACGTGGATAAATTTTTGTATTAATAAAGCTTTTTTTACCGAAATTAAGCACTACTTTAGCTCGGAATTAGATTCTTGCTTCATCTTTTAATGATTATTTCGATTCCACGGGATCTTTTTCCGTTGTTTCGAAAAATTCCTATGTTGTTTATACCGTTCTGTACTGCCGCAACCTTTTACTATAATGAAAAATTGTATTTTTATATTGAGACACCACATATTCCGTTTTTGTAATTTTAACAGTTTTTCGAAATTTTTTAGAAAAATGCGAGTGAATTTAAAAGACATGTAGGAATTTTAGAAGTTTTGTAGCTCAAAAATCTAAAAGGAAATGTGGGCTTTGAATTCTTAACGTTCAAATGAACAACATTTTTTATTTTTTTTTTCTAATCTAGAAATAGAGCAAAAATATAACGGTAGGGGAGCGGCGTCGAATGCGGCACACATGAAAGAAAATGCACGATTAAAATTCAAATATAAAGTAAAACATTGTAATAAAATATATTTTGTTTAGGCCAATATCTTACCAATGCTCTATGCATGGATGGAGTAAGATTGATTGAAAATAAGATAAATATATTTACGTTTAATATTATTAACATATTTAAGGGATTATGTTTGCTGGAATTTAAAAAAAATTGTTTTTAACAGTGCAGAATGTCTCACAATAATTTGAGGGGTGTCTTCTGAAACGTCAAGAAAAAAATTCTTTGTTAACAGTGCAGAATGACTCACCAATATTAAAAATAACATAATGAAGGATATATTTAAATAATTATCAATGGGGAAACTGTCCATTGACCATTTTCAGTCTTTCGTCTCGCCGTATACAGTTTTGGAGTTACTTTCTCCCTCCCTTGAAAGTCTATGGTTCTATAGTCACTCAGGCTATTACACTACGTGAAATAGAAAAAGTTCCGAAGTGCATCGATGGCAGCGCTAGTGTTGTCCAAATGTGTTCAAATTTCAAAAAGACTGCGGGTGTACGTGATGTGTTAAAGTTTGAAAATTGAAATAAAGTTATTTATTGACACAGGTTATCGTAAGTATATAATACCTGGACTTTGATATATTTGTCTGCATGCTTATAAGTTTATGACAGATGGGTTTCGCGACAGATGGGTCACTCTTTGAAACTCTATTATTTTTTCAATTATTATATTATTTTGGAAATTTTTGATTATACTCTTTTAAAATTCAACCATTTGAGGTTTAATTGCAAAATCAAAAACTATGAATTCTGATTTGAAACAACTCATTTTTTAACTTTTTAATTTTAAATCGTCTAATCTAATCAAATATTTGTCAAATTTAAATGATTTTTGTTTTTACATCTTCAACTATAAATCGTACAATTTTACAATATTGCATTACATTAAAATAAATTAATTAATCTACTTTTGTTTGAAAGTTAATTTCTTTTTGTGGAAAAGTCCGCTATTATATTTTTGGTTTAGAAATAATCTTTTTTTATTTATGGACCTCAATTTGTTTTTGAGTAGTCGCTCCGCAGGGAGTCCCCGCTGCGCCGGTCCGTCTAGGTTCATGATTTTTCCCGGCACTGTCACCTTGTGAAATCTTCAATTAAATTTAAATTAAGCTCAGTTAGAAACTCAAAAAATTATCATGAACCGTTAGAACTTAGAATCTTAGAGCTACAATTAGGCCAGATACCTCGGTTTCAGTTTGCATTTTACACTGACAACATCGTTTTTCAATATGTCTAAGCGCAATCGAAATAATTCTAAACCGGGTTTATTTGAAGTCGGCACGTCTTTTGAGAGTTACGATGAGTTTCTGCAAACTATTAGTGTTTTTCAAGAGGAGGAACGGCAAAAGTTTTGCAAAAAAGAAGCAGAAAAGTTACGGCGATGGAAAATATGCAGAAATCACTGAATCCGAAATTTGAATATTACGAATTAGAAATGGCATGCAGATATGGAGGTTCATTTAAATGTGAGGGCAAAGGTTTACGAGATAACGGATAAAATAAATATCTTTTAAAAATCTTTTTGGATTGACAATTTCACTAATTTTTTAAAAATTTATTTTTTTGTTTAAGATTAGTTTTGTTGACTGAAAAAGAACTATTACATTTTTGGTTGAAAATTGATCTCTTTCAGTTAAAAATTCAACTGTTTGATAGAAAATTCATGTATTTTATTGAAATTTCATGTATTTTGTTGATATTTTAAATTTCGCAATATTTTAGTTTCAAAGTCAAATATTTAAAATGTCGGGACAATTTCGCAAATAAATATTTCAAAATTTCATATTAAAAGCCTTGATAGTTAGTTTTCAATGTACTAATTTTAAGTGTAAATATAAAGCAATTTCGAATTAAAAGCTTAAGATTGTACGTTTTCAAAAATTGGAATCATATTACATCAATCTAGTATACATAGGCACCACAAAACGACCGCTACATACACGCATAACAGAACACACAAAAGACGTTTACAAACCTCCAAGCAAATGGACAGCAATGACAAAACACGCATGGATGGAAGACCATCGTTTTGATTTTGAAAACACGACTATTTTAGAAAAAACAGAATACTACAGTAAAAGAATGATTTTAGAAATGGCTCAAATAGTCAGCAATCCTACAGCAATCAATCAAAGGACAAACACGAAGAACATGTCAACATTTTATTACCCTCTTTTAGAAGACATCAAATTTTAACCTTGAGCATAAAAGGCAACATACCAAAACATAATAGTTGAAATTTCATATGAAATATGTTTAAAAAAGAAAACAAATTTTCAAGGAAATAGTTACATTTTCAACGAAAGAAATGTGATTTGAACAAATAGGATAAAGTTGCTATTAATAAGATTACTTTTACATTTAAATAAAAGACAACATACCATAAGTATAATAGTTGAAATTTCACTTGAAAAATGTTTGGGGGAAAAAAATGAATTTTCAACAAAAATAGTTTAATTTCTAAAACAAAAAATGAATTTTAAACCAAAAAGATGAATTTGCATTATTACTATTACTTGTCTACACTTAAAAATACGATTTGATTGAATCAAACAAGTTTTTGTTGGTATAATAATAAAATTTCACATTTGATTGAATCAACAAAAATCAAACTTTCAACATAATAGTTACATTTCTAACCAAAGAATTGAAATTTGAATCAAAAAGATGAAGTTGCAACTAATACGATTACTTTTCTACACTTAGAATACAATTTGATTTAAACAACAAAAATTTTTGTTGGTATAATATTTACAATTGCACTTTAAAAAATGTTTGAAAAACGAATTTCCAACCTAAGAAATGAATTTTTAACAAACAAACAAAAAATTAAGTTTCAACTAATAAGATTACTTTTATACATTTATATAAAATACAACATATGAAAAGATAATAGTTAATAAATTTTCAACATAATAGTTAAATTTCTAATCAGAGAAATGAATTTTCAACCAAAAAGATGATGTTACAACTAATACGATTACTTTTCTACACTTAGAATACAATTTGATTTAATCCACAAAAATTTTTGTTGGTATAATATTTACAATTGCACTTTAAAAAATGTTTGAAAAATGAATTTTAAACCTAAGAAATGAATTTTTAACAAAAAAAAAAATGAAGTTTCAACTAATAAGATTACTTTTATACATTTATATAAAAGAAAACATACCAAAAGATAATAGTTAATAAATTTTCAACATAATAGTTAAATTTCTAATCAGAGAAATGAATTTTTAACCAAAAATATGATGTTACAACTAATAAGATTACTTTTCTGTACTTACAATACGATTTGGCTGAATCGACAACATTTTTTGTTGGTACAATATTTAAATTTTCACCTTAAAAAATGGTTAATAAAACGAATTTTCAAACAAAAATTTTGAACCAAAAAAAGAGGAAGTTTCAGTAAAATAAAATAAAAATAACTTAGTAAAATGAAATTAAAATCGACAACAAATAACTTTCCTTTAACAGGACAAAAAGTATGGTGTGTATCAAGGGCGTAAAGCTATTTTGCCTCGTGTGACTGCGGCCCTCGCTTCGCTCGGGCTCTATATTTAAGAAAGCGCGTTAGACTCTATACGTAGTCACCTCAAGCGGTGTTGCCATGTCTGGGAGGTAGAATTCTAACCTGCATCCATGTCTCCCAGGTATCTATGTGCTCTGACAGTCAAGTAAAAATCAGAGAATTAAGTCAATTCGAAATGTCATTAGTGCGGATCACGGACTTGAATTTAGAGGGGACTGAGTCATAATTACCTTGATTTAATACTGCATATAGGTAAAAATATGTAGTTTAGAAGAAATTATTTCAAAAATTGTTATTTATTATAATATATCGCTTCAGAGATATATTCTTAAAGTCGTTTTTGGTTTTCGTTCTGATTTGTTGCTGTTTTTTAAATGCGAATTGCTTCTGATACATAAAATAATACTTTATACTGATGATTAGATGTTTAAATAAATTGTTCAAACAATTTATTATTGTTTTCAGCAATTTTCTTTCAGAATAGAGTTAGAAAGTCGCAGTTCAAAAAGAAATTGTACTTTTTGTCAAATTTTCAATTAAAGCAAGGTAATACCTAATTAGTGTCAACGAAAATAATTGTTTAACAAATTTGTTATTATTGTCAAAAATATTGTCTTTGAATAATGCTAGAAATTGCGGTTTTTTCTGAAATTTGCAACTTCATGTCCACTTTTCACTTGACATGATTTAATATTTATTTTTATTTATCAAAAATAATTGTTTGAACAAATTAGCATTGTTAGTAGCTATCTTCTCTTAGATAAGTGCTAGAAAGTTGCAGTTTTTTTCTGAAATTCTTGACTTTTTTCCAATTTGTAATAAGAGCGACGTGATAATTAATTTAAGTTAACAAAAATAATTTTTCGAACAATTTATCATTATTGCTAATAATATTCTCTTTACTCAATGCCAGATAGTTGCGGTTTTCTTCTAAAATTTTAACTTTTTTGTACTTTACATTCAGTGAGGTAATAATTGATGCAAGTTAACAAACATACTCTTAATGAATAAGACTTTATTATTGGTAGAAAGTTGCGTTTTTCTTAAATATTTAGTTTTGCCTTAGCCTTTGAATTGTGAACAAACAATAATTGAACCTCAACAATAATAATTCTTTAAATAGTATTATATTGTTTTGAGTCAATTATGTTCGCTCTTTTCCGAATGTTGAAAAAATTAATTCATAAAAAAAATCTATCTTACACAAGATACAAAAAAAAAGATTGGAATGATTAAGAGTAGGTGGGAGGACTAGGTCTTTAAATGACTTATAAAAGTGTTGTTTTGTATTGCAACCAGAAGTTTATTGCGAAACGTCTTTTTTTTGCTTTTTTCTAATTGTTTGTCAAAAAATTAGGGCATTTATTGTTTAGCCGCCTTTTTGAAATACTGTAATTTGGTGCTTGAACGAAGACATTCTCATCACGTATCTCGTGTTTTGCACTCGATTTTGTCCAAAATGTGAACTTTTCTACATTATATTCAACACTTTTATATAAAATGTATATATTATTATTATAAAAAAAGGATTACTTGTACCAAGTGAATTTTACTTGGCTGAAGTAAGTGAAAGTCCTGATTATTTTCAAACAAATATTTATTTGAGGCAAATAAATATATATGCACTTTGAATGAAAAAAGTAATTTCTTTCAGCCAAACTAATGTTGACAGGATGAAGTTAACATTGTTTGATTAAAAAATACAATTCATTGGTCGGAGGAAAATATTTCTTTGAATCAAAGAAATATTAATTGAGGACAAAAATATACATTTTAAACCGAATGAATGTACCATGAATGGGAATGAATATTTCTTTAAACTGAGAAGATGTGAATTGATGGAAAGAAATATATTTAAAAGTCAAGCAAATATTTATAGGCTCAAAAAAACTATTTCCCCGCATCAAATTCTTCAATATTTGAAGCAAAAAAAAAAATATCTCACTGATTATAAAAAATTGTTTTTGGCCTAAACCATGCGCGAGTGCAAAAAAGTAGTTCGTACTTCAATTATGGTACATATTTTCCTAAATGAACAACTGGATTCTTTCAGACTAAATTATAATTGACATTGTTATTATTATACATATTTAATTTAAATAATGCACATAATTTAAAATCTTCATGAATCTGAAACAGAAAAGTTCGATGAAAAATCCACCTCCAACAGGAATCGAACTTGGGTCCGTCGAGTGTAAAGTCCACAGAGATGACCACGACTCTGCTGCAACTTGGAAACTCTAGTCGGAAAGCCGTATTTAACCATCACCAAAAATGCCAAAGAAATATTTGTTCAAATCAAAAACATGGATATTGAATTAAACAACATATTTCTTTAATCTAAATAAGTATTCAAATTAAACAAATTATGCCAAATTATTAAATGTTGAATTAAAAAAAATAATTACTTCGTTGGAATAAATGTTTATTTCTTTACCTAAAGAAATAAATATCTATGTAAATATAATATTTCGTTCATCTGAATAAATTCTTCATTGGTATAAATGCATGAACTCTTTGTAGCAAATAAATATATTTTAAATTTAATTAATATTATTTTTAATTAAATCATTATTTATTTGATTTAAATAAACCTAAAGACTTGATTTAAGTATGGACAAATTAATTGATTCAAATGCGTCCGAATCAATTCAAAGAATCGAACTTATTGAATTATATAAATATTTCTTTAAACGACTAATCAGATTTCAACGAATTTAGGCCTTCTGAATCAAGGAAATCGTTTTCTTGAATATAAGAAATATTTATTTGAATAAAAAAAATACAGCCAATGAATTCATTTCTTTGGATCAACAAAAGATCACAGAAAAAACGAAATATAACCTTTACAGCGATTTCAGAGTAATCTTTACCTGTAACAGAAATTAACTTCGCGTGTTAAGATTTACCCATCATCTGGGGAATGGTTACCATGTCAACTCTATTAAATCTCGTTTTGTTTCGATCCGAAAAAATTCAACTTTATCTACCTGGAAATTCCCCGCAACAAAAATTCATTTTATGGTTGATTATGAACCAATCTGTTCAGATTATTACATTTTCCAATTAGGAAAAGAAACAATCAAAAATTTTAGTCAACAAATGCACAGAAAACTTTGTTTCCTACTCTCAAGCTTTTTTCTGTGATCTGTCTTAAGCTGAATATCTGATCTGTACATGCTCTTTCTGGCATAAATCCACTTTGGACTTCCCATATCTTTTCTTCTGTAATTTCCATTACCGTACGAATAACTATTTTTGAATATATTTTACTTACGGTACTTAGTAAGCTGATACTTCTGTAATTATTGCTGTTGTTCTTATAATAATAATAAATATGAATTTTCAGCAAGAAAATTAATTTTCAAGAAAATAGTTAAATTTTCAACCAAAGAGATAAACCTTCCTTCAAACAAAATAAAAAAACCAAAAAATAATGTCAACAAAGTAGTTCAACTTTTACCGACGCAGTTCAATTTTCAATTAGGAAAAATCACTTTTCACCAAAATAGTTAAACTTTCAACCAGAAGAATTCATTTTCAACTAAAAGTATGAATCTTCAACAAAAAAAATGATTTCTTAACAAAGAGGTTAAAACGAAATTTACAACAAAATAGTTGAATCCTGAAGCAAAAAAGATTAATTTTCAACCTCTAAACTTTGCATTTTCATCCTAGAAAGATGATATTTCTACTGAAACAGCTGAATTTTTAAATGAAAAAGACAAATTTTCAAAAAAAGAAGTTGAATTTTCATCCAAAAAAATATTTTAGTTTGACTAATCAATATCATAATATGAGCTTTAAACAAGAAAAGAATGTCCTATGAAGATACTTGAATTTGCAAGCCAAAAAAGATGTCATGTGACTTTTCAACACCGAAATATGAATTTACAACAACAAGTATACATTTTCCACGAAATACTAGAATTTTGAAAAAAAACAGTTGAATTTTCAACCAAAAAGGAAGACTTTTTAACAAAATTGTTGAATTCTTAACCAAATAGTTGAATGTTTATCCAAGATGCAATTGTAACTAAAATAGATGAATTTCTTAATTAAAAAACAAAGTTTCAAAAAAATAGTTGAATTTTCATCCAAAAAATATTTCAGTTGACTTTTGAACGCCATAATATGAATTTTAATCAAAAAGTAAGTTTTTTACGCAAATTGTTGCATTTTCAAACCGAAAAGACGAATTGTTAACAAAACAGTGGAATTTTCAACGAAAAAGAATGAATTTTCAACAAAATTATTGACTTTTCAACAATAAAAGGTTTTGAAATTTCCGTTGCACATTTTCGCATCTGACCATAGTTTATATAAAATAAACAGAAACAAGTTTTGCAAAAAAGTGTCTTTGAACCCGATTATAGGCGAAATTTATTAAAATTTGCACTTTGTTTTTCTCATTCTGTTAAAGGACCCATCGAGGGAAAAAATTTACCTAAGAATTTTTTTCATCTCTCATAACATTTATTTAGGGAATAAAAAATTAATTTGAAATAAAAGAAATCTGTAAAGATCAACTGAGATTTAAAATATTAACCGATATTCAAAATCTTTCTTAGATTTTCTCGTGAAAAAATAAAGAAGGTAATGCAGCATATTCAAATTCCATTGGATAATATATTACAAAATTTTCATTTTTCTAAACCGACTACAATCGGGCACGTGCCTCCATTCACAAGACGGAACGAGCCTCTGAATTTCTGCGATTCGATTCGATTCAAATATGGGTAGTTTGTGCGGCTGACCTTTGATCCAATCCAGCGTAATTGTGGAATCTGACCAAAGATAAAACTTGTCAAAATTTATTTGAAGGGCCTTAATAGTTAAGGTATACAATCGAGAAAGCAATAGGGCCGCGCATAACTCTAAGCGCGGTAACGACAGGATACTTACAGGGGCGACTCTCGATTTCGAGCAAAGTAAACTCGCATGACTATTTCCCTGGTCATCTGTTGATCGCAGATAAATGCTGGCTCCATACGCCTTTTGACTAGAGTCGCAGAAACCGTGCATTTGAACCTTGGAAGAGTTGGGAGCGATTATGAGGCGATTGAAATTAATTTTACTCAAAAGTGGTAATTGCGCCTTGAATTCTGTCCACATGTCTTGAACGGAAATGAAATCATCTTGAGAATTCCACTGTATGCCAAGTGTTTTTACCGTGGAATTAGGATCGAGTGATCGGATGTTGTGATCGTTCATCGTCGGCTAACTAATGTAGCGCACGAATGGCGAGAAAAGAAGCACAAGAGGTACCGTACGTGACGGTGTTTAAAGTATATGTTTCAATAGGACTATTTTGATTGTCACGAAAAAGAATCCTTTGATAAGTAACATCGTCGGGATGCATTAAAACCTGCCGATACATTTTCTCTATATCGGCAGTGAGAACGTACTTTGTGAACGAAAGCGGGCAAGAAAATCGAAAAGGTCGTCCTAGAGAGTAGAACCGATCTTTAAGGAATCATTTAATGATATTCCAGTCGAAGTTTTAGCGGAGCCATCGAATACGACATAAATTTTTGTTGTTAAATGATTTATCTAATGATTTATATTGTTCTAGGAAGTTGCTATACTCATTCTTTAGCGATTGACTTTTTACGAAACGATTTTCTAGATAATTAAATCGACGAGTGGCTGTGATAAGAGATTCACCTAGTTTGCCTTTGCTGTCGTTAAAGGGCAATTCAACTACGTATCTAACTTCGGCGTTACGCTGGGTATTGTTTTTAAAATGCGCCTCGCAAGCCGCTTCTTCTGCGGAAAGTACCTTCGAAGCAGGAATTTCTTCTATTTCCCAAAATCGAGCGAGATTTGCTTCGAGAGGCGTCGAGTGCATCGTTAGATGACACTGGACGTTACCGATTGAGGGGGAGGGATTATTTATTTCTCCCACCACGATCCAACCGAGTTTAGACTTTTGAAGCACCGCTTTAGGGTGATTTTTTACAGATTTTTGACCGATGCATACAAGTTTATAAAACACTTTAGCGTCAATAAGAATATCAATTTGAGCTGTCTTGTGGAATTCAGGATCAGCTAAAAATATATTTTCTGGAATTTCAAAGTTGGCCCGATTAATCACAATCGAGGGCATGTCTTTAGTAACAAGCGACACAACGAAAAAGTCTAGTTTCTTTTAATAATTGCTCAAACGAGATTTTACAGTAGCCGAAACCGAATGCTGAAGATCAGTGGAAATATCGTGAACCCCAGAGACTGAAACGTCAACTATATATATATATATATATATATTTATATATTTATACGTTAGGAAATTATATTGGAATGCGATTCAATTTATATAAGATACCAAAGTCAAATTACGTGCATTAAAATTTAAGTGCTAAATCAAGAATACATTCATTTGAATGGAATATGTGCTTAGTTTGAATAGGGGTCAAACATTTTATATCGCATTTGTTAAAATGATTATGACACCAGTATAGTGCCATTACTTCGGCCAAACCTGGCACAAAATCGTGAGATAATGTTTTGCCGTTCCTTATAGCCTGTTCTACGCCAGTATCGTGCCAGAACTTCGTCGAAATCCGGCAAAAAGACATGGGACAACAGTTCGCAATTTGTTAAAATTTGTACGACACCAGTATCGTGCCATTACTCCGCCCGGGCGCAGCACAAAATCTTGAGACATTAGTTTGCCATTTGTTATAGTCTGTACTACACCAGTATCATGCCAGTATTACGCCGAGATCCAGAAAAAACCATGGGACAACAGTTCGCCATTTTTACAAATTTGTACGACACTAGCATCGTGCCATTACTCCACCCTAGCCGGGCACAAAATCGTGAGACAATAATTTGCCGTTGATTATAGTCTGTACTGCACCATTATCATACCAGTACTCCGCCGATACCCGGCAAAAAACTTTGGGACAACAGTTGGCCATTTGTTAAAATTTGTACGACAACAACATCGTGCCATTACTCCTCCCGGGCCCGGCCCAAGATCGTGAGACATTGGTTTGCCGTTTCATGTAGACTGTACTACGCCAATATCGTGTCAGTACCCTGCCGAGATCCGGCGCATATCCGTGAGACAGTAGTTTACTATTTGTTACAGTCAGTTCTGTGCCCTAGACTGTGCCATTGTCGTGTCACCATTGGGCTTGAAGTTGGCATGATCCCGTAGAACCAGGGCTGACTATTTTTTAATACTGCACAGAATCCGTACTGGTGCGATACTGATCTGCCGATATTGGAACTTTGATTAGGCATAGTGCGGATCTAGTGTCAATATCCGTACTACTCTAGGGTAGGCTAGCTAAGTGTTGGAACATAGCTCTTGGCGAGCAACCGCGCCATTTGTAAGCATCGGCCCAAGTCTGTAATTTCCCGTTAGGAAGGTGAGCTCAATCAATGAAATTTATGAGACTGCATGACCGTCAGATTATATCCCAAAAAGAGGTTTAGCTCCCCTTCGAGCTCAGAGTGAATTGTCGTAAACGCCACCTGACGGTCGAACTTTTCGTTACTCGAGCGCCAACCGTTGAGTCTAAACCATTTCTCATTCTTAATATTTGCATATTAACCTTTGTTAGATCGGCCAACGTGAAAATGAATTCCTTTACTTTTCTTAGACTGAGTCACCAATTTCTAACAATGATCACAAGATTTTCAAATTCGATTTCTCTCCGTGCGTGCGCAAATAATGCATTTTTTTTTTTGACAATTATGTTCCCTACTAAAAAAAAAGTTAGTAATTGTCGGAAAAAAAGTCAGGACTTCTGACCATTTCTGACCACTTTTGTTACGTTTCTCGACAGAAATCGTCAGGAAAAGTCAGAACATAAAAATCAATCAACAATATTATTTGCATTGAAACATCCAAATAATTTTTATCTTATATTATTCTAAAAATTTTAATTATTTATAATCTTTTAAACTCATTCCATAAAAACTTAAAACATATTTACATATAATGTTGAAGATTGAAT
Organism: Andricus grossulariae; assembly: GCA_011634705.1. Lineage (NCBI taxonomy): Eukaryota > Metazoa > Arthropoda > Insecta > Hymenoptera > Cynipidae > Andricus > Andricus grossulariae. The sequence continues at coordinate 166,946,512 of JAABKJ010075445.1, read as the reverse complement.
TGGGATAATTATCTCACAACATCGTAAACATTTTGAAAATTATGAAATTGGAATAAAAGTATTGTAAATATAAATACACTTTTGTTATACAAATCATATCCAATATTCAATCACATAACGATTCCTACTATACCACAATCTTACACAAAATGTAGGTTACCTTTTTTCATATGAATTCAAAATATACTTTTTCATTTGGCACTGCATTCCAATACATTTAATTTAGTAATGACCTTTAAAACAAATTCCAGAAAAAAAATTAAAATATATGTACATATTAATTAATCATATCACAACACATAAAGAAATAAACAGTTATTTTCAGTAAAACCTTCGAATTATTTTTACTTTATATTTTTCTGAAAACTTGAATTATTAATAACCTTTTCAACTAATTTATAGGAAAATAAAATATACAATTACATAGCCTTTAAGTAAATAATCAATTTATGTACATACTTAATTCAGGCAAATTAAAATTTAATCGTTATGTAAGTTAATATTGGGGAAAAAATTAATCAGCTCATAATTAATTAATCTGTTCACAACATAAAAAGCATTAAACTATAATTTCCATCCAGGCATTCAAGTAATTTTCACTTTACATTCTTTTAAATTGTTTACTATCATTTCTGAAAATTTTATTTCTTAGTAACCTTTCATAGTAGTAGTAAATTATAGCCACTAATCAATTACATAACCTTAAAGTAAATAATCAACTTATGTACTTAATTGAAACAAATTAAAACTCAATCTTTATGTAATTTAATATTGTGAAAAAAAGTAATAGTATAATAATTAATCAATTAGTTCGAAAAATAAAAGCATTAAACAATGACTTTCATTGAAGCATTTCATTAATTTTTACTTTACATTTTTTTCTTATTTTTACTTTCATTTCTAAAAATTTAATTTATTCGCAATCTTTTGTACTGATAGTAGATAATCAATCATTTAAAATACTGATGCACGTAAAATAATTAATTTAACGTAATTGGCAGTTAACACATGATACCTGGTAATATATTCAAATTAAAATGGATTATTTTACTTACATTTAAGTTTATAATTAATAATTATCTACTGTAAGTTGATAAGGTGCACTATGAAGAATTTGGAGTGTGGGGTCCGCCATGTTGTGTACTATGGAGAATTTGGAGTGGGGGGTCCGCCATAAGTTGCACTATGGAGAATTTGGAGTGGGGGGTCCGCCATGTTGTGTACTATGGAGAATTTGGAGTAGGGGGTCCACCATGGTGTGTACTATCGAGAATTTGAATTGGGGGTCCGTTATGGTGTGTACTATGTATAATTTGGAGTGAGGGTCCGCCATTGTTGGTACTATGAGAAATCTGGAGTAGGGGGCCCGCCATTGTTGGTACTTTGGGAAATTTGGAGTGGGGGCTCGCCATGGATGATACTTTAATTTGTTCTCAAAGCAAAATCTGGTGTATTTAGAATAATACACTTTTTGTATAAACGATAATAATATTGATTATATGAAAGATTAAAAATTTACGTTGCATAATTAAATCATTTGAAAATATTTATTACACTAACCTGCTGAAAAGTCGAGCAAATCATCACTCGCGGAACACGACGTAATTTCATGAAGGGTTTTCTGCCTCTCCCTGTATTTTTTACTCCTACTGCAATAAATTTTTGTTTTGTCATCCATTTCTTATAACTAATTTGTCCCACATAAAATTTTGAATAAAGAAAAATCATATCTGATCGTATAGGCGTGAATTTTAAATGACGCAGACATTTTATCATACGTACCTTCTGAAGTAGGAAGAATATCATCATACCACCTTCGACTTCATCAAAATTGAATTACATTCAACTCACTGCCAACTTCATTTTGCACTTACAGCTGTATTTAGTTTTACCTGTCGAGGGATTTACAAGGTCCCCACGAGAAAATAATTAATTGATAGAAATTGTTTTTAAAATATATTTTTATGAATAAAGTCTCGTATCGCTTTTGATTCAAAAATATAGTGCTAAAAAGTTATATATACATAATTTAAGACAAACAGCAAACGATAATAACCTGTCGAGGGCTAGCAGAGGGAAAGTCTAGATTTTTCTATCTAGAAAATCTGGCTGCGGCCTCATAAAAGCCAATATTTACTTTAGGCATAAAGAGGCAGTTTCTACCCGGGAATTCTTTTCTAAGAAAGTAACCGAGATATTATCTATGATACTTTTGTCTAGATCTCCAAAGGCTACAACTCAAATTGCTTTCAAAATCTCAAATCATTCTCAACATTTTGATTCCATACATGATTAAAAATGAAAGAAAAGAATAATGCGAGCGCACATTACAGCTCATTGCAATGGCATTGTGCAGAAGAGTCTATTTGAGTTGTGAGGCTAATTTTAGGCCTCAAAAATCAACCCGAACTAAACGAGTTAACAAGTCTTAGAAAGCAATAAGTTAGAATTAATAATTTAATTTTACTAAGATCAAGCTTAGGAATTTCGGACATACTCGTATTTCCTGCCCCACAGCCCTCCTCTGTCAGCCAGGAAAGTATCAATTAAAACCGTTTATTATAAGAGATATTCCGAAGTCCATACAAAGCCCGTTATGGTATGGATCCCGGGCGTAAAATAATTACTACTGAATTAAATGCCCAATTCCAGAGTCGAAATGCAAACGAAAGTGGCTTAGGGGAAGGCCTCAAGTGTGAAAATCAAATCTAGTTCGCATGACGATAATTCGAAAGATGATCGAATTTCATTCGATACGTGCCACGGCTTTTTTGTAAGTGGAGCCTAGTTTTGTAAATATTCATGTTTTAGAATTGCAGCTACCTTCACTGATACACTAGTATCAGTCACGCGGGAAACTTTTCAGTCAGCGGTGCTGGCCGTGCGGTATCGTGCCTGCTGGCGACTCGCTGCTGTCGGGGTTCGAATCTTTTGGCTCGAGTTTTTTTTTTTTTTTTTTATTAATACCAAAAATTTAAATTATTATCAGTAACAATTTTTACGAACTGCTACCTCATCCAGCATATTCTCCAGATTTAGCCCCCTGCGACTATTTCCTGTTTTCAAACCTGAAGAAATGGCCGGGCGGTAGAACATTTGGGTCGAATGAAGAGGTCATCACCAAAACAAACGCTTATTTTGAGGGCCTTGAGAAAACCTATTATTTGGAAGGGATGAAAAAATTGGAAAAACGCTGAACTGAATGTATCGAGCTAAATGGAGATTATGTTAAGAAGTAAAACGCTCATTTGCCGAAAAAAAAATCTTTTAGTCGAAAAGTCACTGACTTATCAAACAGCCCTTGTATATCATACCAATCTCTGTATTTTTATACCCAATACTAATTCATGAGTTGTATTGCAAATATATATTATTGCTTTTAAATCTTTGAAAACGTCGTCTGTTGTAAGAACGATGTGTCAAGGCTATTTTCAATGGCCTGACTTCGAATCTTTTTCGATAATAATTTTTACAACAGGCGGGCACAGGGCTGGTAAGAACAGCAGACATTTTAGGTTCACTTCGCCTGTAAAACATTTCGGCATTTTTTATCACGTGATTTTCTTTATTTTTGCAATGATCAATTATTTTAAAAAAATGTGAACAATTTCATGAAAATAGGCACAGACTTCATCGTCCAAAATTCTCTCAAAATAGGGGAAATAGGGTGATTTTTCAAAATATATTGCATTTCCAACAAAACATGTGAATTTTCAATTGAAAAAAACTAATTTTTTAGCAAAAGAGATAAATTTTCAACAGAAGAGTTGTGTTTTCGAATGTTTTGGAAAAGATTTGAATTTTAAATCCGAAAAGATGAATATTCAGAACAAAAAAATTAATTTTCAACAAAACAGTTGTACTTTCAAGAAAATAGCAGATCAATTTCAAGGAAATAGTTGGATTTTGAACCAAATAATAAAATTATTTACTAACGAAGATCAATTTTCAACAAAACATAGAAAAATTACAGTTTCAGTTGCAAAAATTAACATTTAACCAAAAACGAAGAATTTGCGAAACAGGAAAACAAATTGGCAACGAATGAAGATTTTTTAGTCAAGAAATAAAAATAATTTCAACCACAGTGTGCAATTTTTAAGCCAAAAAACGAATTCTCTAAAAAACAGTTGAATTTTCAAACCAAAAATATCAATTTTAAATTAAATGAATTTTTGAACAAAGTGGTTACTAAAACTATTATATTATTATCAGAGAAGTTTTAGGCTCCGGAAGCTACGATCATGGTTCCTTAAAGCAACCAATCCCGATGCAACTGGAACGTGTCATCCACTTCTGCCCCTTCTGTCCTAGAAAGTAAGCAAGAGCGAAAAAATTACGCGAGAAAACATCGTTCAACACTGTTCCTTGGAGTCAGGTCTCTAGCTGCGGATGGCCTTACGTGGCAGACGGGACAGTTGGAGATGAAAATTTCACCTCTGGATACATTTTAGAGCTGCCAGTCTTTGTAGGATGTTATGAGGAACAGTGTTGTCGGACCAGATGAAGTGATCCCAGAAGAATAGCCTTTTGCATCCGGTTCGCGATGGAGTGAGCCTGACGCTGGCAAGCCGGTATAATTAGTGTGCGCATAGCACGCATGATGTTCTATTATTTTTTAAAAGTAGAACATGCAACAGTTTAAAATATTTAAAATTAAATAATTCAAAGTTTCAAGGTTGGAAAATTTCAAATAGATAATTTCAAATAAAAAATTATTATTCAATGTTTTTATTTACTTCCTACAGATTTATAAGCTCGCTAATTAATAAAATGTTACAATAACAAATTTCGATGAAACGGGGACCAGATATTTTTTTTACGGCCCTGACGTACTTGTATTTTATCTTTATAGTCGAGATTTTTTCCCCGATATTCTAAGTGCTGAGTTAGCCGTGAGGTTTAGTTGTTAGCGATAGAACGCGTTAAACGTAGCTTAGGTAGTTCGAAACCCGTCACACAGCGTTTTCGATTTTTAATAGCGTTAATATCGTTAAAAGCGTGCGACTAGTATATTTATTGAGAGACTATGCAGTCCATTTACAGAAAACTAGGCATATTTCTTAACAACAATACACAAAAAGAAAAAAGAAAGTCTTAAATAGATCATACATATCCGTCTAAAATCATACTTAAGGTTACATTAAGATAAAAAAAAACGCGTTACAGTTACATTTGGCGCCGGTGTATCAAGAAAAAGCCTATCACAGTTAAAAGATACGCTACTTTAACATTTCTGTTATCATTTTAACAAATTTTTTTGAGATCGCGACATCATAAGTCTATAAAGTATCCTTTCAAAACTATTCAAGGCCAACGCATTGAGCTAACTCTTGAAAATAACTGAGTCTGGAATTATTAAAGCGTGGGCAATCGACCAGGAAGTGGTGAAAATCATCTTTTGCTGCACCACAGTATAGGCACAGGAGCGATGGTTAGTTGCGCTAATTGCCCTGCCTCTAATCCCTAAATCGAAAAAGGTTCTCTAATATTACGGTTCAGTTGCGCCAAGTCTATATCTTTCAAAAATTAAATAATCTCAACTTCACCTTTTGAAATGTGCCTGAGAACTCGTGCAATAAATAAATAATAATGGATCTCAAAAATGCATAATTTTTAGACATATAGAAAAATAAAGTAACACACGGCTTAAGGTGAAGCAAATTTGTCTATTTTTGAAGTACAACATCGCAACACCTTACAAGCGTACGAGGATATGTTTCAGATATTTACAAAAATAATATTTTTACCACAAAGAATATTAAAATTTGTTCACCTTTTTTTTTACAACTTTAAGTTCTTGCACTGTGATATGAATTGTTGTTAGATATATTCTCATAAGCTGTGTAAAAGTTATATATTGTTTATATGTAGAGACCCCTATTTTATGCGAAGCGCATAATCGCATAATCTCTCAGAATTGAATATTTCTTGAAATCTTTGTGATTTATGACATTTTCAAGTTAAATAAACAAAATTCGTCTTCGCATAAAAACGCATATTTTTTTTATCGCATAATTTTTTAATTTTCGCATAATTTTTTAATCTTCGCATAATTTTGCATAATTTTCTAAATTTTGATTTTCGCATGGAAAATTTTGTTTAATTGACAAAAGTTTTAAAAATTCTAATAGATTTTGTACTAATTTAGCTGAGGATAAAAATTAGTGCAAAATAAGGAGCAAATATTGCAGAAATCATGAAAAATAAAATTTGTGCAGTATTTAGAAAAATCTGAATAAGCATTGCCAGCTTGAGATATAGAAATAAATATGATATATATTTGATATAATAGTGTTGAACATAGTGTAGAAAATTTCAGATTTTGGACAAAATTGAGTGCGAAGCACGAGATACGTGATGAGAATGTGTTCATTAAAGTCAAAGGAGCTTTAACAAAAGAGAAGTCAAAATTACCAAATTACATTTGTCGATGATTTGACCTTTAATTTTAAAAGGTCTGGACGCGAATTTGAGGTAAATACGGAGACTGAGCGCGCAGCGCGAGATAAATATATTATCGAGCGCGAAGCGCGAGAACTAGCAGTCGCGCGTTGTAGGCGCGTTCAAACTTGCGAGCGAAGCGCGCGATGAGAATGTGCCCGCGCAGCGGGCAGATTTCTTTTTAATTGGTCACCCAAAGCGGAGGAGAATATACCGAGACCGTGGTGGGAGTTGCCGGAACTGCGCAAATGGAAATAACCGTCTACAGCCAACGGGAAATAAAGGTACAGGAAATAAGGGAGACAGAAATATGTTAGACTTTACTGTATTTTCAAAGATTGGCTAAAGACCTCTGGCCCGCTTCTGTGCACAGTGCCACGGAATTCGTGCGTACTACATAAAAAAATCGTAATAGAAATGTTGAAATACCCGCATCATGTTTTGAGTGATTTCACCTTCTCACCCTGATAGGAGCAATTCAGTTTCTTCATTTTTGTGTCCACAATAATGAGACAACGATTTGGTGAGGTGGGATTTCGGGCAAAATCCCGGTGGGCCGGTGCCATTTTAAGATATTTGGGCCGTTTGACTTGCAGGATTGGGTCGTTTATACTGATTCTCAACCATTTAATTGAACATTATTTTCCCGGGCCGATTTTTTGTCCCACTCCGGCCGTGACAACAATCAGTATTTTTTGCTAAAATTTTGGGAAATGGTAAGATGTATGATAACGGGGGTAAATAGCCTATTTTTGGTTTAATAGAATAAAAACATATGAAGTTTGTTAAACATAAATTAAGGAGGTACGGTCGCACATACTATATCTGCAAAAAGTTAGTCCTAAGTCGGTGTCGGAAAATAATACTGTTTGAGTGAAATAAGTTTTGTTAACCCTTAAATGTATAATATGTAGCTTATTTACGCCGAAGAAAGTAAAAAATTAGATAATTATGCCGGTATAATGTTTTATTAATTAATTTCCTGCCAGACCTAAGAGAACATTTTTGGCTATGATGGTACACTACACATAGAGAAGTTGTGTATACAGAGGAGTACACACTAACTCCTCAAGATCTGAACGTAGGCGCGGCAACGACGCATTTTTCATGGTGTCTGCTTTGACAGTTGTGCTCTTTGACTGCAAATGAAAACGTGACATTTGTTGCAAATGACAGATCGCCCTAATAGCACGGAACGTTCCAGGAACGTTCCCGGGAGGTGTAAAATGTCCGCCGGTTGGGAACGTTCCAAACAAAAATTACCGTTATTGTTATTATTAGTAGAAAAGTTCAGATTTTGGACAAAATCGAGTGCGAAGCACGAGATACGTGATGAGAATGTATTCGTTAAAGCCAAGGGAGATTTAACAAAAGAAAAGTCACAATCACCAAATTACAGTTGTCGATGATTTTACCTTTAATTTTAAAAGGTCTGGGCGCAAATGTGAGGGAAATACAAAGACCGAGCGCGTAGCGCGAAGTAAACATATCATCAAGCGCGAAGCGCGAGATAAATATATTATCGAGCGCGAAGCGAGCGATTATAATGTGCCCGTGCAGCGGGCAAATTTTTGTCTTATTGTAAAAATAAATATTATAATATTAAATTTTACAACCAAAAGTTTCTCCGTGTACTAATAATAATTATAAGATTTATATTTTCTACTAATTTAAATTTTATTGATATAATAATAACAGTACCATCTGATTACCAAATAAATGAGTAGAAATTGAACTAATACTATTTTCTACTAATAATTAAATTAGTATCAGTTTAATTTCTACTAATGTTTTTAGTTACCATCTAGTTACCAAATATGAATTATTAGTAGCAATTAAATATTATGCTACTACTCATGCATAAATTTTCCATTAAACTGCTAAAAGAAACAGTGAAATACAATATAACATTTAGTAGAAATATCTTACGTAACTTAGTGAACGTATTTTTACTGATTCAGATTTAAAGAATTACTGATTTGATTAATAATCAATTTATTATTGATATACATTCAGAAAGTGAATTAAACAATATGGGTAACTTTATAATTAAAATATAACGACAAATCAAAGAATGCTATCCAAACGCATATATGGGGCATAATTTCTCAAGTGTACCCACCTCGAAAATGAAAATTTTCCGATCGGGATAAAAATTGACCCAATTGTAGTCCTATTACATTGTACTCCTCACACTGTAAATTAATTAATTTTGATGATTATTTATCAAAGTGCAGGGGGTACAATTTTTGGGGTTTTAGGCAAAGCCTTACTTTCAAACATTTGTAACTTTTTTCCTATTGCATTAAACAAAATTTTACTACAGATGTTTTTGATAGATATTTTCACAAAGTTTTTGGTGGTTGCAAGGATCTTTAAAAAAAGTCTAAATTTGACCATAATTTTTGAAAATCGAAAATAAATTTGCCTTTTTTTTAAATTTCGACACTTTTTTTTCTTCCAAATAGATTTAAAGTAAAGCTGAGCTTCTCTCTTATAAGACCCCCAATTTTCAGAGTGGAAAATTTATTTTTCCTTTGGTAATAGAACGATACGTAAACAAAATGCCATGATAGAGCGGGTGGCGTACGATCTCCCCTAGTGCGCTCAGGCAGAGAATCTTTGTGCAACGCTTTAGTGCCAGTTTTTTTAAGTTAAGTAATATTTTATGCTACTAAAATAACTGTTTTTTTTTTTTAAGTGAGGCATGAAGCAACTAATCTTAAACTCTGTGGTGTTTCCCACGACTTGCGTTTGAAATTTCCTGCACTACCAGAGGGAGCTCAAATTTGCAGTTCATGTAGATAGCAACTCATCAACTCAGCGGGAATATCATCCTTGAACTCTGGTGATATCCACTTAAAACTCGAACTGCAATCTTAGAGGCTTCTAAAAAGATTCTAACGATTCCTAACGGGTATTTTTACCAGGGGCAGTTAGTCTGTAGAAAATAAGGGTGACAATACTGCACGTATTTCACAGATAGGCAGTCGCCAGATAAAAACAATAAATTTATATAGTCGGATCTCTCTCCGTTTTAAATAAAAGAGAAAGGGAAATGTTTTTGGAAGGTCGCTCTAAGCGCTTAAAAATGTCCCGTAGGAAAGTTAGAAGTTTCGAGTGGCACGCACAAAAAGGCTACTCAGAAAGATGATTATTTTCCCTTTAAAGAGAAAGATTTGTAAACTTAGGTTTTTAGGCCTAAGAGCTCAAATTTTCCTATGTTCTCAGGGAGAAGTACTAGAAAAGAGCAAAAGAATGAAATTCTTTGAGTTCCCTTGAGGTATTCTTATAATGCAATTTAAACTCGCCTTTTCGAATAGGCAAGGAGTTTTGCCTATCAGAAGGATTTACGCTGTAACCCACTGGTTACCATATATATACTCTCTGATTCTGAATCAGTGAAGTCACTAATTGTCAGTGAAATCTCACTGATTCAAATAGCTAGAATCCGGTCACTGCCAACCAGTGAAAAGTTACTTATTCATTCAGTGAAGGTTTCACTTTTGAGAGTTGGCAGCTCTGCACCACGTCAATTTAGCAGTCATAATAAAATAAGATTTTAGTAAATTCAATTAAATAATCATATGGAAAACTCATAACCCATAAATGTGATCAAATATTAAAAAATGTGAAAAGATTTTATGCTTCTAAATGACAAAAAGCATATTTCTTTACATTCAGGATTCGACTGTCATGCACAAACCCGTCAAGTAAGTACTTTTTATACGAGTTAGAGTATATTTTCCCCGCAGTAAATGCAGCACACTTGAAGTCCGAAAATTTACAAATTTATTTCTTAAAAAAATTATTTTTGCTAGTTAAGTAAAGGAATAACAACGCTTTGCTTAAAAATTTAGAGGTTATATGTCTCGCATGATTTACTCTCCCACATAACATTCTGTTATCACACTGATGTCGTATGCGCACGCAGATCTGCGGATCGACTCGCAGATTGTGCTCTCACCTGATGAGACATATGCGTCATCAATTACCTGGCATATGTCTAGTAGAATCTGACGCATAATCTGTTGTGCATATCGCTCGCAGATCTGACGCATTTCTGTCAGAAATATAAAATATTAAAATATATGCAACTTATATAAATGTAAAATAAAAAGCAAGTAATATATTTCATAACAATTTTATTTAAATACATAAAAAATAATTTTGAATACAATTTAAGGCATTATATGTGCCTTAAGGGGTTCACATAAATATGGCGAGGTTTTCATAAATAAACTCTTGAATACGCAATTATAAACAAACAATTAATACTGTTTTAAGTTCAGGGAACTGAGGGAAACTTTTGCTATATTTCGTTACTGCGACAGATTGCAGTACAACATTTCAAATCCAATCAATTTCATTCAATTCCAGTTATTAATTTAGTCCAAAACTTGAGATAAAAGAAATAAATTTTGTGAAAATTTTTAAATTGGCGGAAAAAAATAACATGGGATGGTCGGTAATACGTGACGTCATAATGTACTACATGCCCTTAAGGCATATTATGAGAAGATGAGTTTAAAAAATTGTAAGGTGCAAAACAGGGTATAACCTATAAGCATGCAAAAAATGTCACAAAAGGGAATCCAATGTTGAGTCAACCATTTGAAAGCATACAATAAAAAAAATGTTGTTCAAAAATTTCAAACCGTTAGCCGTCATATTGGATGAGTTAGAGGGGTTAACATACATTTTAGTTTTTAGTTTTTTTCTCTGAAAATCTTAATTATTCTCTATTCAAATCTTTATACTGCGAAGGTTATGCTAATTCGTCAGCGTAATAATTCAAAATTACCTACATCGTCCATTGCAGGATCACTACAATTATACACACTTCAAAACAAGATATTTCGCGATGAATAAAATTATTTAAATTATTTAAGTCTTTTTTATGTGAATCACATATCACAGAGGTAAATAATGCAATGTCAACTGATGTCAACATAGGCAGCTGCCATTTGATACCCGTGCCACACCAGTGCCATACGGGAATGGGAACTATTGTAACCATTTTCATACGACAACAATTTGCTAATTTTCGGTTACACTACTTTGGTCTCCATATGTCTATTCTCCATGGGGATAATATTGAAGACGAAAGTAGATAAACTTGGTTTCTTATGTTTTTCGAGCATTCATTAAAATTTTCGAGCTATATTTTTGATGAATTCATGCATGTAACTAAGAAAATTGACAATAAATGATAATTGGCAAACCGGTCAGTAATTTAAGAATTTTTTTTTCTAAAAAAAACTTTTTTTTACCATTTTAAACATTTAGGACTAAAGCCGACTTCCTTTGAGCCTTCTACTTAGAGTGACAAATTTTCAAAACGATATCTCATTCCGTGTGGACGTAAGTTGACAAAGAAAAGTATCAATATAGCTTCCAGTCTTATTTTATTCGGAAATTTTTTTTTTTTAAATTTCCACCGGAAAAGAGCAGGGCCGTGAACTTTCTTGTCTCCTCTTTCATTTCCTAAACTTTAAGAGCGATATCTTATTGTATATTCTTATCCAATGTAGTACCCTAACACATGTCGCGTTGAACCTGGTTTAAACTTCCCGCTTGAAGTCTTTTTAAAAATGGAGGTTGTCGTACGAATCTTTACGGACCATTTGATTGATTCACTTTTTTTTAGATGCGCGTGCCGAGACCATGATGCCGTGGTTCTTGGATCATGGTCCACTACACGATCCAATAAATACATGGTCTAGGCACGCGCTAGTAAAAAAAACTGAGCGAATCAGAACCCAACGCTTAATTTCTCCATCTTGGATCAATAAAGCGGCAAATGCAAGTGATTTTAAAATGTAAAATGTTAGAATTAAAATTTCTTGTGCTTTTGAAATATACAAATACTTCAATTCTAATCAAATGTATTGTTATGTTGAAAATGGGTACAGGAAAATACGGCTCAACTATAATTTTAGGTTATGTGTTTCATAACCTCTTCCTGGTGACATATATGTGTATAAAATAAAATTCAAATTAATTTCTTTTTTAATTTCAAACGTACCTCCTAAAAAATTTTGCGGATGGGGCCTACTCGTTTCTAGTTATGCCACTGAACATATTTACTTACCATTTCAAATAGTAAGGCTGACAATCTCGCGTAGTGCTGATTGCAATGCGAAAAAGGAGATCTAACTTACTTGCAAAAGTAAAACTCACAAATCTTTGCTTACCATGTAAATTAGTTATTCATACAGCTTACATGTCCAACTGTACTATTTCAAATAGTCATTGAAGCTGCTTGTTATAGTAATCTTTCTTTTTACTACTTTAAGTAGTGATGCTGACTTTAGGTTTTGTATATTTTGAGATAAGTATCTTATACAGTATCAAAAATCATTTAAAATGTTTCTTGTACAATGTGAATAAGTAAACTTCAAGTTAACAATGCATGAAAGTGAATCTGACTATCCTTTTTTTTCCGTGAAGCAAAGAAGATTACTTTTCAACCAAACACTTCATTATAACCCAGAATAAATGAAATTTCAAATAAAAACAGATAAATTTTGGAATCAAAAATAGAAAATTTAAAAACTAAATTGTTGAATTTTCAAACGAGCAAGATTTCACATACATTTTTCACAGAAACTTTTTCTTCCACGAACAATCTTCAATTTCCAATCAAATGGTTGAATTTTCTATCAAAAAGGATGACTTTTTAACAAAAGTGTTGATTTTTCAACAAAATTATAACATTTTAAACTACAAACATCATCGTTAGGAGGAAAGAGTTGCAAAAAAATATAGAAATAGAAATACAAGTCACGTAAGTTACTAAGACGAATAGTATGCGGGAGTGACCGGAAATCTTCATCTTCAAAATTTCGTCCATTTTCCGTGACCATTATGATTCAATGACCAGAATCTTCATCTCTTAACATTGTTACAATACAATATAGGTCTGATACCTTCATAATTTATCTAAGAAGTGAAAAATTAATTTAAAAGAAAAGAAATCTTTAAAGATCACCTGGGGGGTCGCACGAAGGAAGCAGCACCTGGAAAGACCTTCCCATTGTTACACGATTGTAGTCGGTTTAGAAAAATGAAAAGTTTGTAATATATTATCCAATGGAATTTGCATATGCTGCATTACCTTCGTCATTTTTTCACGAGAAAATCAAAGAAAGATTTTGAATATCGGTTAATATTTTTATTCTTAGTTGATCTTTACAGATTTCTTTTATTTTGAATTATTTTTTATTCCTTAAAGAAATGTTTGGAGAGATGAACGAAATTCTCAGATAATGTTTTTTCCTCGATGGGTCCTTTATCAGAATCAGAAGAAAAGTGCAAATTTTAATAAATGTCGCCAGTAAATGTATGAGGCCGGTTCTCATTATAGATTTCTACCTTACCGACATCGAGAAGATTCTAGCTGTAGTGGTTCGTGTCCGTGATAAGTTTTTCTACAAAAGTGGTTCATGTCCGTGCTAAGCTTCTAGAACATTCTCGATGGGTCCTGATGACGTCATCATACATTCCTACCTTACAGACATTGATACAAGAGGGGTACTGGACCTACTTTACCGACATCGAGAACATTCTACAGCTGAATCAAATCACTTCAAATCTGACTTGATGCCACATGATATGATACGTACTAATAATTATATTTATCATCTGTAACATGCATATAATTTTAACTCAAAATTATAATTCTGATTGCGCAATTCTACAACAGTTTAATCTCTGCCAGGCTTTGAAACTGCAGTTTTCTTTTTGCTTCAAAACCTTAAATTAGAAAATATTTTGTGTGAAATTTATTACTTTTTGAGAGGTTTCGAATTTAAAATCTCACAATATTGTAGTTTCAAATTCAAACATTAATCATTTCACGGCAATTTCGCAATTAAATCTTTCAAAATTTCTTATTCAAGCCTTGATAGTCAGTTGTAAATTTGATAATTATATTTCTTCGTCTCGTTCTTCTAGATCAAATTTGTAGTCATACTCTTCCTGCTTGATCTGATCACAGTTTTAAAGCTATTTTAAAAAAGGAAAAATGTTCCCGCCAGCCGCTCGGTTTCCCTTGGCGCTGGCTATGCGCATCCGGTAACTCATTGTATTCTTCTGTGCGATCTGAACGCGTTGTTTTCTTCGGTTTCTTCAGTGTTTTATTATTAATTCGTTTAGTTTTGTAAAATGGGAAGTCGTTATAGCGAAGATTCGGCTACTAGTAGATCGAGTACAAGAAAACGCCATAGAGACAGGTCTCTGAGTAGAGAAAATCGTCGTAAAAGATATCGCTACCCTAGCGAGGAAGGGCGTCTTCCGCGCTCAAGTAGTTCCACTTATTCTGTGAGTAGTGTTGTTTCCTATAGAGAGGATTATAGTGGAAGGCGTTTGGCCAGCAATTCACTAAGCCGCAGCCTGTCTTACGATCAAGATCGTAACAAATATATATCATATCTCGATCCAAGGCATTCGAGTAAACTTAGGCATCATGGCGACCATAGATCTCGCAATAGCGATAAGCGTAAAGTCCGCTTACATCGCTATGAACGTAAAGACCGCTCGCATCGCTATGAACGTAAAGACCGCTCACATGGCGAACGCAAAGACCGTTCACACCTTCAACGCAGAGATCGCTCACATGGAGAACGCAAAGATCGTTCACATGACGAACGCAAAGATCGTTCACATGACGAACACAAAGATCGTTCACATGACGAACACAAAGATCGTTCACACGACGAACGCCAAGATCGTTCACATGAAAAACGCAAAGATCGTCTACGTCACGAACGCAAAGATCTTTGACGTAAATTGAGTACTCTTTCAAGGACACTCGAGACAGATAATAACGAATACTCAGTAGAGGGCAGCAGATCCTCTTGTCAGAGTTCAGCAGACGAATTTCCAGATGAAGATGTTCAGCTAAATGAGACCACACTTCACATTTTAGGAGACGACCTGTCAGAGACACAGGTTATATCTGTCAAAGTTCACAACGTCCCAACCAAAAGATGGACAGAAATCTCACAAAAAGGATTAAATAAAGAAGCAATGAGAGAATTACTTAAAAAGTATTCTTTTCCTAAAGATTTCGAAGCCGACTATCAATCCAGAGTTTAAACATATGATTGGTGAATCAGGTACCAAGAAAGATGGGTTTCAAGTTGTTGCTCACAAAACAGTTGAATTTTCAACCCTACAATATGAATTTTCAACAAAAACATACTTTTTAACCAATTAGTTGAATTTTCAACAAAATAGTTTAATTTTCAGTTACGAAAATTAATTTTTAACAAACAAAGCAAAATGAGTTATCCATTAAAATTATGAATCTTCATCTAAAAAACGTAACTTTTAAGAAAGGATAGTTCAACTTTCAACCAAAAGTAGTTGAATTTTAAACCTACAAAGATGAATTTTCAACGAAAAATGTAATAGTTGGTATTTTAACAAAAAAATATTTCAATTTAAAATAAACAGTTGAATCTAATCAACAAAAACGAAATTTCAACAAAATACTTGAATTCTCAACTGAAGTAAATTAATTTTCAATCAAAAAATTGATTTTCTCCCAAAAAAGAATAATTTTTAACAAGGTACATACATTTTCAAATAAAAAAAAAAATTTTTTAGTCAAGAATTAAAAAAAATGCAATGAAATTGTTGAATTTTCAACAAAACAGTTGAATTTTTAACCCTACAATATGAATTTTCAACAAAAACATACTTTTTAACCAATTAGTTTAATTTTCAGTTAAGAAAATTAATTTTTAACAAACAAGGAAGAACGAGTTTTCAATTGAGATTATTAATCTTTATCTAAAAAATGTAACTTTTAAGAAAGGACAGTTCAACTTTCAACCAAGTAGTTGAATTTCAAACCTACAAAGATGAATTTTCAACGAAAAATGTAATAGTTGATATTTTAACAAAAAAAATTTAATTTAAAATAAACAGTTGAATCCCATCAACAAAAACGAAATTTCAACAAAATACTTGAATTCTCAACTGAAACAGATTAATTTTCAACCAAAAAATTGATTTTCTCCCAAAAAAGAAGAATTTTTAACAAGGTACATACATTTTCAACTAAAAAAAATTTTTTTTAGTCAAGAATGAAAAAAAAATTGCAATGAAATTGTTGAATTTTCAAGCCAAAAAGACGAATTTGTAACAAAACAGTTGAATTTTCAACCCTGCAATATGAATTTTCAACAAAAACATACTTTTTAACCAATTAGTTGAATTTTCAACAAAATAGTTTAATTTTCAGTCAAGAAAATTAATTTTTAACAAACAAAGAAAAACGAGTTATTAATTGAAATTATGAATCTTCATCTAAAAAACGTAACTTTTAAGAACGGATAGTTCAACTTTCAACCAAGTAGTTGAATTTTAAACCTACAAAGATGAATTTTCAACGAAAAATGTAATAGTTGATATTTTAACAAAAAAATATTTTAATTTAAAATAAACAGTTGAATCTGATCAACAAAAACGAAATTTCAAAAAATACTTGAATTCTCAACTGAAACAAATTAATTTTCAATCAAAAAATCGATTTTCTCCCAAAAAAGAAGAATTTTTAACAAGTTACATACATTTTCAAATAAAAAAAAAAAATTTTAGTCAAGAATGAAAAAAAAATGCAATGAAATTGTTGAATTTTCAACAAAACAGTTGAATTTTCAACCCTACAATATGAATTTTCAACAAAAACATACTTTTTAACCAATTAGTTGAATTTTGTGCAATTTTTAAGATTACCACCTGCTCCCGGCGAAATCCTGCGGTTGTCCTTATGACAAACTTTTAACTATATATAAATTCAGATACTACTGATTTCAAGTCAGTCCAATTCTAGCCGCCATCACGGATGATTCATTGACATTAGCATTATCGGGAACTTCTTCGATCGAAATATGCTCTTGATCTTGTTGAATTTCTAACCTTCAATTTGATTCTCAATGTAAACATTAGTAAAAATAAATTCTACGTACGTAGAGAATGATAATATATGAATAATAAAAATAAGAACATTTTAGTAAGAAAAGGGTGTGTAAATCCACATAAAGCCTATTAATAACCCGGCTGAAAATTCCTGTACAGGAAACTGTGCAGGAACCTGACAGATTCCTTTCGAGTTTACTGCACAGGTTCCTGCACAGGAACGTACGCAGGTTCCTGGTAAACCGTTTTCTGCTGCCAATCCTGCGAGGGAACTTGCACATGTTTCTGTGGAGGAACCTGGGTATTCAGATGCCTGTACAGGTTCCTGCATTATCGTGGATTTTGCTGCAAGAAATTCTCTAAGAAGGATCTTGTGCTACTTTTGTCCCACATATATATATAATTGAAAAATAACGTTAACAATTACCGCAGGGTCCCACTGGGAGCAACTGCCATCTAAAAATGACACCGGCTCCCAGTAGGACCGCGGGAAATCTCACTCATGGCCACGTCTCACAACCATGAGATGGGTGGTCACAGGATACGACGAGATCACAAAGACAGGCCAGCGAAACCCTCGTGTTTTTTGAGGACACGAAGCGACCAAAGGATGACAGCTTTCTGCATCCATCTCGCAAGTTCCGTTGCATATTTTTGGCACGCGGGTATGGCTTTAAGGTTACGAACCAGAGGTAGTTTCGCACCTCCGAGAGCACCTATCACAATGACAATTACGACAAATGCGTCGTCCCTACGCGGGTGGGACACCCCGATAGTATGTGTTCTAGGTACTCCGCGTGTGCATGACATGCTCTGCACCTATCGCTTGGTACTTCTTGACATGAAATGCGGTCACGATATGCTAAGGTGGAAATGACACCTTCCTGGCATGCAAAAATAAAACCCCCTGTACCTGAATTGAGCCCTGATGATCTGAGAAAAGCAAAAGTTTGCTCCTTCAACAAGGACTGTTTTTCTACATTTTTGTGAAAGTTTCCGTGCATTTCCTTGTCGAGTAGCTGTTGGTGAAATTTTGCAAACTCTGCTTCCTTCACTTCAACTTTCAGAAGTGAAGCATCTAGATGGAGTAATGTACTTTCCTCACTTCTGATGGTAAAATTCACGCCAAGGGTCTCGGCCGCTTGCTCCGCGGCTTTGTGAAGCTTTGTGTGCCAACCATCTCGTGATTGCTGACCATTTTTAAGAGAAAATCTTTTCCATTTGCAACGATGTAAGCTGTACTCAAAACAATTCGGCTATGAAGACACAGGAGATTCAAAAGTCCGCGTCCGCCTAGACGGCGTGAAATGTATAATCGCGGAACTGACGAATTGATATGCAAGCTTTTATGCATATGCATGATCTTACGTGTGATTTCCTGATGCCTGGAAAGAGGCGATTATTCGCCCTGTTCCTAAAATATCTAACCCTACGTCTCCCAAAGACTTCCATCCTATATCCATACTATGTACGTTGTCTAAGCCTTTCCAACGCATTGTCCATCAGCAACTTACTACACACATTGAAACAAACAATTTAATGGACCCAATACAAATTGGGTTTCGTGCCAGACATAGTGTAGTACACTTACAGCTTCACTTAAAGTAACTTCTGACCTTAAACATGCAATTGATAGAAGGGAAATAACGGTTGTCCTTTTTGACTTTTCTAAGGCGTTTGACACAGTTAACCATAATCTACAATTAACTAGGCTCAAATCGCTTCACCTCTTGAATATGTCTGTTAAATGGTTTGAATCTTATCTTAATAATTGTTCTGAAAGAGTACAAATTAGCAATGGCGAGAGGTCTGATTGTGGGGAGGTGAAGAATGTTTTCCCTCAGGGATCCTTGCTTGCACCCACTTTATTTAATATTTATACCTCTGAACTTGGTAGTGAACTTCGCCATTGTAACTATCTCAAATATGCTGACGACTTTAAGCTTTACCTTTCCGGGCTTATTGCTAATCTTAAGAGCTTACTTCAAAAGGTACAGGCGGATATTGATCTAGTGGTGCAGTGGGCTTTGACAAGTGGCCTTACTCTTAACCCTGCTACAACTATGGCTATACTCATAGGACCTTCTTCCTCTCCATCACTTGAAACAATTGCAACCCTACCTCCTCTCTTGATCGATGGAGTGTCAGCCCCTTTATGGAATCTGTGAAAGATTAAGGTTATATTCTTAATCGCTGTCTTGGAATGAACAAGTTGCGGATATTTCAAAGAAAACCTTTAGAGTCCTCCAACAGCTTAACGGGAATAAAGAATCACTTCCTACTTGAACGAGTATCCTCCTAGTTAAAAGCCTGATCCTTCCTTTCTTTGACTACGGCAGTGTGGTATATGATGATATTACTGATAAGCTGAATGCCAAGTTTGAGCGTACGCTTAATGCTTGCATTCGGTTCAGCTATAACATCCCCAAAAGTGAACATATTACTCAGTATAGAGAAAGAGCAGGAATTCTTAACGTCGCAAAAAGAAGACAATTTTTTTATGGGTAATTTGCTTTATTACCTATTCAATAATAAAAATCCGCACTATCTTCTTAACCTGTTCCATTTTATTGAAAAAGATCAATCAACACATTCCAAACTCCGTGAAAGGAAAACAGTACTCAAAATTCAGTCGCAGCGTACGTGTAAAATGAAAAGGTCGTTGGTTATTCGCGGTGCTCGCCTTTGGAGCAAACTACCTATAAACATTAGAAATGCACCTTCACAATTTCACTTTAGAAAAGTACTTTTTGGTTACTTATTTAACACATCTAATCCTATCCTCGAAATCGCACATTGGTAACATTTAAATTCTTAATTAAAAATATATATGAGCGTGTGCATGAATGCGTATTGACTTTTAAGTATGTATATTTTATTATTATATCATTAAGCCGTTTCCCTTTCGGGGTAGGCGTGAATTGCTCGGTTGGATAGTAGTAATGTGTTCGCGCGGATATTAATTTTTCTCAAAATCTGTTACTTTTCGCTACACGAATCATTATTCTGACGGATATGCAGCAGAGAGTTTCAGCTTCAATACACTCAGGCCATCAAGGTATTGTAAAATGTTGTCGTAGAGCCGAAGAATCCGTGTGGTGGCTAGGTTTAAGCTCGCAGATCGAGAATCTCATTCGTAACTGTCCAACTTGTATTCAAGAACGCTCAATTCCTAAAGAGATTTTGAAGACAGAAAATCCTCCCACACGGCCATGGCAGCTGTTAGGATCAGATTTATTTGAACACGGCGGAAAGTCGTATCTAATAGTTGTTGACTATTTCTCACGTTACATCAAAATCGCAAAATTTAGTAGTTTATACGAAAAAAACAATAATCGAGAGGCTAACAGAACTATTTTCGAGACACGGAATTTGCGAAGAACTAGTATTGGACAATGGTTCTCAATTTAGAAATGAATATAAAAAGTTTGCAGAACCTACCCTACCCAGCGATCTAAAAGGGAAAGAGAAAGTAGACGAAATATATACTAAGAATCTAGCTTCAAAAAATAAGCAAGCGAGTGATTACAATAAAATTCACAAAGCAAGAGATGTACCAGAATTAAAAAAGGGAGACGGAGTATGGATCACAGATTTAAAAACATGTGGTAA
The DNA here is from genome assembly GCA_011634705.1 of Andricus grossulariae. Taxonomy (NCBI): domain Eukaryota; kingdom Metazoa; phylum Arthropoda; class Insecta; order Hymenoptera; family Cynipidae; genus Andricus; species Andricus grossulariae. The sequence goes on along the minus strand of JAABKJ010075445.1, from coordinate 166,925,524 downwards.
CGTTGTAGATAAACTCCACACTCCGCGGTTCTATATCGTTAACTCAGAGGACTCCGATTACAGAAGAAACAGATGGCACCTAATTCGTGCACCTCATTATGACAAAAGAGATATCAATAAAGATGAATCGGATATCCAAACACCGAAACCCTTACCGGGAAGATCTGAAAGAACAAAACAATTTGTAAAAGTACCAGCGAAATTAGTTATAAGGAAATCAGGAAAAGATAATGTACAGCAACCCGTCGAACAAATTGTACAACAACCAGTCGAAGAAATTGTAGAACAACGCGCCGAAACAATTGTATAACAACAGATTGTAGAACAATCAAGGGAAAGAATACTTCTAGCTCGTCAAAGAAAGAAACCTCAGCGGTTGACATATTACCGTTTAGACTAAGAGGTTCCTCTACGTAAAATCACCTCTTTTGAATGAAGGGCTCAGACTTTGAAAGCGGGGATGTGGTTCTAGTATATAAAATGTCCGTAAGGACCTGAGGGCGCTGGCTTTCCCTGGACAAGTCAGTCCATATCCTTTCCGCGAGCACGAGTATGTTCAACCGAAATTCCGCATCATTTATTATCGTATTCCCATCTACACTCTAAATAGTCATCAGATAGTGGTAACACTACACTATTATAGTTTTACATTATCATACTGTATTATACAATCCCTAGTGATGTGGCGGCGGTCATCAACTGGAGTGTCATTCATTTCTTCTGGGTTTACCTGGGTAATTGCGCCGCTTTCCATGTTTATTTAAAAAAGTTTCATAATTTTATTAATTTTTGTATACATTCCAACAAGAACATTATGACTTTTCAATATTGCTCAGGCGTCACCACCGGATGTTGACAATACAATTTTTTCTTGTGTGAGAGTAGGCCCATACGTATTCTTTCCTGTTCTCTTCGAGTTTACGTTTTGCAGTTTAATTGCACTTAATTGAAAATGTTCAGTTGAAAAGTGTTAAAAGCTTCTATTGTATATGTGTAAATTCTCGTTAACCATACACAAATAGTTACACACAGTAATTTACTCACACACAGTTTAGTCGCTCAAGTTTGCCTTCGATTTGACAATCACCCACATTCTTTATAATTTTTTTGTATTCTACTCGATCTGGAATATTTCGAGATTCAGTTTACTAGCATAAACCTAAGCACGCAAGTCGATTATCTTAACCAGTACACTATTACGCGTGTTTCTATCTGTAAAACAATGACGAAATGCATTTGAAACTGAGGTTGTGACCTCTGTAATGACTTCTGAATACGCGTCCATGCCATCGCGTGCACACGACAAAAGCTCTCGCATTCTACCTCATTCTAGTAGTCTTCCAGATGGGAGAGAGTCTTGAAAATTATCCTAATGAAAATTTTCATTTCGATAAAAATTCAAAAATTTATATACTTTTCAACATTTTGAAAATTTCCAAAAAATGGAAGAAAAAAAAACTTTTTTGATAGATTACAAAAATTCAAACAAAGTTTTTGCTACATATGAAATATATTTCGAAACAATCTTCATACAAATTTTTTGATCCCTCGAAATTCAAAAAGTAAGAGCATTTTCAAATTTGGAAACAACATTTCCCGTTTCATTTTGTTTACATGGTTTTATTTTTCAAAAGCAATCGTCTGTATAACCTAGCTCTAGCTGTTGAGCTGTTGAGTACCAGATCGTGGTACAGAAAAAAATATAATATACATTTAATATAATAGTGTTAAACATAATGTAGAAAAGTTCACATTTTGGATAAAATCGAGTGCAAAGCACGAGATACGTGATAAGAATATGTTCGTTAGAGCCATAGGAGCTTCAACAAAAGAGAATTCTCAATCATCAAATTACAGTTGTCGATTATATTTGACCTTTAATTTGAAAAGTTCTGCGCGCAAATGTAATGGAAATACAAAGACCGAGAGTGTAGCGCAAGGTAAATACATTATCGAGCGCGAAGCGCGAGATAAATATATTATCGAGCGCGACGCACGCGAACCAACAGTCGCGCGCCCTAGGCGAGTTCAAACTTGCGACCGAAGCGAGCCGCGCGCGTAACGCGCAATGAGAATGTACCCGCGCAGCGGGGATATTTTTTCTTTGTCATTTATATTTAATTAATGCTGCAAAATATCTGTATAAAATAATTAGAAGACGCCACACGATGATGGCTGTAGCCTCCAATAAGAAGCTCCTTTTCATTTTTTTTCTCTGTTAAAGGAGTACATAATGCATTTCTCATATATTATTTGTAGGTATATTCTTCCACCGTTATAATCTCGAAAAATTGTGAATATAATTATAATTCAATTTATTATAATTGGCTCTCAAATTGGTTTAACACTTAACATATTTGTCAATTACATTGTTGTAATAAATTTTTTTATTTTATAAATTGGAAGAAATTTCATACCTAAAATAAATTATAATTTGTTTATTATAACATGTATATGAGTATATATATATATATATATATATATATATCGGATTCATAACGTGCCTCTCTGTTTTTGTGGATATCTCAGCGAGAAATTAGGTTACAAAGATTTTGTTTCAAGCCTATAGAAAGCTTAATTAAGTAATAAAGTCTCCTCCTTGGAGTGAGGCGCATTTGCACATTTTTTTGAATAATCGGAGACTCAGAACTATGCAATTATGTTCCTTATCTTATTTTGAGGCCAAGATTTGAAACTTTAATTTAGCAAAGTTTAAATTTTTGCATTCACTTCCTTAAATCATGCGAAAAGAGGAAGTTGAGAATCGAAAATTGGCCCCTCATTATCAAACATACTTCCAGTAAGGCTCAATCGACGCGAGATTTAATAAGTTTTATAACGGTATTTTCAAATCTTTCTAACTTTATTTCACGCTGAGGTATCCGCGAAAAATGTATATTCTTAGTACGATTTTGTTAGTGGATTGATAATTTTGATAAGTACTATAGTTCAAACTTACAGTTGAAGTTCAGAAGTTCATACAGAATCAGAAGTGCGAATTTAGATAATATATGCGAGCATGTATATTGATGTTTGAATCACAGTGCTGCACGATAAATTTAAACAAACATAATGCATGTTTGTTTCACGATAAATAAAAGGACCAATATATTTCCCAGGATTTTTTTCCTCAGATTTTTTGAAGAAAAATTAGTAAAACTGTAATTAGAGGGTTTTGAAGACACCTTTTAGTACAAAAAAAACAATTTTTTTATAACACCAAGTTAAAAATGTGGAATATCTTATGCTTATCTATCCCCAAAAATGTATTAAAGTTCTTCGTCAATTTCGTCAAATTCGTCGTCTCCGTCATCATCGTTAATAAGATCTTTCTTTTCCGCATCAGTTGTATCAGAATCTTGGTCACTAATTTCTTTATTTCTCTGTTTCTTCCTTAAGAAAAAAGAATCAAATTGTACACTGTGTAGGTCATCATTATAACAATTTTCAAATTTCATTAAATTGGTTTTAACGTACATTTCGAACGTATATCGCTAAACACGAATCTGGGATTAGAACTTGCCTATCACATCAGAATTTTGAGAAAATTTAGGTCGAAGTGTCAAAAAAATGCGCTTAGACTCCGTACGTTCAGGTGCACTCTTAAAATTTTTTCACATGTGCCGCTGAAGCACTGTTGATGTTTCTTTGTAGTGATGCACGCGCTCTATGCATGCATGGTTGCGCGCATGAATAGAGCACCTAAATATACAAAGTCTTAGGTTTAATCTGAGATATTTTTCAAATTTTCTGCACTTCGGATTCCACCGCTATGAATATTCGATAATGACCAAAAACACGTTATTTGACACTTGAGTACATTTGAGATCAATTATAATTACCATCTAGTTAAAAAATGTATTTTTTCTTAGATTCTCTGCTACTTCATTAAATTTGTCAGTACTTTGTATTGGAAATTCTGGGCATTTCTCTGATTCGAAAAAATTGCTAGTATTGGTGTTTGTGCTAATGGATATGTCATCCATGCGCATTTCGAGAAGGTTTATTTTTATTAATATTTCATTTGATTTGTTGAGCAATAGTTGTTCAATTGTTAGACCAAATTTTCCTCACAACTTCTACAAGTTTGAATGTCGACGTCATTCATTGTACTTGCAAGATTTCAAACATGAGAGTTGTTATTTTTCGATGTTACAGCTTTTTGACCTGTGAATAATTTAAATAATATGATGTTAATGTTTATTGTCTACGTGGACGATAATCAATATTTTGTGAATATTGCTATTCATTTTTAAAGTTGTGAAAACAATCTTTCTAGCTCGGCTGGGATATGAACACCAGATCTTCCAGATTTCCGGTCTGATGCTTTAAACAATTAAGCTACGGAGAGTCGATAAAATTTTCCTTACAACTTCTACAAGTTTGAATGTCGACGTCATACATTGTACTTGCAAGATTTCAAACATGAGAGTTTTTATTATTTGATGTTATAGTTTTTTGACCAGTAAAAAATTTATATAATATGATGTTATAGTCTTTTGTCCACGTGGTCGATAATCAATATTTTGTGCTAATTGATTATTAATTTTTAAAATTGTAAAAAAAATCCCTGTAGCTCGGCTGGGATTTGAATACCAGATCTATCAGATTTGCGGTCTAATGCGTCAACCAACTAAGCTACGGAGAGACGAGAAAATTTTCCTCACAACTTCTACAAGTTTGAATGTCGAAGTCATTCATTGTACTTGCAAGATTTCAAACATGAGAGTTTTTATTATTTGTTGTTATAGTTATCGACCAGTAAACAATTTAAATAATATGATGGTAATGTCTTTTGTCTACGTGGTCGATAATCTATAGTTTGTGAAGATTGATTATTAATTTTTAAAGTTGTGAAAAAAATCTCTCGAGCTCTGCTGGGATTTGAGCACCAGATCTTCCAGATTTCTGGTCTGATGCTTTAACCAATTAAGCTACGGAGATACGAGAGAATTTTTCTCCCAACTTCTACAATTCTGAATGTTGACGTCATTCATTGTACTTGCAAGATTTCAAACATGAGAGTTTTTATTATTTGATGTTTTAGTTTTCGACCAGTGAATAATTTAAATCATATGATGTTAATGTCTTCTGTCTACGTGGTCGATAATCAATATTTTGTGAAAATTGATTATTAATTTTTAAAGTCATGAAAAAAATCTTTCTAGCTCGGCTGGGATTTAAACAATAGATTCTTTAGATTTTCGGTCTGATGCTTTAACCAATTAGGCTAAGGAGAGTCGAGAAAATTTTCCGCACAACTTCTACATGTTTGAACGTCGACGTCACTCATTGCACTTGCAAGATTTCAAAAATCACAGTTTTTATTATTTGATGTTACAGCTTTTTGACCTGCGAATAATTTAAATAATATGATGTTAATGTTTTTTGTCTACGTGGACGATAATCAATATTTTGTGAATATTGCTATTCATTTTTAAAGTTGAGAACAAAATCTCTGCATATCCAATGGGATTTGAACACCAGATCTTCCAGATTTCCGTTCTGATGCTTTAACCAATTAAGCTACGGAGAGTCGATATAATTTTCCTTACAACATCTACAAGTTTGAATGTCGACGTCATTCATTGTACTTGCAAGATTTCAAACATGAGAGTTTTTATTATTTGATGTTATTGATTTGAAGCAAAAACGACCGCATTTGTCGAAGAAAAAAGTGCTGTTCCATCAGGACAATTCAAGGGTGCACACGCGTGTAGTCACGATGGCAAAAATCCATGAATTGGGCTACGAACTGCTACCTCATCCAGCATATTCTCCAGATGCAGCCCCCTGTGACTATTTCCTGTTTCCAAACCTGAAGAAATGGCCAGGCGGTAAGAGATTTGGGTCGAATGAAGAAGTCATCACCGAAAGAAACGCCTATTTTGAGGGCCTTGAGAAAACCTATTATTTGGAAGGAATACAAAAATTGAAAAAACGCTGGACTAAATGTATCGAGATAAAAGGAGATTATGTTGAGAAGTAAAACGTTCATTTGCCGAAAAAAAATCTTTTAGTCGAAAAGCCACTGACTTAACAAACAGCTCTCGTACATTGTGTATCCTATTTTTGAATATTAGATGTTTCTATATTAGAAATGAATCTCATCTTTAAAAAAAAGTTAAATTTTTGAATATTATAGGTTTGAATATGAGCAATTAATTTCCTGCTAAAAATAAATGTAAAAAAGTTTAAGAAATCTTCAAAATTCTTAATTATAGGGATTAGATTATTTTTAGCAAAACAGGGTAACAAAGGTGTATAGGGCACTGACTGTGATCCCTGGAATAATGACAATTATTTACCTTAAATTTGGTATACACTCACTTATCATTGTTGTCGAGTCGTAGTTTGGGACATCCAAGTATTGCACTTCTTGAACTTCGACATCTGGCTGTGAATGAACATGTGGTCCGATTCGTGTGACGGTTATAGTCTTAAATAATTGCAACTCAAAGGGTTAGAGGAGTCACGTTAGACGTTAAAAATGAAAAATCTTTCAACCCGGAGGCTCTTCACCAATTTTAATTAAACCTTTTGCATTGCACAGCTGAATGTGTGTAATGCAAAGTTAAACAAAAATCGCTGTGCGCTAATTGTTATTTAGTTATTTAAGCCAATAGTTATGAATTATTGGGTTTTTCAGAGAGGAAGGCGGTAAACTATACTTTTGTGTGTGTAAAATGCGCAATCAAAGAAATGAGGAAAACATTTTCAACCAAAAAAATGTATATTCTTACATTAATGTGAGTGTTAAACAAATTGTCTCCCAAACTTCTGACGGACAGTCGCGCAAGCGGCGGCGAAAGCCTATGAGTATGGAAACTATCCATCCTATTCGAAAACGTTCTCGTTCTTGCAATGGAATTTTTGACAGGAAAAGGTGGCTTGCCTGAGTTTTTGAGTATACAGGTGGACCAGAGAAAGAGAAGCGGTAATAGATTCATCGCCATTCATTACATAACATTATTACCATTACCATAATTTTTAATGAACATTGCCAGAAAATTATTACATGCATATGTAGCCTCATGTACCTTTGTACACAATTGTAATTAAAGTGATCCATTTGCGTGCAACGAAAAAAAGTATGTACTTCATGTGTTCGAAAATGGTTCCTCTACACACATATCTTGTAACTCTTATTGAAATTTATCAATAAATATCTTTCAGTAAGAGATTGTTCCAATTCTTTTTTAGTTTTCCTTAGAAGTCACAATCACCAAATTACAGTTGTCGATGATTTGACCTTTAATTTTAAAAGGTCTGGGCGCAAATTTGGGGGGAATGCAAAGACCGAGCGCGAAGCGCGAGAACCAACAGTCGCGCGCCCTAGGCGCGTTCAAACCTGCTAGCGAAGCGAGCCGCGCGATGAGAATGTGCCCGCGCAGCGGGCAGATTTTTTTATTTTGAATTGAAAACAGTTGAATATAACCAAAAAAAGGCAAATTTTCATTAAAATACATTTAAATTTAATTCTTTAATATGTAGGTTCTGGTTAAAGTAATACCCAGTTAAACTTTCGTATATCAAATGTTCTTCGATGAAAGCAACTGAATCGATGTAGATGATCGAGGATAATCCTGATGCTACGTGTAGCTATGAAGATTGGCAATAATAGTGCAGAAGGATGAGCGGACGGAAGTACAAATGTTTTAGAATGTTGGAGAAGTCATCGAACTAACTTACAAATTAGGAAACACTGAAATCAATTTAGTGATAATTCAATTAGACATTTAATAACTTTTTAGTAATGAGGTGCACAAGAGCTCGAAAAAAAATTCATTGTCGACTGTCGGAGATTTGATTTGTATTTGTATTTTTATTTACCAAGCTCCTAAGGATAAATTAAAAATAGATAATGTTGCACGTTTTTTTAGTAAAATTCTCATGTAAAATAGAGCCATTTCACTTCAAAATATCTTTTATACTGGGATTGTGAATAATTTTGTAAATCTTGTAGATTTAAGATTTCAAAAGACGTGATTTTCACGTTGCTTAAAAGCTTGTAGATTCTTTAGCGAGAAATTGTTTGAATGTTTCTTCTTTAAATTTAGATTATTATATTCTCAGAGCCCTAAATGAGCCCTAAATTATTGTGCGAGGTGAATTTTGTGTACAATAATTTTTAGTACGTTTTACGGCAATGTTCGGCCAGCTTAACGTTTAGCTAGCGCAAACACTATATATATGTTTTTAAATAATAGAGCCCTAAATTTGGAAATAGGGGCCCAAATTAGTTCCTAAAGAGCCCTAAATTATGCGAGTGGAAAGAATGGGTTTTGTGATTTTCTTCATGTATTTTTTATAACGTTGAGGTGGCTCAACAGTCTCAACACTATATATAAGAAAAAAAAGGGCAAAGGAAAAGTCGCACGACTTTCTCTCGACGATGTTACAGGAGCCTTAAATGAGCCGGAAATTATGCAAGGGAATTGAAAACAAGAAATTTTTTTGGCAAATTTGTTTAAACAAAAATTGTTTAAACATTTTTTTTGAATTTTGATTATTATATTCCCAGAGCCCTAAATGAGCCCTCAATTATTGTGTGAGGTGAATTTTGTGTAAAATCATTTTTAGTACGTTTTACAGCAATGTTCGGCCAGCTTAACGTTAAGCTTGCCCAAATACTATTTTTTTTAAACATTAGAGCTCTAAATTTAGGACTACGGGCCCAAATTAGTACTTAATGAGCCCTAAATTATTCGAGTGGAAAGAATGGGTTTTATGATTTTCTTCATGTATTTTTTATAACGTTAAGGTGGCACAACACTATATATAACAAAGATGTTAATAAGCAAAATGAGAAAAAATTGTTGTTTGATGTATACAAAAATTTCAATGTGAAACTAGCAGTTAAAAAAACGAAATTTAAAGTTGGAGATGAAGTACGTATATGTTAATCTAAGCATTTTTTTCGCGAAAGGCTACACACCGAATTGGACAACTGAAATATTTACCATAAGTCATGGTAAGAATACTGAACCAGTGACGTATACTCGTATGCTTGAAGATTATCAGGATAAAGCTATTGCAGGTAGTTTTTATGAACAAGAACTTAGCGAAGTTAGACACCCAGACATTTATCTTGTGGAAAAAGTACTGAAAAAAACGTGGAAATAAGCTGTTTGTAAAATGGCTAGGTTTTGACGACTCTCACAATAATTGGATAGATAAGCCTAGTTTGTAAGTATCTTTGTATTAATATTAAGGTTTTCCTTCTAAATAAAGTTGATTATTCTCAAACATATATATCTCTTTACTTACACATCTACCTGAACTTAATCTAGTAAATGAAAAAAGGCGAATTCGGTTTAAATTATATTTATTCAGATTTTCATACCAATAAAATACATGAAATTTTAATGAACAAAGGTACCGTTCACACATCTGAGTTCTGGTAATTTCTCAATCACTTCTTCACACACATTCTGATTGTAAAAGGTAATTATCTCAAGAAACCGACTTTCGAATCGCATGAGATTGGTAAATATAAGTTTTTTCATTGCCTTATTCTTTGAACTTGTATAATTTTTTTGTATATAAGATTTTACACTTTTCACAAAAGGTGATTCCCCATTGCGCCAGACACCTTTAGCTATTGTTTCAATTATGACATCCATTGTACGTTGGAACGGCATAAGACTCTATCCTAGAAGATACCGGAGAATTGACTTCTCGGAGAACAGCAAACGATGTTTCTTGTAGTACAAGCGGATAATATTTTTGTGTTTCTTGAATTTGCTACAAAGGCACTATATAATCTCCAAAAGATGTAGTCATATGCATACGGAAATTTCCACCGTCGATGCATTGCAGCTTCTTTTGGCCATCAAAGAACAGTGAAATGAGGTTGAAGTAACTTTTGAATAATGACCAGTCTTCAGGTTTCAGGGTTATACTTGCACGAGGATGACTGGCTAGCAGTTTCACTCATGAGGAGAGCTTTCCGCCTTTTTAAAACTCATCACCGATGATAGTTTGCTTTGTGAATGATGAATTCAGATTGTATGTAGTCGCATGTAACATTTGATTTTGAGGCGTATGAGGCATGATGATGTTGATTCACTGAAGGCTTTCAGGCAGTGAGCGATAATTGAAAACTGTTCACTTTATATATTTTTCTTCGTAAATTCGATGGAATTGAAGCGCCCACCCAAAAAGACCATTTCAAGGTTTTGATCATTACAGGCTTTCTTCGTTTGCATAAACAGGTCTTCATCCTCTTCAAACAGTTTTGCAATTCTTTGAGGTAGAAAAACGGAGAATTTGTTTTCGATTATTACGAGCGTTCGCATTCCATATTTTGTTTTAGCTTTCTTGATGTCTGTTATTTCGTATCGTTTGTTAACTTCTAGTCCCCGAGGAAGTTTGATTGAGAATTGAAATTGAACATACCTGGATGTTTTTATAAGGGTTTCGTCGTACTAAAAATAAATCCTGGTTGTCCAGGTATTAAAAATACATCTTCTCCGAGGAAGTTTGGTTGAGTATTGAAATTGAACATACCAGGATGTTTTTATAAGTGTCTCGTTGCACCAAAAATTAATCCTGGCTTTCCAGGTATTAAAAATACATCTTTCCCGATGAAGTTTGATCGAGAATTGAAACTGAACATATTGGATGTTTTTATAAGCGTCGTGTCGTACTAAAAATTAATCCTGGTGTTCCAGGTATTAAAAATACATATTCACCGAGGAAGTTTGTTTGAGAATTGAAATTGAACTTACCCGGATATTTTTATAAGTGTCTCGTCACACTGGAAATTAATCCTGGTTGTCCAGGTATTAAAAATCAATCTTCCCCTAGGAAGTTTGGTTGAGAAATGAAATTGAACATACCTGGATGTTTTTATAAGGGTCTCGTTGAACTAAAAATTAATCCTGGTTGTCCAGGTATTAAAAATACATTTTCTCGGAGGAAGTTTTGTTGAGAATTGAAATTGAACATAGCCGGATGTATTTATAAGGGTCTCGTCGTACTGAAAATTATTCCTGGTTGTCCAGATATTAAAAATACATCTTCTCCGAGGAAGTTTGGTTGAGAATTGAAATTGGACATAGCTGGATGTTTTTATAAGGGTTTCGTCGTACTAAAAATTAAACCTAGTTGTCCAGGTTTTTAAAAGTACATCTTCCCCGAGGAAGTTTGGTTGAGAATTGAAACTGAACATACCTGGATGCTTTTATAAGGGTTTCGTCGTTTTAACAATTATATCTAGTTGTGCAGGTATTAAAAATACCTCTGCCCCGATTAAGTTTGGTTGAGAATTGAAATTGAACATACCTGGATGCTTTTATAAGGGTTTCGTCGTACTATAAATTAAACCTAGTTGTCCAGGTATTTAAAATACATCCTCCCCGAGGAAGTTTGGTTGAGAATTGAAACTGAACATACCTTGACGCTATTATAAGGGTTTCGTCGTTTTATCAATTAAACCTAGTTTTGCAGGTATTAAAAATACGTCTTCCCCGAGGAAGTTTGTTTGAGAATTGAAATTGAACATACCCGGATATTTTTATAAGTGTTTCGTGACACTAAAAATTAATCCTGGTTGTCCAGGTACTAAAATACATCTTCGCCGAGGAAGTTTGGTTGAGAATTGAAATTGAACATACCTGGGTGTTTTTATACGGGATTTGTCGTCCTATAAATTAAACCTAGTTGTCCAGGTATTGAAAATACACCTTCTCCGAGAAAGTTAGGTTGAGAATTGAAATTGAACTTACCCGGGTGTTTTTATAAGGGTCTCGTCACACTGAAAATTAATCCTGGTTGTCCAGGTATTAAAAATACATCTTCCCCGATGAAGTTTGATTAAGAATTGAAATTGAACATACCTGGATGTTTTTATAAGGGTTTCGTCGTACTAAAAATTAAATCTAGTTGTCCAGGTATTAAAAATACACCTTCCCCGAGGAAGTATGGTAGAGACAATAATAACTATCTATCTTGTTTGAATGCAAAATTATTAGTGTTCCCGTATGTACAAATTGGATGACTGAAGAAATAGGGAACAAAAATTATTTTATAAATGCAAGTACTAAATATTTTCAGTTTTCAATTTTTATATTTGATATGATCTGAAACAGTAATAATTATCCATCTTGTTTTGAATGCGAAATTATTAGTCATCACGTATGTGCCAGTTTGATGATTGAAGAAATATGGAACAAAAATTATTCTATAAATGCAAATATTAAATATTTTCAGTTTTCAATTTCTATATTTAATATGATCTGAAACAGTCATAATTTTCAATTTCGTTTGAATGCGAAATTATCAGTGTTCACGTATGTACCAATTTGATGACTGAAAAAATATGCCACCAAAATTATTTTATAAATGAAAATGCTAAATATTTTCGAATACTTCATATTGACAGTTTTCAATATGTATATTACATATGATCTGAAACAGTGATAATTATCTATCTTGTTTGAATGCGAAATTATTAGTTTTCACGTGTGTACCAATTTGATGACTGAAGAAATATGGAATAAATATTATTCTATAACTGCAAATACTAAATATTTTCGAATACTAAATATTTTAAGTTTTCAATTTTTATATTTAATATGATCTGAAACAGTAATAATGCTCTATCTTGTTTGAATGCGAAATTATTAGTGTTCACGTATGTAAAAATTTGACGATTGAAGAAATATGGAACTAAAATTATTTTATGAATGCAAATACTAAATATTTTCAAATACTAAATATTTTCAGCTTTCAATTTTTATATCACATATGATCTGAAAGAATCATAATTATCTATCTTGTTTGAATGCAAAATTATTAGTGTTCACGTATGTACAAATTTGATAACTGAAGAAATATGGAACAAAAATTATTTTATGAATGCAAATACTAAATATTTTCTAATAATAAATATTTTCAGTTTTAAATTTTTATATTCAATATGATCTAAAACAGTAATAATTATCTATCTTGTTTGAATGCGAAATTATTAGTGTTCACGTATGTACCAGTTTGATGACTGTAGAAATATGGAACAAAAATTATTCTATAAATACAAATACTGAATATTTTCTGTTTTCAATATTTATATATAATATGATCTGAAACAGTGATAATTATCTATCTTGTTTGAATGCGAAATTATTAGTGTTCGCGTATGTATCAATTTGGTGAATGATGAAATATGCAACCAAAATTATTTTATAAATGCGAATACTGAATATTTTCAAATAATAAATATTTTCAGGTTTTAATTTTTATATTACATATGATTTGAAACAGTAATAATTATCTATCTTGTTTAAATGCGAAGTTATTAGTGTTCACGTATGTAAATATTTGATGACTGAAGAAACATGGAACAAAAATTATTTTATAAATGCAAATACCTAATATTTTCAAATAATAAATATTTTCAGCTTTCAATTTTTATATCACATATGATCTGAAACAATAATAACTATCTATCTTGTTTGAATGCAAAATTATTAGTGTTCCCGTATGTACAAATTGGATGACTGAAGAAAATATTGAAATGCAGCAACTTTTCACCACTAGTTAGTTTTGATTTTTAAAACTGTTTTATTTTTTGACCACCCTAATATGCAGCACCTGACTAATTAAATAATTTTGAACAATAACATAAAATTTTTTACTCAAACCTTTCCTGTTTTTTATCAGTTATTATTGACATAATTATGCCAATAATAGCGGATATGTGCCAAATAAATGTACCTCTAACCCTACTTTGTATAATACATTAAGTTGTATAAATACGAGTAGTGGTGAGGGTTATTAAGTAGCACAGATTTTTTTTGCATGATTTTGAATGAATATTTTATTTATGTCATACCTAAGAATATACAATAATAAATATTGCTATGAATTGTTGGTCATTTTCAATCCCAGCGGTGTACTTTGAAAGAATGAGAATCAAGCTTTATAATAGAACTAACTAAATACAAATATAGTAGTACAAATAACATAATATAAGTATAAATATGAAGTTTAAACACGAAATAAACTTTTTTTTTCTTTTGTAATTTATTCTTTGGAATGACTAGGAAGTAGGAGATCACACGACTTAGTAGGACTCATTGAAAAGGTTGAGAATTTTTTACCTATTGATTTTTTTAAATTTTTTCAAGTATTGAGTACGAGCTTGCTTTGCTAAGTACGTTTGAGCTCTTTCACCTGAGTCTTTGCCTTTTAACAGCCTGTTCATTTTTGTGCACCAAGATATCACATACGCAACGGCAATCAATTTCAGAAGGACCTGACGTATGGCTTCAAAATGTTTGTCACAAGTTAGGAAGCTAAAGTCAAGTATTAGTAACAGGGGCATAACCAGATTTTTCACAACTCCTTTTTTGAAACAAAAAAAGGGGATGTTTGCTTCCAAATTATTGTGAGCATCTTGGAAAAAGGTACTGAAATTCTGAAGAGCACATAAATTTGAAATACATGTACAACAATCTCTAAATCTGATGTCTCCCGATAATTTCATTAGAATTTTAGATTGATCTAAATAAATATCGGACTGAGTGGAATGTGGATCGTTATTAAAAAGAACGAATTGGTCATTGCGATTGTCCATTTCAGTAGAGACATTACTTTGTACTTCAAATGTATGTGCCCTTTCTGCAAAACTGCGAAGTGAAAAGAGCGCTTCACCCCTGTCGTCTTGGCAATTTCCTTTCACAGTTTTTGCAGATGTTAAATTGTTGATGAAAAGTGATTTATAAGAGCTTTCGAACTGCATGCAAGTAGGATTGATATTATGGTGCCCATGACTCCTGATCACTCTAAAGAAGTTTTCTAATGGATCTTGATTTACATTTCGCGGTGAAAAACTCTTAAACTTCAATTTTTGCAAATCCCGCTATAATTTGGAAAAACCGATTAACGTTGATCGAAAATTTTTAAGCGAAGGTACGGATTTCGGCTGTTTGGTGAGTGGGTGTACGAACCGGATGTTTTCCGCTATGCAACGCGCAGCCTCCTTCCAAAATATGGAGTGGTAGGTTGTTGCAGTGACTGCTCTGCGTAAAGCGTTCCTGGTTTCCTTAGGTTCCAAGTTACTGCCGTTTACAGAGTCAAATAATGACAAACTGACTCACTGATAGTGTGATTGTTCTCAAAATTGCGAACGTCTCGAGACAGGCTCTCAGGCATGACAACCATACTGCTGATGGATTGTTTGCAACATCGCGAACGCCTCGGAACAGGCCCTTCGGCATGAGAAACTGACTCACTGACTGTTTGATTGTTCTCAACATTGCAAGCGTCTCGAGGCAGACTCTCAGGCTTAAAAACCACAATGCTGGTGGATTATTTGCAACATTGCGAAGGCCTCGAGACAGGCTCTCATGCTTGACATACTTACTCTCTGACTGCGTGATGGTTCTCAACATTGCGAATGTCTCGAGACAGGCTCTCAGGCATGACAACCATACTGCTCATGGATTGTTTGCAACATTGCGAACGCCTTGAGATAGGCTCTCAGGCATGACAAACTGACTCATGGATAGTGTGTTTGTTCTCAACATTGCAAACGTCTCGAGCCAGGATCTCAGGCATGACAACCATACTACTAATGGATTGTTTGCAACATTGCGAATTCCTCGACACAAGCTCTCAGGCATGACAAACTTACTTACTGACTGCGTGATTGTTTGCAATATTGCAAACGCGTCGAGACGGGCTCTCAGACATAACAAACATATTGATGATGATTTGTTTGCAACATTGAAAACGCTCCTAGACAGGCTCTCAGGAATGACAAACTGACTCCCTGATATTGTGATTGTTCTCAACATTGTGAACGTCTCGAGACAGGCTCACAGGCATGACAACCATACTGCTGATGGATTGTTTGCAACATTGCAAACGCCTTGAGACCGGCTCTCAGGCATGACAAACTGACTCACTGATAGTGTGATTGTTCTCAACATTGCGAACGTCTCGAGACAGGCTCTCAGGAATGACAACCATACTGCTGATAGATTGTTTGCAACATTGCAAACGCCTCGAGACAGGCTCTCAGTCATGACAACCATACTTCTGATATATTGTTTGCAACATTCAGAGCTCCGCGTGACAGGCTATCAGGCATGACAAACTGACTTACTGACTGTGTGATAGTTCTGAACATTGAAAGAGTCTCGAGGCGGGCTCTCAGGCATGACTGACATATTGATGATGAATCATTTATAACATTGCAAACACATCGAGACAGGCTCTCAGGCACGACAAACTGACTCACTGACTGTGTGATTGTTCTCAACATTGCAAACGTCTCCAGACAGGCTCTCGGGCATGACAACCACAATGCTGGTGGATTGTTTGCAACATTTCTAAGGCCTTAAGGCAGGCTCTGAGGCATGACAAAATTACTCACTGACTGTGTGATTGTTCTTAACATTGCGAACATTTCGGGACAGGCTCTCAGGCATGACAACCATACTGCTGATAGATTGTTTGCAACATTGCGAACGCCTCGAGGCAGGCACTCAGGCATGACAAACTGACTCACTGACTGTGTGATTGTTCTAAACATTGGAAAAGTCTCGAGACAGGTTCCCAGGCATGAAAACCATGCTGCTGATGGATTGTTTGCAACATTGCGAACGCCTCGAGACAGGCTCTCAGGAATGACAAACTGACTCACTGATAGTCCTTATCCGACAATTGCGTTATCCCCATGTGAGCTAGTATCCTTCTGATTCCTCTTTTTGTAGATCATGCACGTGAAACTATTACCCCAGAAGATGGGACCCCTTTTTTGTTCCACATCCTTCTAAAATGACTTTCTAGTTAATCTAGACCTAACTCAGAAAGAGCTCAATGAATTTCCACCGAATCGTCATCCTTACCAGGAGCTTTCCCCGGTTGATATTCAACGATATCAACTGTTATTTCGTGTCCGGTAATCGGTTGATCTGAAAGAGCGTAACATAAATTTTTGATTTGAATGAGTATGCATTTGGCGCAGAACATACCACCAGTAACCCGACACTATCAAGAAAGCATGCAAATAAATCGTTTTCAAGGCCGAGTGTCTAGAAGCAGCTTTCCATCCCCGACTCGGCGAAGGAACTTCGCGACTTCTCAAGCGTCTCGTTTACAGGCAGTATCCATCCCCGCGACAACGTCCATTCCCGCGAAGGCTATCATCAGAACCATCGAAGAATTGAGAGGATGTGATGATGTCGGTGTCGAAGACTTTATCAAGTCAGTTAAACGTGCAAAATTAAGATGTTCGCAACCGGATTCACTTTTAGATTTCATCATAGCCGAAAAAATGGAGCGATGGTCAGTTCCCTTCTCACCTCCTATTTGTGGCTCATGCCCGACTTCTCCGACACATTCAGCTCTCCTCCCAACTGATCATGGACACTTTCTATCATTTTCTTTTGTCTCCATGTTGATTCCATGAGTAGCTGTGGGAAGTTCTCTTTTGCTTCCATTGGTGTTGAAATCAAATCAGTTTGCTCTGCTAAACGCTTTAATCTGGCACAAGGTAATCTGGAAAGGTGTTTTTTAAAGCAAATTACAGAGGATCAATATTTTCAACCAAAAATGGAATTTTATGAGTTCCATTAGTATGCGGTACGGAAAATGCCATTACGAGTAAACGAAGCATTAAATTTGGATAAAAAATTACTGACACTTGAATTTGAAGATCCACTACCCGGCAAGGAAAACTTGCGATGTTTTGAGTTAAAGTGAGAAATATTCTTGAACATTACAGCTGTGAAATGTCAGTTTGATTCTTGTCAAAAATTGTTATCTTTTCG
The DNA here is from genome assembly GCA_011634705.1 of Andricus grossulariae. Taxonomy (NCBI): domain Eukaryota; kingdom Metazoa; phylum Arthropoda; class Insecta; order Hymenoptera; family Cynipidae; genus Andricus; species Andricus grossulariae. The sequence continues at coordinate 166,907,741 of JAABKJ010075445.1, read as the reverse complement.
GTGACAAAAAGTGTGTGAAAAATAGGACAAATGATCCTGAGCTTTCAATACCTCGACTTTCAAGTCCGCCACTTATAATTTGAATATTTTATTATATGAGTTTCAAAATTAGATACTACTGAAAAAACTTTCAAAATTAAAAAGTTCTACAACAGTAGCTAACAAAAATGATGTTATTCAGAATTTATCGTTTGAAAAATTGAAAAATGTCCAAACAAAAGTCACCTAGAATTTTATATTCTTCCAGACTGATATCCATCCAAAATTCAACAATTTTTATTCGCAAGTTTTCTATCAAAAAAAATTTCATCAGCATGCAGAGCTGATACTTTTGTTATCTACAATGTGCTGCTTCCATCAGATTTATTAGACGTCAAATCTATTTCAAGAACTTGAGCGATGAAGGATAAGAAAGATGTGCCTGTGATTGGCCAAAGCGCCACACCGTTTCGACATTCACTTTAGTGTTGAAAATTCTTCTTTTTTAATTGAAATTTAAACTATTTGGTTTAAAATTCATGTATTTTGTTGAAAATTTATTTTTTTGTTGTAGAAAATTAATCTTCTCACTCGAAAGTTTATATTTTCGGTTATTAAACTATTTTGGTAAAACATTTACCCATTTTGTAGAAGATGTGTTATTCTTTTGGAGGAATACTAACTTTTTTAATAGTTGAAAATTCAACTAATTTGTTGAAAATTCTACTATTTTGTTGAAAATTCATGTATTTTGTTAAAAATTCGTTTTTTGTGGAAAATTCATGTTCTTGCTCGAACATTTATATTTTTGTTTGAAAATTAAACTAATTTTGTCAAAAATATTACTTTTATGATGAAGATTCTTCTTTTTTTGTAGGAAATTAATTTTTTAACTTTATTTTTAACTATTCCCTTTTTTATTGTAAATTTATCTTTCTTAGTTAAAAATTCAATTATTTTCTTGAAAATTCAACTATTTGGTTCAAATTTCGTATATTTTGTTGAAAATTCGTTTTTTTGCAAAATATTAATATTCTTGCACGAAAATTTACGTACATATATATATTTGTGGTTAAAAAACTGAACAAATCTGGTACAAAATTGAGCAATTTTGTTGATTTTCTTATGAATATTAATTTTTTTAACTGAAAATTTAACTAATTTATTTTTGATTGTGAATTTATATTTTTAAGTTCAAAATTCAACTACTTCTGTAAAAAATCGAATTTTTTAGCTGACAATAAACTTTTTTGTTGACATTTTATGTATTTTGTTGAAAAAATTTTCTCTTTTGGTTGAAAATTCAACTATTTGGTTGAAAGTTCAACTACTTTCTTAAGAACTGAAAATTCTTTTCCTCGACTGCAAATTTAACTATTCTATTTTTATTGTAAATTATTTTTTTTTAGTTAAAAATTCAACTATCAGTTTGAAAATTCATGTATTTGTTTGAAGATTCATGTACTTTGTTACACATTTCTGAAAATTCATGTTTTTGGTTGAAAATTGAAATATTTTGATGAAAAATTTAATTAGTTGGTTGAAAATTAATTGGCTTAACTGAATATTGAACTATTCCATTCCATTAGTTGAAAATTTGCCAGCTTGGCTAAAAATGTATCTTTTTTAATTGAAAATTAAACTGTTTGGCTGAAAATTGATCTTTTTTAATTGAAAATTCTACGCTTTTGAAAATTCGAGTATTTTGTTGAAAATAAATTTTTTAGATAGAAAATTCCATTTTTTTTTTGAATTTCTTTTTTATTTGGGTTAAAAATTAAACTGATTGGTTGGCAATTAACTTCTTTTATTGTAAATTCAACTATTTGGTTGAAAATTGAACTACTTTCTTAAAAATTCAATTATTTTGTTGAAAAGTTGCCTTTTTCGGTAGAAAATTATTTGTCCGGTCAAAAATTAAATTAGTTGGTTAAAAAATAATTAATCTAATTTTATGAAAATTAAACAATTTTCCGACTTTTCAAAAATTCTTCTTTTTAGTTGAGCATTCAAATATTCTGTTGTGGATTCGTCTTTCTTGGTTAACTTGATTGATTTTCAATCACTTCCCCTCTCCTAATGCCCCTATAGTAATTTTCCCTTCACTTCCCCTACTTTGCCCTAGTTCTCCTCCCCTAATTTTCCTTCGCTTTTAAATATTACCCCTCTCATCACTCCCCCTACTTTCCCGTCTCTTCTTTCCTTACCTCACTTCTACTACTTTCCTCTGAATACCAAATGTTTTTTGGTGAAAAATTATTTTTCGAAATGGAAAATGTAACTATTCCATTTTTGGGTTATAATTGATATTTTTGGTTGTAAATTTATTCTTTCTAGTTGGAAATAAAAAAATAAAAAGAAAAATTAATATTTTTGGTTGTAAATTTATTTTTTCCAGTTCAAAATTTAGCTAAATGGTTGGAAATGCGTGCTTTTTTAAATTCTTTCTTTTGCGTAGAAAATTAATTTTCTTTTTTTGATATTTTTAGTTGTAAATTTATTTTTTCTAGTTGAAAATGTACCTAATCAGTTGGAAATGCATGCTTTTTCTTAATTCTTTCTTTTGGATAGAAAATTAATTTTCTCCTTTTAAAATGCATCCTATAAAAAAACGTGAGTTTTTAAAGAAAACAGAATAATTTTCTCCCAAAAATCAAAAATGTTTAACATATACATGATTTTCCAACCAAATAGTTGAATTTTCAACTAAGAAATAATCAATTTTTAACTAAGCATACAAATTTTCAATTAAAATTGGAATAGTTGCATTTACAGTTAGAAAAAAAAATTTCTACCAATAATGGAACGAATTTTCAACCCAACATTTGAATTTTTAACCAAGAAGGATGCATTTCAGAAAGAGAAAATTAGTTCTCGACCCAAAAGAAAGAATTGCAAAAAAGAATGTATTTCCAACCAATCAC
>JAABKJ010075445.1:166758565-166904828 GCA_011634705.1 Andricus grossulariae | reverse complement strand
GTTACATTTTCCTTTTTAGAAAATAATTTTTTAACAAAAAACAAGAATTTTAAAAAATGTGCATGAATTTTGAACCAAATATTTCAATTTTTAATTGAAAAAAAAATTCGACCAGACACTTTTTCATTAAAAAAATGGACTTTTAGCCTAAAATAGTTGGATTTTCTTATTGGGTTCTAAATAAAGCTATTAGAGTTAAAAATCAACTCTTTTGTTGACAATTAATATTTTTATCGAAAATTCAACTATTCTGAGGAAAATTTAAACTATTTATTTGAAAATTGTACTATTCATTTACAAATTTTAACATTTTGTCAAAAATTAACTTATTTATTGAAAATTCATATTTGATGTAAAACAATCAACTATTTTAGTAGCAAATTAGACTATCTGACTGAAAATTTAACTATTTATTTGAAAGTTTAACTAATATGTCAAAAATTATCTTTTTTTGATAAAAATTCATATTTTTTGATGAAAATTCAACTATTTCCGTAGGAAATAAAACTATTTGGTTAAAAATTTAACTATTTATTGGGAAATTGAAATTTTTTGTCAAAAATTAATTTCTTTGTTGAAAAATCTTATTTTTGAGAAATTTGATGAAAATTCGTTTTGTTTGATAAAAATTAATTTTTTTATTTGAAAATGTAACTATTTCGTCTTCAGATTAAAATTGATTCATTATAAATTATAGATCATTTTTTAAATTAAATAATTGAATTTTCGAACAAAAGAGACGATTTTTTTAACTTAGTAATTAAATTTTCAAACAAAATTTAAATTTCCAAACCAAATAGTTGAATTTTCAACCAAATTTTGAATTTTTGAACAAAATAGATGATTTTTTATGTAAGTAGTTGAATTTCCAGAAAAAATAGTTGAATTTTCAATAAAATAGATCATTTTTTCATTAAATTGTTTAATTTTCGAACAAAATAGATAATTTTTTAACTAAGTAATTAAATTTTCAACCAAAATTGGAATTTCCAAACAAAATAGTTTAATTTTCAACAAAATAGATCATTTTTTAACTAAATTGTTGAATTTTCAATAAAAATTTGAATTTTCAAAGAAAATTTGAATTTTCAAAGAAAATGTATGATTCTTTAACTAAAATTTCAAACCAAAAATGATTTAATTATTAATAAAAAAAATCGAATTTTATGAAAAAAAATAGTTTTTTTTTAAAACAATAGTGAAATTTTCAACCAAATTTTGAATTCTCGAAGAAAATAGATGATTTTTTAACTAAAATTTTAAACCAAATTTTTAAAAAAATTTTTAAGAAAAAAATCTAATTTAAAAAAAAAAATAGTTTATTTAAAAAAAATAGTTGAGTTCTTAACCTAACCAATAGAATTTTGAACAAAATAGATTACTTTTCTACTAAATTGTTGAATTTTCAAACAAAATAGTTGAATTTTCAACAAAATAGATCATTTTTGAATTAAATAGTGGAATTTTCAACCAAATTTCGAATTCTCTAAGAAAATAGATGATTTTTGAACTAAAGAATTGAATTTTCAACAAAAACGATGATTTTTTAACTAAAATTCTAAACCAAAAATGATTCTAATTTTTAATAAAAAATAATCGAATTTTCAACAAAATAGTGTAATTTTCAAAAAAGGAGTTGAATTTTCAAGCTATCCAGAAGTATTTTTAACAAAATCGATGATTTTTTAATTAAATAGTTTAATTCTCAAACAAATTTTTAATTTCCAAATAAAATAGTGGAATTTTCAACAAAAAAGATGATTTTTTACCTAAAAAGTTGAACTTCTAACCAAAATTTGAATTTCCAAACAAAAAAAGTTGAATTTTCAACAAAATAGATGATTTTCTAACTAAATAGTTAAATTTTCATCGAAAACGTGAATTTTTGAACAAAATAGATGATTTATTAACTAAAATTTTAAACCAAAAATTACTTTAATTTTTAATAGAAAACCATCGTTTTTTCAAAAGCAAATGTTTATTTTTTTTTAAATAGTTGAATCTTCAACCGAACAATAAAAATTTTCAACAAAAAAGATGATTTTTTACCTAAAAAGTTGAACTTCTAACCAAAATTTGAATTTCCAAACAAAATAGTTTATTTTTCAAAAAAATAAATGATTTTTAATTAAATAGTTGAATTTTCAACCAAAATTTTGATTTTCATACAAAATAGTTGAATTTTTAACAAAATAAATGATTTTTTAATTAAATAGTTGAATTTCCAACCTAAGAAGTCAATTTAACAAAAAATATATTTTTTTTCAACGGCAATTGCTATAGAAAAAAATGTAAAAAAATGGCAAAAAATGCCGGTAGCAGGAGTCGAGCCCGGACTTTCCAGTTACAAATAGAAACTGAATTTTCGAATAAAAAATATCAATTTTCAGCCAAAAATGAAGTAGTTGCATTTTCAACTTAAAAAAAATTTAACCCAAGAAAATGAAATTTCAAGAAAATAGTTGAATTTTATACCAAAAAGGATATTTTTTAACAAAATATATGAAATTTTCAACCAAGTAGTGGAATTTTCAATTGGAAAAAAGCTTTCAGCCAAATAGTTGAATTTTTAGATAAAAAATATCAATTTTCAACCTGAAACATAATGTTTACATTCCCAGTCAAAAAAAAAAAAAATGACCAGAAAAAAGGAAAAAAAGATGGAATAGTACAATTCTCCGTTAAGAAAGTTAATTTTCATAAAAAAAAACAACAATTTTTCAACTAAATAGTTGAAAACTATATGGATTACCGATGTAAATTACTTACAATTATCTGGATTACAAATAATTAATCACTTGGAATACTAATTACTTTAAATTACCTGGAATACAAGTAGATTACTTAGGATAATACGTGGATTACTATGGATTACAGATGGATTACACCGAATTACAGATGGAGTACTCCGAAATACTGGGATTACTCAAAATTAGTTGAATTACTTTGCGTTACAAGTGGATTACTCAAGATAATATGTGGATTACTGTCGATTACAAATGGACTACACCGAATTACAGATGGAGCACTCCGGAATACTGGGATTATTCAAAATTACTTGAATTACTCCGCGTTACAAGTGAATTACTCTCATTACAAGTGGATTACACCAGATTATATTATATTACTTGGATTACACCGTATTATCAGGTCGTATAAGTGAGTGGTCCATCGAAGTACCAGAATTTTTCCTCCTCGGATCTATCATAATTTAAGTTCAAAATGAGTTTGTAGAAAAATGACCTGAAACAAAATTGAATCCCTAATTTTTAGGGTTTCGTAGCCCCGAGAAATAAGGGAGGGGATGTAGGGGAACTTAAATGAAAGAAGTAAAAGTAGGGGGAATGAGTGGTTAGCAAGTGAGGGGAAGTTAGGGAAGGGAAAGTTACAGAAGTAAGAGGAAATCGGGGAAGGGATCATGGTGGTTGTAAGGTGAAATGAGGGGAGGCGTAATAGGAGAAATTAGTAGAGGGAAAGCAGTGGAAATAAAGAAAATGTGGAGTAGAAAACTCGGGGAAGATATTGGAAATTAATGGAAGGGTCGTGGAGGAAAATTAGACAAGAGAAAGTAGCGGAAGTGAGAGGAAATGAGGGGTGGGGAAGTAGGGGACGTGAATGGAAGTAAGGAGATGTCAAGTAGGGGGAATGTGGAAAGATAAGTGGAGGGGAATGAAGGGGAATGAGGAGAGGAAAAGTAGTGGAAGTGAAGGAAAATAAGAAGAGCCACAGTAGTGGTTGTAAGGGAAAATGATGGTGAATGAGGGGAATGGAAGTAGGGGAGGTAAGGAGAAATGAGTGCAGGGAAAGTGATGGGAAGTGTAGAGAATGATGGGTGGCGAATTAGTAATGAGACACGAGAACCCTCTCCCTCATCAGAACGCTTTGTCGCGCGCTCCACAAGCGTGTCTGCATAAAGGAAGCGGGTTTCAGGCACATATTCATTCGGTCTGCGACCTCTCATCGAGGAGAACGGATGCTAGCTTCCAGTCGCTGACGCTTGACACCTGCTAAGTCTTGCTTCGTCTATGATTACTGGAAGAATAAAAGATGTTAATGAGAAATTGTCTTGCATCATTTCAACCCATAAACCTTTTTAGGCTTAACTAAAACGTAGACCTACCCCACGCGCTGTTTATTCAGCATTACTCAAGACCCCGTTCAGGGCGACCTTTTGAGTGCTAATTGTTCAACAGGAGGTGGCCCGAGAAGCTGCCACGAACCGAAAGACCTTTTGCATACTGGTGAATGACTTTAAACTCCAGGCAGAAAGAAGCCCGAAACATTTGTTTTATACGCGAAAGTGGAAAAATTTTGAATCTGTTCATGAAAATTTAAATTGTGATATTTTACCAAATATTATCAAACATTTATTACCTTCAGGTCTATTTGCAGCAATCTAGATAATTATGGAAAATCCAAATCTAAAAAAACATTCAAATTTAAATATTTCAGCACGAAAACTGTTTATAACAATGTTTATAACAATGTTTATTGTCAACCTGTTAATTATATTTGTGAAAATTTGATTTCGAAAAATGAATTCTAAGAGAAAATTGAAGAAGATTTCAAATAATTTCCTAAATTTTCGAAAAAGTATGTAGCAGATTTCAATAGAAATTTTTTCAGTTGCGCAAGATTATAAAATTTTAGAACAAATCCCAGTAAGTTTAGGAAATATTTAGACACTTTAAAAAAATTGAAAACAAAATGTAGGTTTTAGAAAGTTTTCAAGAGAATAAAAATATCTTCTTAACATTTCTGGGAAATTTTAAATGAATTTTTATGTTCAAAGATTAATTTTAAGATTATATATAAAAAGATTTCAAGAATATTTAAAAAATGCTAACAAAAGAGATGAATTTTTAATAAAAAACAGGAATTTTCAACCATAAAGTTGAATTTTTAACTGAAAAAGAATAATTTTTAACCAGATGAATTTCCAACTTAAATTCTGAATCATTAAGCAAAACAGTGAATTTTTATCAAAGCAGTTGAACTTTCAACAAAACGTAATTGAATTAGAAAAAAAAATATTTTGCCAAAAAGATTAATTTTCTATCAAAAAAAGACCATCTTTCAATGTAAAAAAAGATGAATTTTCAACCAGAGATGAATTTTCAAGTAAAATTATGAATCTTCAACCAAAAAATGAATTTGTAACAAAGTAGTTCAACCAAGAAGTAAAATTTTCAATGACATGAGGTGAATTCTTAACAAAAAAATGTAATAGTTGATATTTCAACAGTTAATATTAACCAAAACGATGAATTATCAGCGAAAAAAAATCTATCAATAAAGACGAACTTTCAACTAAATAGATAAAGTTTGAAATAAATAGTTAATATTTTAGTGTATCTTTATAGCTTTGGATGCTTATCACTCCCAAAATATAACCTCCTATTTTTTTCAAACTGCAAACGTATACACTTTTCACAGAGTACCAATAATAATTCTACAAAGTGAACATTAAATCTTTAGCATTGACATATGTAAATATTATAAACTTTGAAAATAGTAAATTTCAATTGAATTTTATTTTGATTGATATTTATAATGATTATTGAAAATTGAAATTAACGCTTAATTGAACTCAACTATAAATATTTTTTTTTTTAAAGCTAGAAAATAATTTATTTCGTTTGGTTATGAATATGTTGAAATAATTTTCAATTTTATCTTAAAATTAATTTTTCAAAATAAACAATCATTTCAATTTTCTCAGGAATCTATAAAGAAAAACTTTTTTATAATCTTTTCTTGAAATTGTTTCCAGTTAAAATCTTTTTTTAAATGCTGCTAAAAATAAAAAAATTGCTTCTAAATCTTCCAAATTGTTTTTCGCAAATTTTCGAAACCTTTCGAAACCTTTCCCAGGAATCTTAACATAACTCTTTTATTCTCTTGAAATTTTTCAAAATTCTTGAAAGCATTCTTTTTTCAAAATATTCCAATATCAACATTTTGTTTTAAATTTCCTGAAATCGTTCCATGTTTTAAATTATTTTTGAAATTTTTTGAAAACTTTGCAATATCTTTTTAAATAAGTAGAATTTTTCCTAATTATTTTCAAAATTCTGCAAAATGAAAAAATTGCCTTAAGATCTTCCAGAAACTTTTCTGACAATTTTGAAAATCTTTTGAAATGTTTGAAAATGTTTTACAAATTCATCTTAAAATAAATTTTTCGTAATAAGATTTATTTCAGTATTCCCAAGAATCCTTAAAAGAACACTTTTTTGTTCCCTTGAAACCTTTCAAAACTCTTAAAAATTTTTTTTCAAAATTTAAAAAAATCCACATTTTGTTTTCAAATTTCTTGAAATCGTTTCTAGTTTTAAATTATTCATGAAATTTTTTCAAAATTTTTAATTTCGTTTAAACTGATTCGAATTCTTCATTGAATTCAGATTATTTTTCGGCAATTTTGGAAATCTTTTGAATTGTTTTGAAATCCTGTTCAATTTTATCTGGAAATTAATTTATCCAAATTAAAAAATAATTTTAATTTTGCCAGGAATCTTAAAGTAACTTGGTTATTCTCTTAAAACCTTTCAAAATTCCTAAAACCCTACTTTTTTTGGAAATTTTCATAATCTACATTTCGTTCAAAATTTTTTGAAGTCGTTTTAAATGCTTTGAAATCTTTTCTTGATTATTTTTAAACCTTTTCAAAACTTCTTTATATTTTTTGAATAAATTCGATTTTTGTTTTAAATTTGGTAATCGTGCAAAAAATATTCTACTTTCTATTTCGAAATTTTAGGAAATCATTGAAAATCCTGCGAAATAAAAACAATTTCAAAACAATCTTTCAGATTCTTGAACATAATGTTGTATATCTTTTGGAATATTCTATTAAAATAATGTTTGAAAAAGAAAAAAAAATATTTTAAATTTTCTATGAATCTTTAGAAAATTTTTTCTTAGAAATCTTTAAAAATCGATTTTGTTTTAAATTTTATGAAATCTTGTCAAAACTTTTTGAAGTTTCCATAACATGTGGAAAGTCATTCGGTGCCTTATTTTCCAACCAATCCGGATCTTCGTTGACCATCCTCATGTTAGCATAAAGAGTGCCTTTCGAGGTTGACAACCTAACCTGACCAGCACCTAATTTGGTGGGAAAAAAATTAACATTTATAGAGTTTTTGTATATTAGTGAACTGATATATTCAACAATTCTGATCATTCAAGAATTTCTCGAATTTATTACTGGATATCAAATAAATTTCGAAAATATCTCAATGAACCTTTTCGATTCGACTAAAATGCAATAAGTTAGATAATTTTCACATATTCCTATGTATGTAGATTTTTAGTCTGCCAGCACGATAACTTTCAAATAAATTGACAGATTGGATTAGGTCTTGGGAAACTTTTCAAGTGTCCTAAAAGGAAGGTCAAGTTCGTTAGCGAGCCATTCTGAATAAAACGTCAAAAAGTGAACGCATTCAAAAAATTTTTGAGACAACTTTTTTTAAGATTTAAAAATTCTATTCATGGAGGATTGTATTACTCAAAAAGGTAAACAATTTATCTCAATTACTTAGTATGATATAACAAAAATTACTGGAGTTATAGCGTTTACAAAATTCCGTGAAACGAACGAAAATGAACATATCAAGCAAAAAGTCGTACGATATGAAAAAAGGCAAGACGAGAAAAACATTGCTTCTAAATTGCTTTGAATTTTTTGAAAAACCGAAAATTCAAATTTTGGTCACAACAAAAAATCTAAAATCAAAAATTCCGTTTTACGGTCAAACTATCCAAGACATGAAAAAGATAAACAAACAAAAATTGTGCAAATAAAAAGAATCTACAAATTTGTTCCCGATCACTTTTTGATAGGATGCGTAGTTTTTGTTTCATTCTTATAATTTTAAAATAAAACAAAAACTAAAATAAAAGAAGTATATTTTTGGACGAACGACACAAGCTATGAAAAAAATTAATGGGCAAAATTCTACATTGAGTGGAAGAATCAACTCAAGGAAGACTTGCTAGACTGCTACGATGTCAGCATTATCCCTGCTCACAGAGGCTTTACGGCGCGTATGCACACTCTGTGGTGCCAGAAACACCCAGAGCTTCAGCACGTTTCGATTTCATCGTCGCGAAATCAACGTGCCTACCTCTTGAAGAATGGATATGTACGAGGATCTTGAATCACACAGTAAACGAGTCAAAGCTGCTAACAATCAAGCAACACATTGTTGACAAAATACAGGTGTTATCTGATGCAAGGAAGAGAATACAGAAGAAGGAGAGATGGGTCAGGTTGGATCAACAGTTTCTCGCTGACCCATCTCGCTTCTTCAGTGATCACCCTGTTTCTGTCAAAAATCCACCCAAACCCAACGAGGTAGAGACTTTTTGGAGAGAGGTATACGAGTTTCCAAAAATACTGGAGTTGAAAGAAGATACTGATGATATCATCCACTTCAAGGAGTTATGCGACAACCTTAAAAAAACCAGAGGAGGAATGACCAGCAATCACTGCTGAAGAAGTGAAGAAAGTACTTAGAGGTACGAAGAACTTTTTTGCTGCAGGACCATACGGTATCAAGAACAAGCCTGCTGGTAAATGCTCAGCTCCACCTCTAATTGTGAACAAATCTTCGTAATGATGAACATTAAGTTGAATGGGAATAGGATGAATTGCTGCCTCTTTATGTGCCAAACCTGTTTCTGGAAAAAGAATTTATAGACAGGAAATTAATTATTCTACTTCTTTAGTATTATTATTTAAAATATTATTCCGAGTTCCACGAATTCACTGAATATTCCGAATTTTTTGATTTCCCAAATGCTCGCAAATCACGAAAGATATTGAATTCCCTAAATCCTCTGAATTCTAATAATTGTCCGATTTCCATTAATTCTCGCAATTCCATGAATTCTCTGAATTCCTTGAGTTCTCTGATTTCCTTGAATTCTCTGAGTTCTTTGAATTCCCTGAATCCCTCGCATTTTCTGAATTCCTTGAATTCTCTTAATTCCTTGAATTCTCTGAATACCTCGAATTGTCTGAATTTCTTCAATTCTCTGAACACCTCGAGTTCTCTGAATTCCTCGAATTCTCTGAATTCCTCGAATGCTCTGAATTTCTCGAATTCTCTCAATTCCTTGAATCCTCTGAATTCTTTACATTTTATGAATTCTTTGAATTTTCTGAATACCATGAATTCCTTCAATTTCCTGAATTGCTTTAATTTCCCAAATTCCCTGAATTCCGCGAATTACCTAAATTTCTGGAGTTCTGTGAATTTCGTGGATTCCTTGAATTTTCTGAATCCTTTGATTTCCTTTATTCACATAAATTCCTTGAACTCTCGAAATTCCTTCAATTCCCTGATTTCCTTGAATTCCGTCAATGCCTTGAATACCTTCAATTCTTCAAATCTCTAGAAGTGCCTGAATTCCCCAAATTCCCTGAATTTTCTGAATACTCTAAATTCTTTGCATTCCCTGAATTTCTTAAATGCTCTGAATTCTTTGAATTTCTGAAACCCTTGAATTCTTGGATCTGCCTGAATTCTTAGAATGCAGAATTTGGAGAATCCAAAAGAATTCAAAACATATTCTATGCGATTAGTGTGGCCCACCAAGATAAAGAATTCATTGAATGTTTAAAATTCCTTGAATTCCTTAATGCTCGTGAATCACGCAACATATAAAATTCCCTAATTTCTCTGAATTCCATTAATTCTCAAAATTACATGAGTTCTTTGAATTCCTCGAATTCTCTGAATTACTCGAATTCTCTGAATTCCTTGACTTCCATGAATTAATTGAATTTCCTAAATTCACAATACTCCTAGCATTTCTTGAATTTCCTAAATTCAAAGAATTTCTTACACTCTCTGAATTCCTCTAATTCCCTGAATTCTTTGAATACCTTAAACTCTTAGAATTACTTCAAATCTCGGAATCCTTAGAATGCCCTGAATTCCCAGAATTCCTTAAATACTCATATTTCCTGAAAATGTTAGATTTCCTGAATACTGAACTTGCCTGAATTCCAAATTCCATGAATTTCATGAATTATTCGAATTTCCTAAATTACCTCAATTCCCTCGGTTCCCTGCATTCCATGAACTTATTAAATCCCCCAAATTAGCTGAACTCTATGAATTGTCTTAATTCCATATGAAGCACTACGAAACGCGGGGCTGGTCCTAATTTTTTATAACTATGACCAAAAAAATGTCTAAAAAAAATGTTTTTTGTTTCTTTTTCAATAATTATAAAAATTGAGATCCAGACCCGCTTTTCTTAATGCTTCATATTTAGTTTCCCAAATTTTCTACTCGATATCGCGTTTCGTGTGAGCGTAAGTGGATTTAAAAAAAAAATGTGGAAAACAATTTAGAGGCTACGTTCACATAGTCTTAACAAATTTTTTTGCCTAAATTATATCTATAAATTTGCTTAAACCCGCTTCAAGTTAGGATACGTATTTTTATATTAAATCGTAAAAAATAACATTGAAAATAAACAAATTAAATTTATTGAAAATGACACGAGATCCAATAATCACGTGTCAAGCACGAGATACATTATGAAAATGTGTTCGTTATAGCCAAAGGTGCCTTAACAAAAGAGAATTCACAATCACATCAAAGGTGTATTGTTATAGAAATTTCTCCAAGGAAAATTTCTTTTACGTTTTTAATATATCGCGTTCCTTTCGAGAAAATCAAGAAATTTTAATTTTTCGACTTCATAATACTTTGTCGAAAAAAGGTCCGGGAAGTGATTTTGTATCGGAAAATAGATGCAAGCAATTATTTATCGACAATTTGTTGTTTCGAATTCTCTTGCATTTTGCAAATCGCAATTTCTGAATGTGAAATTTTAATTCTCAATTTTGTCTAAAAATGTCTAAAAATTCTGTTCTTAATTTTCTGAAAAAATCTTTTGAAAATGACAAAAGCATCATATACATAACTCCTAACCATACCAAATGAGATTATACTAGTGATAACCATTAATTTGGTAAGTACAAATTTCCAATTTTTGAATTTTTCAAATAAAAGAAGTTAATCTTGCAAGTTTACAAAGTTTTAGAAAAACCTCGAATAAGTTTAGGAGATATTTGGAAGTCTTGAAAATATGCAAAAATAATTTTAAAATTGAAGAAATTTGAACAAATTTAAAGCAAAATGTAGATTTTTGAAGATGTCAAACAAAAAATTTAGATGCTTTTCAAGAATGTTGAAAGTTTTCCGAGGAATAAAAAAATGTTCTTAAGATTTTTGAGAAAATTTTAAATAATTTTTTATTTCACAAAATTTATTTTAGTGGCATATTTAGAAAATTGAAAAAACATGTAAGGAGATTTTTAAAAATTTCTAAAAAGGTTCAGGCAGATTTTGAAGCAATTTGGTTAATTTTGCAGAATTTCTTCAGAATTTTAGGAAAAATTTGAATCATTGTAAAACATATTTAGAATTTTTTTTTGAATTTCAAAATATATCAAAAAATGTTTAACAAAACGTAGATTTTTTAGGATTTCGAAATAAAATTTGGAAATTATTTAAAGATTATGAAAAGTTTCAGGACAGAAAACAAATTTTCTCAAGATTTCCGGGAATATACAAAGTGATTCGTTATTCTGGAAAATTAAGTTTTATAGAATATTTGAAAGATTTTAAAACATTAAAAAAGATTTCACAACTTATCAAAAATGAATCCGCAAAATTTTAAGACAATTGTAGTAAGATTCCACAAAGATTTCAAAAAGACTTCAAACATTCCAAAATGCTTCAATGATTTCCAGATATTTCAGAAGATTTCAAATATTTAAAAAAAATTAGAAGATTTCAAAAGATTTCAAAGATTTCAAAACATTTTAAGCGATATCAAATATCTTAAAAAGCATTTCATAAAGATTTCAGATGATTTGAAAAGATTTCAGAAATTTTAAAAAGAATTCTCAAAGATTTATAAAGATTTCTCAATGATTTCAATCATTCCAAAATATGTCAAAGATTTCAAAATATTTCAGAATATTTCAAATATTTCAAAACATATTGTAGGATTTCATAGATTTTAAAGCAATTCACAAATATTTCAAAACATTCCGAAGGATTAATTTTTTTTAAAGATTTCACTAAGATTTCAAACATTTCAAAAGATTTGAAAGATTTTATAGGATTCAAAAGATTTCAATGATTTCCAGATATTTGAGAAGATGTCAAACGTCCCAAAAAAATTAAAAGATTGCAAAGCAATGCAGATAGAATTCCAAAGATTTTAAACCATTTTACAAATATATGAAAGTTTTCAATTAATTTCCAAAAATTTAAAAAGATTTAAAACATTTCAGAAAATTTCAAAGATTTCAAAAGATCTCTCTAAGATTTCAAACATTAGAAAAGATTTTTATGATTTCCAAATATTTCGGAAGATTTCAAACATTTCAAAAAAAAAAAAGATTTCTAAAGATTTCCAAGATTTCAAAACATTTTAAGCGATTTCAAATCTTTTAAAAAGATTTCATAAACATTTCAAACATTCCAAAAGATTGAAAAGATTTTACTGGTTTCAAAACATTTCAAAGATTTTAAAGCAATTCAACAAGAATTCAAAGATTTCAAACGATTTGACAACGATATCAAATATCTTAAAAAAGATTTCATAAGATTTCAGAAAATTGTAAAAGATCATACAAAGATTCCAAACGTTCCAAAAGATTTTAAAGATTTCAATAAATTATAGAAGATTTCATTTTAAAGATTTCAAAACATTTCACAAAGATATCTAACATTTCAGAAGATTTCAAAAGCTTTAAAAAATTTTAAAAATATTTGAAAAGATTTCACAAAGATTTCAAACATTTCAAAATATTTCAGAAGATTTCAAACGTTTAAAAACATATTCAAATATTTCATGGATTTCAAAGCAATTCAAAAATATTTCAAAACATTCCAAAAGATTAAATTTTTAAAAAAGATTTCACTAAGATTTCAAACATTAGGAAAGATTTTAATGATTTCCAAATATTTCAGAAGATTTCAAACATTTAAGAAAAACTGAAAGATTTCAAACATTCCAAAAGATTTTAAAGCAATTCACAAGAAATTCAAAGATTTCAAACAATCTTACAATGATATGAAATATCTTAAAAAAGATTAAAAAAGATTTCAGAAAATTTTAAAAGATCTCACGAAGATTTCAAACATTCGAAAAGATTTCAAAGATTTCCAAATATTTCAGAAGATTTCAAAGATTTTAAAGTAATTTACAAAGAATTCAAAGATTTCAAACGATCTTACAACGATATCAAATATCTTTGATGCGTCTGATTTGAAAATTCATCTTTTTGGTTGAAAAATTATTTCTTTGGTTAACAATTAATTTATTAAAAAAAAAATTGTTTGTATATTGCTTAAAAATTTCTCGCGATTGTTGAAAAAACCATAAATTTTAGTTGGAAATTTTATTATTTTGTGGAAAACTTGTCTCTTTGGGTAGAATATTATTGTTCTTGATTGAAAATTCGTTTCTTTGGTATTAAAACTTTTTTTTTTTGTTGAAAATTAATTTTTTTAACAGAAAATTTAACTATTCTATTATTGGTTAAAAATGATTCGTCTGGTTTAAAAATTTATCTTTTTGGTTGAAAAACTATTTCTTCGGTCGAAAATATAATTTTTTTCTTTAAATTCGTTGAAAATTTTACTATTTTGGTGAAACTCTGTTTTCTTCGGTTTAAAAAATATTTTTTGAACTGAAAATTTAACTATTCCATTTTCGGTTAAAATTTTTTATTTTGAGCTGAAAATACAACTACATAATATTGTTCTTGTTTGAAAATTTGTTTCTTTGGTAGAAAAAACTTTTTTTTTTAAATTAATTTTTTAGCAGAAAATTTAACTATTCTATTTTTGGTTGAAAATGATTCGTCTGGTTTGAAAATTCAGCTTTTTGGTTAAAAAATAATTTCTTTGGTTTTATATTTCACTACTTTGTTCAAAATTCGTTTTTCTTTCGTTAAAAATTAATGTTTTTAAATGAAAATTTAAGTATTCCACGCTTGTCTGAAGAATGTATTTTTTCGTTAGTTGGAAATTCGAATTTTTAGTACAAAATTACTCTTCAAGTTTGAAAATTCATATTTTTTTATGAAAATTTTCGTTTTCTTCAGTTGAAAAGTCAGTTTTTTCTAGAACATTATTCTTCTGGTTTGAGAATTCGTCTGTTTCGTTGAAAATCATTGCCTGGGTTCAAAATTTTACTATTTTATTGAAAATTCGTTTTTTTTTTGGTTTAAAATATTTTTTCAAACTGGAAATTCAACTATTCCATTTTTGGTTCAAGTTTTATATTTCTAGTTAAAAATACAAATAAATATATGGTTCTTTTTTTAAAAATTCGTTTCTTTGGTAGAAAAAACATTTTCTTTGGTTGAAAATAAATTTTTTTAACATAAAATTTAACTACTCTATTTCTATTGAAAATTTAACAATTTTGTTGAACTTTTTTTTTGTGTTAATAATTAATTTTCTTAACTGAAAATTTACGTATTCCATTTTTGTTTGAACAATTCATTTTTTCTTTTATTGAAAATTCGTTCTTTAGTAGAAAATTATTCTTCTGGTTTTAAAATTCATCTTTTTGTTTTAAAAATAATTTCTTTGATTAAAAATTCAAGTATTTTATTGAAACATTCTTTTTTTGGCTGAAAATTATTTTTTCAACTGAAAATTCAACTATTCCATTTTCGGTTAAAATTATATATTTTTAGTTGAAAATTCAACTATGGTTGAAAATTCATGTATTTGGTGGAAAACTTGTTTTTTTTTCGTAGAATATTATTCTTCTTGTTTAAAAATTCGATTCTTTGGTAGAAAAATCTCTTTTTTTAAACGCCTAACTATATTGTCAGGAGGTAGACAAAGAAAACGAATTTAGGATTTCTAACAGGAAGTCGGGCGTATAAATATGAAAATTCTTGAAAGAGGGGAGAAGTAAGCTGGCTAGGGAGCGTTGGTGGGAGAAGAAGAATAGGCGTAGGGGTGGAAAGATGCAGGTTGAAAGGGATAGGTATTTCGAAGCGAATAGACTGCAGATGGATGAAGAGAGAAGGATGCACGAGGAAGGAAGGTATATGAGATGGTTAAGAATAATGACATAAAGAGAGAGAAGGCATCAGAACAGGAGAAAATAAAAGAGTCGAGGTTTAGCGGAAACTATAGGTGGATTATACCAAGCGAGAAAGCGCAATATTTGTGTGAAAAAGGAGAGAAAGGAAGTCAGGAGCTTATAGCGAGGATGAAATGTAGGTGCATGGAGGGTTTTAATAGGTCCTTCCTTTCCAGGGAGGAGAGATTGTGTAAAGTGTGCGGGAAGGGAAGTGCAAGAGTAGAGCATTGGTTGGAGGAGTGCGATACGTGTTGGGTAAGATGGAGAAGAAGAGAAGGAAGGAGAAAGAGGAATCGGGAAGGAAAAATTGTAAATAGATGAGGAAGCAGATAAGTAGACTGTAAACATTTCAAATAGTAGATACTCATTAGGTATTAGCCGCGGAGGCTGAGTTTGGCAATGCGAGGCAAAGTGAGAAAGTAGGGAAATGCGTGCGAAGCGATGAAGACAAGACGAGCAGCATCAGAGATAGGGTGTGAATGGATGTTAGTTCTAAGGGTTAGTTTGTAAGAAAATTCTATAAAAAATGGAAGTGTTAGCAAGTCAGTTTTTTGAGGGAAGCAGGCCCAAAAATAAACGTTTATTTATCTATCTACTCGGCACCAGGACTCTCCAAATAACTAAGGATAAATTTGAACTTTTAATGCAAAAAATGGGGAGTCGGGAATCCTCACTTTCAACTCTCTACAAAAAAGTTGATCATCTTATGCTGAAAAATAAAGAGCTCAAAGTCGAGCAAGAAAAACTGAGGTTGGTTATTCACGTTAAGGATCGAGATTGGAGAACAGAGGTAGTGGATAAAACGATAAGAAGCAACAACTTCATTTGTTCTGGTGTTCTTGAGGAACACGACGTGGACCTTAAGCTCTAATACAATATATTTGGATGCCAAAAAATTTGATACCAAAAATCTGTCAGCGTTGGAGCCTGTAATCCATAATGCCAAATTATCTGAGAATATGGCGGAACCATTTCAAAAAGGGAAAATGGGGGGAGAAAGCGGCATACAGAAGAAGAAATCATCATCAGTCACTATCAAAGAGCAGGCGGGAAATCTTACGGAAGGGAATATTCAAAATCGGCTGTCTTCAACCAGGGAGGAAGAAGAAAAATATAAATTGTTAAATGAGCGAAACGCATCAGGACGAATCAACAATACCATAAATTTCTTCTTCTGGAACACTCATGGTTCTGTAAGATTTTCAAACTCCTGTATTAATTACGATAAGTTTGATATTATAAGAATTGTCGAAACCTGGCTCACTCAAATTCCCAAAAAGTTGTACGTGGATAATAAATAAAAAATTATGCTAGTTTTGAAAAAGGTACGGAATCTTGTAGAAATGTGACAAATCATAAAAATCTTAGCTGCGATAGGGAAGCTGTATACAATACCTTTTTTGGAAATTAATGTTTTTAGTTTCTTATTCCGGGACATTTTTTTGTTCGCTCGGGATAGAAATGACTAGACAGTCTCTATCCAGCTGTCGTCGTCACGTCTTTACATACAAACAAACCTTTTTGTAGTTTTTCATCCCCAAAACAAGTGACGAGGTATAAACAGAAATTCGGCGAGTAAAAACCATTTTCCTTATCATTATTGACTGTTTGAAGAAGTAGATTTGCAAATAGTAGTAGTCAAATTAAGTTGGACAATTCGACTTCTTCCTCTTTTAATATTTCAAAATACAAATAATATAGATGTCTTTTACACGTTGAGAAAATATTTTGTGTTAAGTTCGTTGGAACCGGGCCCTACGTTCAAAATTAAATTGCCTCATTTTACTCAGTCCAATGACACATACAATTATATATAAATAATGCAACTACATCTTTGTGAGATATTTAGTGCCCAGTCCTGTTTTGAATCAAGTCTGTATTCATAGTGAAGAATAGGATAATTTCAATACTTTCTGTATAAAACTATTTTCACGTTCTCATCATAATGAGAAGGTATTGTTTCTATGTGAATACTGGATATCGTGGATTTCTATAAATCTCCACGTTTGGAGACCCCCTGAATCCGAAAAAAACAGGTTTTAGGATGGTGTCTGTCTCTCGTTGCCGTTCTCGTCGTTGTCATCGTTGTCGTCTGTATACCGGATAACTTTTGAATGACTCATCGGATTGAGTTGCAATTTAGCACACATTATCAGGGACAAACAGGAAAGATCAATTTCGTTAACCAGCTATTTTGGATGAAAATTCTAAAAGTTAATGCATTTCCAAAATTTTTGAGAATCTTTATTCGAAATTTAGAAATTCTATGTACGGCCATTCGCAGTACTCGGACACTCGAAAAATTTATTCTTTCGACTTTTTTGATAAAAAGCAAATTGTCAGGGTTGTAGCATTTTCAGAATCCACACAAAAAAAAACAAGAAAATGAACATACTAGGCCAAACAATGCACGATATGAAAAAAAGTCAAGATATAAAACACGTTACTTTTTGAAAGCCATACAAGATTTTTGTAACAGCTTTTCAAATTTCCATACAAAATCGAAAATTGACATTCATTTCGCACAAAAAAAAAGAGTAATTAATAATTCCATTTAGGGGTCAAACTATGTAGGATAGGAAAAAAGATTATTCAAACAAAAGTATGCACCTGAAAAGGATATACAAATTTATCCTCAATCACTTTTTTATAGAATACGTAGTTTTTGTTTGATCGTGAAAAACAATATTAAAAATAAAAAATTAACTTTTTGGACAAACGACACATGCTACGGAGAAAAATAATGAATCAAAAGTTGTTTACCCAAAAAAGGGCTACAAATTTTTTATGAATATCTTTTTGATAGGATGCCTTGTTTTTGCTTTATTCGTAAAAAACGACATTAAAAATTAAAAAATTACATTTTCGGGCAAAAAAGCTGAAATTTTACCGCGATTTCGCTGGGAGCAAGTGCAATTTTTAAGATTAGCACCTGCTCCCGACGAAATCCTGCTGTTGTCCTTATGACAAACTTATAACTATATATATATATTTAAAATACAATAATTTTAAACCGAATAGTTGAATTATCGAACAAGAAAATTAATTTTTAACAAATTAGTTCAACTTTTAACCAAGAAAATAAATTTTCAACCCAGAAGATTATTTTTCTACCAAAAAAAGATGAATTTTCAACCAAACTCATGCAATTTTCAAAACAATAAATAAATAAAAAGAATTATCAACCAGTCTGATTTAAAAACAAAAGCACACAAACACACAAATTTTTAACAAAATGCATTAAGTTTTAACCAAATTATTGACTTTTTAAACTAAATAATCTAAGTTTCTACACACAAAAAAATCGTAATGAACAACGTAATAGCTCAATTGAAAAAATTAACTTTCTACCAAAGAAGACAAACTCAACAAAATACTTGAATTTCAACCAAATAATTAAAGTTTCTACTAAAAAAAAAAAAATTTGCAGTCAAAAATGGAATCCTTACATTTTTAGTTAAAAATATTAATTTTCAATAAAATAGATGAATTTTTAGCTAAAACCGTCTAATCTTCAAAAAGAAAAAAAATAGAATTTATCAACGAGTCTAATTCAACGAAAAAAAACGTGAATTTTCAACCAAGAAGTTTAATTTTCTACTAAAAAAAGACAAATTCTTAACAAAATGCATGAATTTCAAATCAAGTAATTGAAGTTTCTACTAAAAAAATTTATAAATTTTGTATTGAACAATGGAATAGCTCAATTAAGAAAAAAATAATTTTCAACAAAAAAAAGGAATTTTCAACAAAATAGTTCAATTTATAATCAAAGAGATACATTTTCAACTAAAATTATGAATCTTCAACCAAAAAAATTAATTTTTAACGAAGTAGTTCAACTTTTAATGAAGAATATATATTTTCAACTCAAAAGATTATTTTTCTACCAAAAAAGACGAATTTTCAATAAAATACATGAATTTTTAACCAAATAGTTGAATTTTCAACCAAGAAAATTAATTGTCAACTGAAAAGACAAATTTTCAACTAAACACATGAATTTTAAATCGAATAGTTGAACTTGTAACTGAAAAGATTAATTGAAAAAAATAATTAAAGTTTCAGTTAACAAAATTAATTTTCAACAAAAAGTATATATCTTCGACAAAAAAATTATTCTTTAGTTTAGGTACTTTAATTTTCAAGAAAAAAAGGATTTTTTACGAAGACAGTTGATTTTTCAAAGTAAAAATATAAAATTTAAACTCAAAATGGAATTATTAAATTTTCAGCTAAAAAAATTAGTTTTCAAACAAAAAAACGACTTTTCAAGAAAATAGTACAATTTTCAACTAAAACGATGAATCTTCACGCAAAAAATGAATTTTTAAAAAAGTTGTTCAACTTTTAAGCTAGAAGATGAATTTTCAACTAAGAGGAATAATTTTCTACCAAAAAGACGAATATGTAATAAACTCAACCAAAAAAGATGAAATTTTCGACCAGAACGTAAAAAATAAATATTTTACCTTTTAAAATAATGTTCAAAAATTAATTTGACTTTTTTCATAGAAGGAAGATTCTTTCAAATTTTGTTTGGTCTAAAAAGATAGCTTGGGTTTTTTTCTATGAAAACGTATTGAGATTGAAAGGTGGAATATAAATTTTTATCACTGAAAATATTTTTTTATAATCAAAACTTTCTTTGTAACATGACCAAAATTTCCGCAAGTTGTCCTATGAAAAAAAATTAAATTTATTTTTGACGTTTATTTTTGAGGTCAAATATTTTTTTCTCTCGAAAATTTTTACGAAAAATTGAAAGAGCGGCCAATCATTAACCAAGAAAATGATTTTTAACACAGAAAATAAATTCTCAACCAAGTCGTTGAGTTTTCAATCAAAAAGATGAATTTGAACTAAGCAGATTTATTATCTACAAAACAGGCAACCCTCCAACAATATGGTTTCCTTCTTATATATTTTTCTAATTTTACAGATTTTTTC
Source organism: Andricus grossulariae (assembly GCA_011634705.1). Taxonomy (NCBI): domain Eukaryota; kingdom Metazoa; phylum Arthropoda; class Insecta; order Hymenoptera; family Cynipidae; genus Andricus; species Andricus grossulariae. Next base: position 166,884,725 of record JAABKJ010075445.1, on the reverse strand, counting down.
ATAGATATAAATTTTTTATGGTACACTGCACCATAAAAGATTTTTCTGCTGTATTGAGGATTTTCGGTGGATGAAAAATCGCTGAATAAATTTGATACGCCGAGATCAAAAATGTGAATGCAGCAAATTTTCGTAATACAGATTTATGTACTTAAACAAAATTATAGTCTCATCTAACTTTGCTCACGAAGATATTTTGGACGTGTGAGGAAAGTTCAATTATCAAAGAACACCAGAATAAATTGAAACGTTTGAGGAATAGAAAACTAAAAGAAAACATGTTTTTCATATAGTCATATTTATGGGGTTTTCATTTTGTATTTCCTATTTAATTATTTCTTTGCAGATTTCTTGTGAAATTATTTTGAAGAACTTATTTTTGAATGAAAATAATTTTTTTTTAAATGCACAACTCAGTATTTCACAAATATTTTACGAATTTACTGCAATTAAATTATTTATTTTCTGGAGATATTACTTATTTTCAGCGAAATTTTATCAGCAGAATGTCCTGTAATGTGTCGAAACGAAATCTTGTATTGTTCTAATGTTGTTATTTTTAAAATTTTTGTTCAAAAAAAGGGTCTGTTAGACTTTGCTCTTGTGGCAAAGTCTATTTTGGAGAAATTGGGACAGCGGTGAGCGAACGTGTAAAGGAACATGAGAGGAAAGTCAGACTGAGATATTTCACGCCATCAGTACTGCGCTGAGCATCAAATCGAAACAGGGCATAGCATTTTATTTGACAAAACAACCGTCATCGCAAAAACATAGAATATTTGTCTAAGGAATCATAGAAAAGCGATTGACATCTTAAAATAGCCTAATAACATCAATTCTCCTGGGTTAAAAAAAAAGACTTGTTTCAGGTAAGTCCTGTAGAAGTGAGGTGCAACTCCGACAAGATTGGGCAGGTTTTCCTAGGAAATCACTTTCTACCTTTAAGAAAATAGGAGATACTGCAAGACGACATTCAAAAGTTCTTCCCCGGACAACATTTCGCATGAAATTAATTTCCAATTCCAAAAAACATGAGATGCTTCGAGGCACCACTGTCCAATTGTTCCCGAGAAAAGTCCAGTTTAATGTTGTACCAAATAGTTGAATTTCAACAAAATACATATTTTTTCAACCAAATAGTTGGATTTTCAACCAAAAACACTGATTTTCCACCAGACAATGCAAATTTTTAATGAATGAAATAAATTTACAACTAATTAAAAACCAAGAAGTATGACTTTCATGACAATTGTTGAATTTTCAACAAAATAATTAAATTTTTAAGAAACGAAAACAGATAAATTGTCATCGATAAATCTAATAGTAGATATTTTAACCATAAAATATTTCAATTTGAAAAAAGACGAATATTTACACAGAAGAGATCAAATGTCCATTTAAGATGTAAATTTTTAACCGAAAATAGAATAGTTACATTTTCAGCGACAAAAATTAATTCTCACGCCAAAAAAAGAATTTTAACATAAAAGTTGATTTTTTGAAAAAAATTACTTATTTAACAACAAAAAAAACGAATTATAATTGAAAATAGATGAATTGGCAACTAAGTACTTAAATTTTCTACTGAAAAATTTGAATTTTCAACCAAATAGTTTCTTCTTGAACTGAAATGTATACATTTTTAATACAAAATGAAATAGTTAAATTTCCAGTTAAAAAATTAATTTTGAACCAAAAGTGAAACCAATTTCTCACCAAATAGTTAAATTGTCAACCAATGAGATGAATCTTGATAAAAAAAATCATTTTTCAGCAAAGTAGTTCAACATTCGACCATGTATTAGAATTTTTGACGAAAAAGTTAAGTTTTTACCCAAAAATGGAATAGTTAAATTTTCAACCACAAAAAAAAGAATTGTCAACCAAGAAGATTACTTTTCTACTAAGAATGAGGAATTTAAAAAAAAAATGTAAGCAAAAAGTTGAATTTTCAATTAAAAAATATCAATTAAAGCCGAAAATGGAATCCTTAACTTCTTAATGAATAATATTAATTTTAAAAAGATAAAAAATAAAAAAATCAACAAAATAAATAAATTTTCAACAAATTAGTTAAATTTTCAAGCTTCAAACAAGTAGCTGAATTTTCAACCGCAAACTATGAATTTTCAACGAAGAAGATTACTTTTTTACTAAGAACGATGAATTGAAAAAAAATTGCTAAGAATATCACGAATTAAAAAAAAATTGTAAGATAAAAATTTGAATTTTCAAACAAAATGATCAATCATGAACCAAAAAGAGGATTTTTTAACAAAGTAGTTCAACCTTCAGCCAAGTAGTTTAATTTGCAGCTAAGAAAAAATCCATCTTCAACCGAAAATGGAATAGTTAACTATTTAATGAACAATATCAATTTTCAAAGAAACAAAAAATAATTTAATTTCCCACAATATAGTTAGATTTTCAACAAAATCGATAAATTGTCAGCCAAAGAGAGGAGTTTTACATAAAATAGCTGTGAATTCGATCTCGAGTGTTTCCACTTCATTTGCATTTATATTTATATGTTGCTCATTTTATGAGCACTTTGCTTCCCGTTAGCAAATGTATTTGTCTTCCTCATAGAGGAAGCATTTGTGGTTTTTTAAATAATAGACAAACTAAAGTTTTCATTTTGATCAATTTAAGAAATTGTCAACCAGAAATTGAATAGTTAAATTTTCAGTTTAATACAAATAATAATTTCCAATAAAAATAATAATTTTCATAAAAGTAATTAAATTTTTAGCAAAAAGATTAATTTCCAACCAAGAAAATTAATTTCTACCAAAAAAGACGAATTTTCAACAAAATACATGAATCTTTAAATAAAAAAAATAAATTGTCAACCAGAAATTGAATAGTTAAATTTTCAGTTTAATACAAATAATAATTTCCAATAAAAATAATAATTTTCAAAAAAGTAATTAAATTTTGAACAAATAGATTAATTTCCAACCAAGAAGATTAATTTTTACCAAAAAAGATGAATTTTCAACTTGAAAATATAATTTTCCAACCAAAAATGTAATAGTTTAATTTTTAGTTTAAAAAATTAATGTTTGACGAAAAAGATCAATTTTTAACTAAAAAATGATAGAATATTCAACTGAAACAGTTATATTTTCAGTAAAAAAACTTAATCAAAAAAAATTTTTTTCAACCAAATAGTTAAATTTTCAGCCAAAGAAAAAACAAATTTTCCACAAAATAGCTCCTTTTTCAACGGAAGAGATGAATTTTCAATTTAAATGATAAATTATTAAATAAGTAGCATAATTGAATTTTCAACAAAAAGCTTCATTTTCAGCCAAGAAGATTAATTTCTAATTTTGCAATCAACAATTTAATATTTTAATATTTAGTTTAAAAATTAATTTTTAAACAAATAGATGATTTTTTAACTAAAATGATGGAATATTCAACTGTCACAGTTACATTGTCAGTTGAAAAAATTAATAAAAAAAAAAATTATAACAAAATAATTAAATTTTCAAATGGAATAGTTAAATTTTTAGCCAAAGAAAAAACGAATTTTCAACAAAATAGCTCTACAATTAATTATCAACAAAAGAGTTTAACTTTCAATGAAGTAATTAAATTTTCATTAAAAAAAAGTGAATTCTGAACGCAAAATATAGTAATTGATATTTCAACGAAAAAAGATTTTAATTTATAATAAAAAACAGTTGAATTATTATTTAAGAAAATTTTTCAGTCTAGAGAGAGAAAAAATTGCTAACAAACTGTTGAATTTTCTAGCAAAAAGATGAATTTTCAAATAAAAGGATTAATTTTCTACCAAAAAAGAGGATTTTTCAAGAAAATTCATAAATTCTCCACAGAATAGTTGAATTTTCAACTAAAAAATATCAGTTTTAAAGCAAAAATGGAATAGTTCAATTTTCAGTTAAAAAAATTAATTTTTCGGAAAAAAAATCAACCAAAGTGATGAGTTTTCAACCAAAGAGATAAATTTTCCACCAAGAATTTTGAGTTTTATGAAAAAGAGGAATTCTCAACTAAAAAAAGATAATTTTTCAACCAAAAATTGAATAGTTGTATTTTTAGTTAAAAAAATTAATGTTCAACCAAAGAGATGAATTTTTAATTAAAATTATGAATCCTCAACCAAAAAAATGAAGTTTCAAACAACATATGAATTTTCAAAAAAAACTGAATCTTCAAAAAAAAAAAAAAACAATTTTCAACCAAATAGTTCAATTCGGAGAAAAAGAGAAAAAGTCAACCAAAAACCAACCTCTCACTTTTTCCTTTCTCCGTCCTTTTTATACTACAAGGGAACCAACATGTTTCGAGGCCAATTTTGACATCATCATGGATTATTTATAGGGAATAACTGAAGGTATGAAAAAAAATTAGGATACCTGTAAAGAAAATATTTCAATCAGTATTAATTAAAAATTGATTTGATATTTTTCACAGGTCCTCCCATCACATCAATCCCATTACCCAAATTTCTGTCAATTTCAATAAAATCCATTTTCCACACAAGAAACAATCAATTTCACAAATTAAAAAAAATATAATCATCTTTTATTTTTAAGAAAAATGTTGATTCCCTGTATTTGTTTCCTTTTGAAGAAATAAAAAATTTACGTATTTGTTTTTGTCCTTTGCACACTTGGGAAAACACTATTTAAAATTATAACAATTGTTAAAATCACAATGTAAATATTTCAAAACATAGTTAACAAAATTATATCAGCTATTATTAAAAAGACACTTTGAAAACCTAAATTTCACTTTTATTTTACAAAAATTGAAAAAAAATCAACAGAAAGTGAAAATTACGATGTGTCGTGTATAAAGTCACGCCATATACTAACGTTTAGTTTAGACAGAAAAACTCTCAGAATTTATCAAATTTTCAGAAAAGGTATTAGTAAAAGAGAGATAGGGAGAGCAAGAAAGAGAGCTATACAGCTAGAGAAAAAATTTAATTGAGGTGACTTTTTTTAACATAGTTTTACCCCTATTATGGACCAGGGACTCAATCTTTACGAGCGACTCAATACGTCCCATGCCAGAGACACTTGTAAAAGAATACGTGTTAACGACAATTTCAATGACCTTCGAGAAAAGTGCAGTTTTAAAGAATTTCATCAAAATATTATAGTTTGTATTTAAAAAATATAAAGATACATTTGCATTAAAAAGAAATATAATCACCTTATAATAATAATAATTGATAATACTAAAGATTTATAAATATAAAAATTTTAATTTTAAATCCACTTATAATATAATCATATTAATTTACTTATTTTTAATGAGTATTTAGTAAGAGAAAAAGATTTTAAAGTTTTCAAAAAATCTATACCCCCCCCCCCCAACATCTCATTTTTATTAAAACAGTACTTTAGTTTATCGTTAAGTAAGTCAGACTTACATTTAAAAAGGAAAGTTATGAACATTTTGAAAATATGAAAAAAATGGTTAGTTTATTTAATTAACATAATATTCAGATAGGTAAGAAAATAGTAAATATTAAAAACGTTACGTTAAGCATGTTTAATATAGAATATGTTAAAGATAAACTAACAAAAAATAAAGTACTGTTTTGATTAAAATAAGATTCTGGGGTGGGGGAGGGAGGTTATAGCATATTTTTTTTAACTTTAAAATCCTTTTCTCTCACTAAATACTTCTTAAAAATAAGTACATTGATATGATTATATTATAAGTGGTTTAAAATTTCTAATTTTTATATTTACCAATCTTTGCTGTTATCGATTATTATTATAATGTGATTATGATATCTCTTTTTAATGTAAATGTAAAATGCTTTTTAAGAATTTTGAAAGATTTGAAGAGGATAAAAAAATTTGTCTTAAGTTTCTTAAGAATATTTACAATAATTGTTTTTTAAATTATTTTGAAGAGAATATTTTTAAAAATTTCCAGATTTCAGAAGCTTTTAACAAATGTTCAAAAAAGATTCTGAAAGATTTAAAGGCAATTTTTAAAATTTTGCCGAATCAAAAAAAAAACAGGAGAAATTCGAATGCATTTAAAACATATTCTTGAAACTTTAAAAATTAGTTTTAATATTAAGAAGATTAAAAAAAAAAAAAAATTAAAAGAAAATATACATTTTTGAAGATTTTGAAATAAAATTTGGATTCTTTTTATAAATTTTGAAAGGTTTCAAGAAAATAAAATCTTTTTCTTAAGATTACGGGAAAAGTTTTTAATGTTATTTTCTTTTGAAAAGGTAATTTTGAAAGATAATTGGAAAATATTTTTAAAATTTTTTTTAAATTTCAATAAATGATACAACTGAAGAATCCCGAAAAAGAGTCTCATAAATTATCTTAGTAAATCACGGTAAAAAAATGATCGAAAATTAAAAATGTTTATAGAGAGTTAGTTGTTTTTTTGTTGTTGTTCGAAATTTAACATATTTTTAATTGGTATTTTTCAGGCAGAAAATTAATCTTCTAAATAAAAAATGTATCTTTTTGATTGAAAATTCAAGTTTTTGTTGAAAACTCGTTGTTTTTTGGTTGAAAAATTAACTATTCTTACAATTTATTCCGCATTTTTTCCCAGAATTTATAGAAAACTTCTTAAATGTTTTGAAATCTTTTTAAATTTTCTTTAAAAATGAATTTTTAAAAACAGAAAATCCTTTCAACCGAATCCATTTCAAATCAGGCAGGTTCTACACTTGAAGTCGCAGAATCTCTCGGGGACAAAATTTTTTTTTTATACGAAATTAGGCGGTACGTATCTTTGCAATTTGTGAAACAAATTTTTTACGAAATTATGCGTATTTAAATTTTTTGCTTTTTTTACAAAAAAAAAAACGAAATTTTTTCTTTAAACATTTAGAAAATGTTCAAAATCAACGAACTGGCAGTGGTTTTTCTTAAAATATTAAAAGTCCATTTTCTCAAAAAACCCACACTTATATCTTTGCCAATTTTCTGTTGAATTTGTACTATTATAAGAAAAATACCTTGTGAGTTAACAACAGATACGACAAAAATAATAAGAAAATAGAGTGCACCGTTAAAAAAGTTATAAATAAAGTTTCTTTACTTATTTACGATATCTTGTCCTATTTCCGAGATTCCCAGTACTATTTTTTCATCTCATTCAGTGTTTTTTTTAAACTTAATTTTTCGTTTTTACGAGGTAAAAATTGGATGTTAGGTAAGGTATGAGATTAGGATATTAGATTGAAGATATTAGATAAGGTATGCTTAATGTAAACTTAGGATCGTTTTTTCTTCTTAAAAAATCGTATTGTTTATATCTGTCCATGATTAAAAAAAAGGTGAAAAATCGCAATTTCCAAATGAGGAATTTTAATTCTAAAAGTTAATTTCTAGAAGAGAAACTTAAAACTGTTTTGTTTAAGCTCAATCAATCATTTTCAATGGGAAATTTATAAATTGTGCCTACTAAAACGGCCCATTCGACGTTCTGAAAAATTGATATAAATTTCGAAAAAGGGCAGATTGTCTGCCTGATGGGTGATTTTATAATTTCATTTTTATGTAAAAAATTCTCTTTCGTGAAATAGAGATTTTTCAAATAACGGCGAATTTTCGATTAGAAATATCAGGATCTGCCCGCGAGCAGTTGAAGCTCTTCTGTTTCATTTTTAACACCACTTTTTCGCGGCTACCTTCATGGCCCTACAGGCTTCAAATGTTTTGCGATACTATTTTCTATGTTTGGCAGCTTGCATTCCACAACGTAAGGATTTTCAGAGTTAGATTTAAGTTATTAGAGGAAATGACGTCGCCACTTATACCTCGTTGTTCCAATCATTTTGAAAAAAAGTTCCATAATGAAAAAGATGTGAAAAAACTCCGTCTGGTTCCTTAATCAATTGGTAGAAAGTTTTCAGTTGGTTCGAACAATCATATTTGTGATACTAGCCGCCAAGAAATTTCAAATCATAGATCTGATAGTCAAGTATTGCATATTCAAAGTTTTTTGATGCAATGGAATTTAAACAGGTTAAAAACTTGCCTGAAGCTAGTGATGATTTTCCTGAAGAGATTAAATTTCATCAGGCTGAACATCTTCTTCCATTTGCTGATCATTTCGATGAAGATTTAGAATGTGACGTTGAAAGGGAAGACAATATTTCTAAGTTGAATGAAATTCTGCAAATCTCAAGAGTTTCATCTATTGGTAAGACTACGGATCTTCGAATATGAACTACACAAGAAAAGAAGGTAGCCGAGAATAATAAAGTTCTTGACGTTCAAATAAAGAAGGTATTCAATTGTATTGCAGATGACTGTAGTGAGGAAGAAATAGAAGATCTTACTAACGAATGTTAAGAAGAATTATATAAAAACCAAGTAAATCTTACGCTGTTCAACTGTTGACTATGGTATCAAAAGGTTGGTGAATTCACAAGATAGAATCAGAGTTTAAAGAACCATATAGTTTAGCTCGTAAGACAATACAATTGCACGAGAGAAATGGTGTTGGATCATCACCAAATCCTAGGCCGGGTAAAACTTGTTGGAAGAAACTGTCAAAATTGTACGAAATTTTTGCTACGAATGCGACGTGAGTCGACAGTTGCCACGGAGGAAGACTGTATATCTGTAAAACAGCATGATGGTTCATGAAAACTGATACAAAAACGTTTAATTCTAGGTTATCCGAAAGAACTTCATGCCACTTCTAAAGAAAAGTTTTGGCATGTAAAAATTGGCTTCTCTAAATTTGCAGAATTGCGACCAATGAAATGTAAGTTTGTAGGTGCGAGTGGAACAAATTCCACTTGTGTTTGCAAAATTCATGAAAATAATAAATTATTGATTCATGGAGCAAACTTTAGTGAACTTGCTGCAAATGACGCGAATCTAAAGTGCATAGATTCATACAAAACTGTGTTCGCTTCGATGATTTGCGATCCTAAAACACCTTCCTGTTGTTTAGGATCGTGCCAATCTTGGCATATATATTAACTATGGAAAACGGGCGGGCATAAACATGGAAAGCGGCGTGGTTTTTGAATTGACCCCAGAATTAGTCAATGATTCTCCATTAGACTCCCATTACTCAATCAAAAACAATTTTAGAATAATAAATGTCAACGAAATTCCTCGACAACATTAGGGCAAGAGAACTTATTCCGGACCAGGGTTCCAAGTGCGGAAGACTATTGTTTTTATCGTCAATTGATTGAATTATGAAACAGAATTTTCTGGATTCTTTAGTTAAACTAACAAGTGAACATTTTGATCTCTAAATTAAATTATTAAATTTATTTTTAGATTATGCATGAAGTTTCCGTGAATCAATATTGGTTCTACAATAATAATATATGATTTGTTACATTTCAAATTTATCACAAATATTTTGGATAAAAGTATTACTTAGGCACAATAAATTAGTAAATAGTTTATCATTTGGGATAAATTCCGGAAGAGCGCATACCTTCTGATTTTTTTAAAACTCACCATTGCATTTCATTCCCTTACCAAAATACTTTGACAGGATTATTATGATGGGCTTATAATGATTAAACTGCAATAATTTCCAAATTTAAAGATTTTAAAAGCTTTGAAATGACTTGACATATTGTAGAGTATTTTTCTCACTCTTGAACTTGAAAAATAAAATTCTGATGTAAAAGGAAAATAATTTAATACATTTATGTGCCAAATATGTCCAAAAAACGTGTCGAATTAAATCTTATACAAAATTTGAATCAAATTCAAGTAATCACATTAAATTCTACCTTGATGAATAGTTTATTTATTAAGTTTATTCATTTTTTGCAATACATTGAAAATGTATTTTTACCTCTTTTTTTATTATCAACAATATGATAATTTTAAATAATTGTGTGTAAATAAAAACATGGTGTCATTCATATCAAATTTACTGAAACTTTTTCGCTCTCATTAAAGCCTCGGCATGGATATCTTTGTATAAACAATAATCTATTTTTCTGTAATCTTTATTGAAACTATAAAAAGATGATGAAATAGTCTGTTATATGGCGTAATTAGTTTTATAACATATACTACGAAGTAGAATAGAACATCCTCGAGCAAGTATCTCTTGTCTAGGCTACAATCAAAAGAAATTTATGTAAATCCTATACAACGTTCTCAAATCATATATAACATTTTCTGTAAAATTTATAACAAATTTCGGAAAATGGCTTGATTTTTTTCATTAAAGAGAGAGTAATTGGTGCGCGCGTCGCTCGTACAATGTTCTACTTTTAATACATTTTAAGTGATGTATTTCTTTTAGAATTACTTAGAAAATTTTCATTTCACAACCTGAATTATTTTAATGAGATATAATTAGTCATGAAATTCATTATTTTCTACAAGGAAATCCAAACGTTACGATTCCGTCTTGTGAAAGTAGATTCTACTCACTTTTTAAAAAATATATATTATTTTTTATACAAAATCATTACCCATAAACTAAAAAATACGCTTTATAATATCTAAGATTCAGACAAATAAGAATCGTATTCGCTATATAACGAAATAAATTGTACAAACTATTGAATTTTAAGAAAATTTTTTTATTTTCTCGAAGCCTTTTAAACTTCTTAAAAAGCTTTGGACTTTTTTTTGAAGTATTCAAAAATTTCCTTTTCCTTTTAAATATTTTCAAATTTCAAATAATCTTTTAATTCATTCCTAAAGCTTTTAAATCTTCTAAATACCTTTTAAAATTATTCGAATTTTTTCAAAAATGTTTTTAAAATTCTGAAAAATTGCAAAAATTGCTTAAGATTTCAGAAATCTTTTGTGATCTTTTAAAATCTGTTGTCATCTTTCAAAATTTTTAAAATATTTTCTTGGAATTAATTTTTCAAAATAGAGAATCAGTTCAAATTTTTCCATGAATTCTAAGAAAGTCTTTTTTAATATCGCAAATCCTTTCAAAATCCTTAAGAAGCTTCAATTTTTTTTTTCCAAATATTCAAAAATGTACATTTCTTAAAACTTTTGAAATATTTCCAACTTTTAAAATCATTTTGACTATTTCAATATTTTCTAAATGCCTTAAACTTACTCGTATTTTTTATAAATCCTTGTTTATAAATTATTCAGATAACCCAACATTTCTCATAAACCTGTAGATTGCAGATTTTTTTTTTTAAATAGCAAAAAAACTGAAAGCTTCATCCACGGGTTAAACTAAGCCATCCTACCATGGAATCTCCATATGTATCATTAAATGATAAAGAATAAGATGAATTCTATGTTGAATTCATGGTATATCATAAACCTCCAGAAATATGCAGAGATTCTTTAGAAAAATGTGGCTAATTGATAAATTGAACATACCTTTTAAAGAGAAGACTTCGCATATTCTCGCAGAAAGAAGCCGAAACTTTTAGCATTACGAAGAATTCAAACAAACGCCAATGTTCGGACAATTGGTCCTGTGTGGCGAGCGATGAACGAACAACGCGGCTCAAAGAAAGGAATAGCAGAATTTCGGAAGAACCTGCTCCTGTTGACTTATCATCTGTCTATTGGAAAGCACAAAGGTTCATCCACACACCGTGAGGTGCATAGAGAGAATAATGCCCTCTCCTCTTTTGCCTTACATTATTGCCACTATCTCTCGCACTTCGCCATTCCGAAGGGTACCTCTGCGACAAACCTCGAAATCTAAAGCATAAGGTCACTCATGTATTTTACATGGATGATCTTAAGATCAAAGCTAAAAATCAAGAGAAACTACATCTAGCTCTAGACATTGTCAAAGAGTACACATTTAAGAGATTGGAATGGAGTTCGGGTTAGAAAAATGCGCCAAGGTTTATTTGAAGAGAGGGAAACTTAATGGCGTCCCGGAAGACCCTTCGCTCGTCGACAGAAGAGCTATACGACACCTTGGCGCTGGAGAGATCTGTGCATACATGGGCGTGCCACATAGCCGAATTCAGGACGTGACATCTATAAAGGATACTCTCCGGTGCAGATACAAACGTCTCATCTGACGGATTTGGTCTTCTGAACTGTCGGCGAGGAACAAAGTATCTGCGACAACATGCTTGCCGTCCCGGTAGTACTCTATTCATTTGGAGTGGTTCCATGGACGAAGGACGAGCTCAGATCCCTCGAGGAGGTTCTAATTACAGCCTACTTTAAGCCTACAAGTGGAGAAAATGGAAATATGTACCACTTGGGAGGCCTTAAGTGGAATGTAAATCTACACAAATAGGTCCTCCCTGTAGCCTCTTTAAGCCTACGAAGCTGTAGACTTTGGAGACTTAAAGTAGGGTTAAAATCTTGACTCGGGAAAAGATGACTTTTCAACTAAAATGATGAATTTTAAATAAATCCAAAAAGGCAAATTTTTAACCAAAGATACAATCATTAATTTTTCAATGAAAAAGAATTAATTTTCGACCAAAAAGGTGTACTTTCAATAAAGAAGGTTAACTTTAAACCAAGTAGTTTTAATTTGTAACCAAAAAGAAGAATTTTTAACTAAAATGATAAATACTTAACTGGAATACTATAATTTGCAACCAAAAAGTTGAATTAGCAACCAAAAAGATAAATTTTGAAACAAGAAGATTAATTTCCTACGAAAAAGCCGATTATTCAATAAAAGACATCAATCTTTAACGAAATAGTTGAATTTTCAACTAAAAAAGACAAATTTTCAACCAAAAATGGAACAGTTAAATTGTCAGTGAAAAAAATTAATTTTAAACCAAACTGATGAATTTCAACTAAAATGATGAATCCTCAACTGAAATAGTAAACTTTTAAACAAGAAACATGCTATTTTAACTGAAATGATGAATCTTTAACTGGAATAGTTGAATTTTCAACGAAAAATATGAATTTTCAACTAAGAAGATGAACTTCTACCAAAAAAGATGAATTTTCATAAAAATACATGGATAACTTTCGACCAAAAAAAAAAGTAAATTTGAAAGCAATAGTTACATATTCAAATGAAAAATATGAATTTTTTACTAAAATTGTGAATCTTTAACTGGAATAGTTGAATTTTCAACCAAGGAGATTAACTGCTACTAAAATAGATTAATTTTAATCAAAATACACGAATTTTCAACTAGAAATGATACATTTTTTTGAAATCAAACATTCAAAAAAATGTTTAACAACAATAAAAATTTCAATAAAATAGTGAAAGTTTTAACAGGAATAGTGAAATTTTCCTTGGAGAAAATTAATTGTCAGCCAAAGAAAAAACGAATTTTCAACAAAATAACATATTTTGCAACCAAGGAAATAAATTTTCAATTAAAATGATGAATCTTCAAAAACAACAAAAGTAATTTTCAATCATTATTAAACCAATTACATTTTTAGTCCAAAAAAGATGAATTCTGGACGAAAAATGTTATATTTGATATTTCAACTGAAAGAGATTTTGATTTTGATTTAAATACAGTTGAATTCAACGGAAAGGAACTTTTGTGACTAGTCACAGAAGTAATGTTGTTCACACCTCCACCCCTTTCCAACGTATCTTAGAGGATTAGAAGGCACCACTGTGAATGGTCACACAAATAATGTTGTTCAAACCTCTACATCTTTCCAACGTATCTTGGGGGCGGGAACGCACTCTTGTGTCTGGCCATAGAAATAATGCTAATCAAACCCCTCACCCTTTCCAACGTCTCATGGAGGGCGAGAAGGCACCCCTGTGAATGGTCACAAAAACATTTTCAACCGAATAGTTTCATTTTCAGGCAAAAAAGGTAAATTCTCAACGAAAAATGTAATAATTGCTATTTCAATAAAAAAATATATTTTCAATAAAAAGCGGTCGAATTTAAAATTAACAAAATGAATTTTCGACAAAATAGAAATACATTCTAAAACTATGTTCATTAGTTATTGAAATAATACAAAGAATTACCTTCCGAAATTGTATTATCCTTTTAAAATCATGACATATGTCTTTATAAAATAAATTTTGTTAAATTTATTTTACTATTATTTACAATTAATTTACAATTACAATTATTTTACAATTGAAATAAAATTGTAAAAAATAAATTTTGTAATGTTGAGATTAGCATTTTCAGACATTAAAGGTTTTGTAAAGTTTTTATATATTAAGAAAGCGGGTGTGCTTGAGAAGAGGAAGGTCAGGTCTCCCGGGAAGAAAATAGAAAATGTTGGTGTTTACTTCGCCAGATGAGTAGATTATACCAATTTATATTTGGTCAATTGATTTTAGTACTTGGAATGGAATTAATTAATTAAGAAAGAGAGGTATTACTTTAATGGTTTTCACTGAATTGTATAATATAGTTCGAATATTTTTCTAATTAATTTATAGTGATTTCAATTTGAAATTGTTATTGTTTTTGAATTCGAGGGAATTCTCGATTCATTTTAACGGCTTGAAGGAAGTTTCGAAGCTTTTTTTTCCTCTTATAAAAATCATGGCATTTTGAAGACTTTTTGACCGGTTCCATGGATTAATTTGATGCGTTTCACTGAATTTTATAATAATGTTCGAATATTTTTCTAATTAATCGAATCGCGCGCTTTCGGGAAATAAAGCACTAACCGCTTAGTCAGTTAACCGGTACATTTTTTTTTTTTTGTGAGATTATTTTTGCAATATTTGTCCGTAAACGCACTGTTTGAATTCCTTGCTTTCTTTTATAAATTCCCAATCTAAAATTGAGAATCAACTTTTAAGACAAAGGCAGAATCCCAGTGAAATATCAAGATAAGTCACTACTATTATTGTTAATAATTATTATGAACTTTTGAAATTCAACCTATTTTCGTATCGCTGGGGGGAGGGGGGGGGGGGGGTATAATCTCTCTATGCCAGAAATTAAACTACGTTTAAACTCTCTGTCCTCTCAATTTGGCTGAAAATTCAAAAACTGAAATTGGAAAATCTGACCGGGAATGTAGCAGATGGGAAAATATGAACTCTTATCAAATACAACGCTGCTGAAGATTGGTGACCTTCTCAGCATAAAACATCAACCAATTGCGAATCTCGGTCCCCCCCCCCTCCCAATAACAGAAGTTTTTGTGAGATCGACGTTACAACAAGATTATACCTTACACCTATATACCTATCTACCCTATACCGATATACCCATCCACATATTACTACGATCCAACCGAGCAATTCACGCCTACCCCGAAAGGGAAACGGCTTAATGATATAATAATAATAATATGAGGTCAAGTTAATAACTTTTTTGCTTTTCTCTTAAAATCTCCAAAATTGTGATTAGAGCCTAAAATAGCATGAAAAGTGTGTTCAGACAAGTTATTGGCCTGTAATTTTTAGGGTCAGCTAAGTTGCCCATCTTTGGCAGGAGCACTGTGCGCCTTTCAACCAACCACTCCGGAATGGGCTCTTCCGACTTTAGATATAAGGTGAAAATTCGGGCCAGATGCTGGTGGGTTCAAGGAAACTTCTTCCACCAGTAGGTCTTGATACCGTCTGGTCCCGGAGCGGAATAGTTCTTCATGCTTCTTAATACGTTTTTCACCTTCTCGGTAGTGATAGGTGGGCATTTCTCTTCAAGTGTTATAAGTGTACTGCACAGCTCCTCAAAGCTACTTATATTTTTGAGTGTTCTTTCAGTGGATGCTGGACTTCGTAGACTTCTCTCCAAAGTGCCTCGATCTCCTATGGTGTGGGCGGGTGAACGTCAGTAACTGGAGGGTATTGGAAGAGTCGAGATGGGTCAGACAAAAACTGTTGATTTCCTCTTACCCACCTCTCTATCTGCTCTGGACTTCTCGTTGAGTTAGATAGTACTCGTATTCTGTCAATAATCTGCTGCCTCATGGTCAGTAGCTTTGACTTGCTGAGTGTGTGATGACGGATCCGCAGTTCACGCGCGGACTGTCGGATCCTGGCAGTGAAATTCCTGACAGATATTATGTAATCAATCACACACTGAATGCAGAAAGCGTATTGTCTCGCTAAGCCTACCTTGGTGCTGAGTTGATGGATTCGTCTTTTGGTCTTATGATCGGCCGCTGGTTTCGTTTTACTGTTTGTATTCGCCAAAGTTCTCGCTGCATTATACACGGGGTTGGTCTCAGTGTCGCCTCTCTTTCTCTGTTGCCAGCTTGTTCTGCCTACGATGAAGTAGCAGTCGCGGCATGTTACCTTCTCATTTAGGGGCAATACTGGTATTGTGGCACTCCAGCAGGTCGTACCTCGGTTTATCCGTCAACTCAAAATAATTGAGATGTTGGCGGTCCATCGTATGGGCTTTGTCTTGATTGGCTCCCCCAACTCTGGGTTAGTCGGTATTGTTGTCTAATCTTTGTTGGAAGCCGTGCGCGTTCGATTGTTTTGAACTGCATTTACAACTATGTTTGGTGTTATCATTGTTGTTCCCACGAGCAGCTAGAGAAAGAAATCGTCGCCCTCGAAGAACCCCACATGGGAGGGTAAGAAGATCCTCCGGTATCCCAGAGACACCGGTTTAGACACCATTCCTTGGTACCATGCAACATTCGGCACAGTTGCTTACGCCCTGACTTAGATTTTTTTCCTTCGGGATCATCCCTGGACAATTGTTCGCTACTGTTTATTAATTGCTTTAACCATATTCAGTAGAAACCCTTGGTACAGGGAACCTCTAGCCGCAACCTCACGCATCCTTACGTCCTTACGCGTCCTCACGCGTTCGGTAGCTTTGTCATAGGCCTTCGAGTTTTATTTCAAGGGAACCGTAACCGAACCGAACAATAATAATACAAGTAATGCTAACAATATAAATATTATATTCTATATTATTTTACCTAAATTATTATATAATATATTATATAATAAATACATATTATATATATATATAATAAATACATATTAAATCCCACTGATTTCAGTCAAATTATAGTGAATTTAGAAGAATTGAATGGAATTTAAAAGACTTTAAGTTAATGCCCAAGAATTGAAGGTGAGTTTAAAAGATTTCAAAGTGAATAAAAAAATTTGTAATGTTCTAAATACATCTAATACAGTAGAATTGAGTGCATTAATAGGAATTCATCTTAATTTGAAAGATTTAAGCAAAAGTTAAATTGCAGCCGAATTCAACGTTTTTTACATTCTCATTAGAGAAGGTATCAGATTTGTGTAAAATTTGACCCCCACCGGTTTTGTCAAATGTCCACGTTTTGAGACCTTCTGAAGCCAAAAAACAGGTTTTCGCGAATGTGTATTTGTGTATCTGTAGATTTTTAGTCTATTAGCACGATAACTTTGGAATTAATTGACAAATTGGATGGATTGGCCTTTGGTATCCTCTCTTTCTGCCCTACACTGAAGATCAAGTTCGTTAGCCAGCCATTTTAGATAAAAATTCCGAAAGTTAGAGCATTTTAAAAATTTTTGAGAACATTTTTTTTAGGATTTGGAAATTCTATGTACGGCTATTCGTATTACTAAAAAGGACGAACAATGTGTCCTTTTGTCTTTTTTCGATCAAAAACACATTACCAGAGTTATAGCATTTACAAAATTTAAAAAAACAAACGAAAATGAACATTTTCAGCCAAACGACGCACAATATGGTAAAAAGCCATGAGGAGAAAAACGTTCCTTTTTGAACACCCAGCAAGATTGTCTCAACACTTTTCAGAATTTTCTTGAAAAATCGAACATTTAAATTTTTATCGCAAAAAAAATAATGAAAAACCAAAAATTCCTATTTGCGGTCAAACTATACAAGTTACAAAAAAAAAGAATAAACAAAAATTGTGCACTTGAAAAGATCTACAGATTTGTCAGTAGTCATTTTTTGATAGGACGCGTAGTTCTTGTTTTAATTAAAAAAAATAAAATAAATAAATGAAAAATAAACAAATTATATTTTTGGACAAACGACACAAGCTATGACAAAAATTAATAGAAAAAAGATGCTCACCCAGAAAAGAGCTACAAATTTGTCATTAATAATTTTTTGATAGGGCGCTAAGTTCTTGTTTTAATCTAAAAAAAAATAAATGAAAAATAAACGAATTATACTTTTGGACAAACGACACAAGCTATGAAAAAACCTAATAGAAAAAAGATGCTCAACTAAAAAAGAGCTACAAATTTGTCATAAATAATATTTTCATAGGGCGCGTAGTTTTTGTTCTAATCGTAAAAAATAGCATTAGAAATAAAAAATTAAATGTATGGAAAACCGACACAAGCTGCAATCAAATGTATAACAAAATTATTTTTTTTTATAGAAAGCGCCCTTCTCCAATTATAAAAACAAGACAATGAAAATAAGTCTTTTTTAATACAAATGCATATTATGAATTGTAATAATATACATATATTGAAATGATACTTAATACAAGCATGAAGAACATGCGCCTCAAAATTAACGTAAATAAAACAAAGGTAATGGTGTTTGAAGGAAAAAGTGAGAAAACAATATGCAACATTGTCCTCGACTCTTCCAAGACCCTCCAGTTACTGTCGTCCACCCGCCCACACCAGAGGAGGTCGAGGCATTTTGGAGAGAAATCTACGAAGTCCAGCAGATACTGAAAGAGCACTCCAAGAATATAAATAGCTTCAAGGAACTGTGCAGTACTCTCATAACACCTGAAGAGGAATGCCCACCTATCACTACCGAGCAGGTGAAAAACGTATTAAGAGGCATGAAGAACTGTTCCGCTCAGGGACCAGATGTTATCAAGACCTACTGATGGAAGAAGTTTCCTTCAACCCACCAGCATTTGGACCGAATATTCACCTCATATCTAAAGTCGGAAGACCCCATTCCGAAGTGGTTGGTTGAAGGGCGCACAGTGCTCCTGCCGGAGACGGGCTACTTAGCTGACCCTAAAAATAACAGGCCAATAACTTGTCTGAACGCACTGTATAAGATCTTCACAGCTATCCTAAATGATAGGATCGTTCGGACAATTGGACCTATATGGCGAGAAGTGTACGAACAACGCGGCTCAAAGAAAGGCGTAGCAGGATGTCGGGAAAACCTGCTCATCGATAGATGTATCTGTAAAGACGCAGCATTCTATCAGCGTTACCTATCGATGGTCTGGAATGATTACCGAAAAGCGTTTGATTCAACCTCCCATAGACTTATCACCTGTCTGTTGGAGAGCTTAAATGTTCATCCACACATCGTGAGGTGCATAGAGAGATCAATGCTGCTTTGGAAAACCAGATTTACAATCTCAGCTGGAAAACATCGTGTGATCACTCATAGTGTCACCTTTCAGAAAGGTGTGTTTCAGGGCGACACCATGAGCCCTCTCATATTTTGCTTTACATTATTGCCACTATCTCTCGCACTTTGCCGTTTCGAAGGGTACCTCTGCGGCAAACCTCAAAATCGAAAGTATAAGGTCACTTATGTATTTTACATAAATGATCTTGAGATCTATGCTGAAAATCAAGAGAAACTACATCTAGCTCTAGACATTGTTAAAGAGTACACTCAAGAGATTTGAATGGAGTTCGGGTTAGAAAACTGCGCCAAGTTTTATTTAAAGATAATGAAACTTAATGGCATCCCGGAAGACCCTGAGCTTGTCGACAGAAGCGCCATGCAACATCTTCGCGCTAGAGAGATCTTTACATACCTGAGCGTGCCACAGAGACAAATTCAGGACGTGACATTTATAAAGGATACTCTTCGATGCAGATACTAACGTCTCATACGACAGATTTGGTCTTCCGAACTGTCGGCGCGAAACAAAGTATCTGCGACGAACATGATTGCCACTCTTACGGCATCAGCCCAAATATCGCTCCGCTAAACGCTCCTAGGGAAATAGAGTCTATTGTCAAGAATGAGAAGTGTCGGATATAATGGAACTTCATATTCTGGACAATTGTTCTTGTTGCGCACTCGAGGCCTGACGTAGTTCTTCTTGACTTCGAAAAAAGAACCATGTTCGTTATCGAATTTTCGGCATCAGCTGACAAAAACATCATAGCCAAGGAGAATGAGAAGAAAGAGAGGTATAAAGACCTTATAAGGGAGTTGCGACGGATACTTCTAATTTGAAAAAACTTGAATTTGCAAAGATAACGAAAAGAAATATTCTATCGGTGGCGCATCGTATTTTCAAACCTCTCGGATTTGTTTGCCCGGTATCACTTGGCCCAAAAATTTTATTACAAGAAGCTTGGGCAGCTAATATATTTTGGGACGACGAAGTAAGCGATTGAATTGAAAATAAATGTAATAATTGGGTAAAAGAATGGCAAAATATTGATCAAATTGAAGTGCCGCGTTGCATGATTGGAGATGTGGACGAAAATACGCATTTAAGCTTACACACGTTTGTTGATGCAGTAAATTAGCCTATGCAGCGGTGATTTTTCTTAGAATAGAGAGGAATTCGGATATCGACATTTATTTTGTGCAAGCTAAAATGCGAGTAGCACTAGCAGTTTCGAGTACTTCACATACGTCTACAAGTATGCCGCGACTAGAGCTGTTGGCTGCTACAATCGGCGCGAGATTGACAGCGCAAGTAAAACGGGCTCTAAATCTTAAATATATTAGTACGCATTTTTGGTCAGACTCATCGACAGTCATTTCGTGGATAAATAAAGAGAATAATTGGAGCATATTTGTAACAAACAGAGTAAAAGAGATTAGAGCGTTATCAAAAAAGAGCGAATGGAAGCATGTTCCTCATCACCTTAACCCAGCTGATTTGCCGTCGAGAGGATGCTCGGTAAATCAGCTTGTGGCCTCGCGTTGGTGGGAGGAACCGGATTGATTGAGGCAGGTACCAAAACAATGGCCTGATCATGAGGTAACGATCGATAAAAATCAAGTTAATGAAGAGTTAAAAAAGTCCGAGCAATATTCGAAAAAACTGCAGAGTACAATTTTAATTAGTGTCAGAAAAAGAGAAGACACAGAACACAGTTGTTATCATTCTTGGTTCAAGTCTTATACAAGCTATTCAAAAAAAAAAATCGAGTTGTAGCTTTTATGAGAAGATTTATTTTCAATTGAAGAAATACAGTAAATGCAAAGAAAGTTAAGTTTTTGACCGTAAGGGAGTATATCAATGCTGTAATTTTAATGCTTGAATTAATCCAAAACCACCACTTTAAAGGATCAACAGACGAACGCATCGTTCATTTTTTACCTTTTATTGGCGAGAACGGGCTTATTCGGACAAAGACTAAACTCTTATATCGCAATGATTCACTTAATTTTCGATGCCCAATTATATTACCGAGTCATGAGAAGATTGTAAAATTATTAATAAGAGAGAAACACGAAGAACTTAATCACGCGGGTGTTCAAATATCTATGAATGCGCTGCCTGAAGTGTATTGGATTTTGCAAGGTAGGAAAACTATACTATCGGCACTATAAGAGTGCATTGAGTGCATTGATAGCCTTTCAACCCAAGTTGTACACGCTATTTTTCATCATACCTTTATCGGGGATCGATTTTTCTTCGTTCGCGAACCGAATTCATTTGGTTGAGAATGATCGACTATAATATTTTGAGAGTAGACAAGATTTTAGAGTAGTCACTTGAAGTTGGCTGCAGCGCTCGTGCGATTATGACGGAGGTGGAAAGAGAAAGGGAACGATCTTGTGATTTCGTCGTGTTCTGTGACCACCCATCTCACGGTTGTGAGACGTGGCCATGAATGGGATTTACCGCGGTCCCACTGGGAGCCGATGTCGTTTTTTAGATGACAGTTGCTCCAGTGGGACCCTGCGGTGGTTGTTAACCTTTAGTTTTTAATTATATATATATCAGTGATTTGGGTCGATATTATTTTACTTACTGTACTACATACATAATAAGTAATTATCAGCTGATTACTTTTACTCACAATATTAAAATACGTGAAGAGTGCATTTTGATCTTCTTCAATAGAGTACCATAAGAAATATAATAAATATATTTAACATATAATATATAATATAATAATCAAGTGTAAAATTGAAGTAAAAATTACCTAAATAATCCAATTAAAATAATAGTCTAATGATTTTCATGTTGTGAACTGAATTATTAAATTATCAACTCCTTCTTCTAAAACTTGAATTTTCTGAAATAACTATAAAAGTTTATTTATAAATCAAATTTTCAGAAATAAAAGTTCAAATTTAAAAAAATCAAACTAATAGTTTAAAGCTTATAATTTTATTAACTGATTAATTAATTATCAGCTGATTAATTTCTTCACAATATTAAATAACATAAAGATTCTATTTTATTCTTTTTTGAGTTAGGTACATGAATTGATTATTTACTTCAAGATTATTTGATTGAATATTGGCTATAATTTGTATGATAAAAGATTATTTATGTTCAAAATGACTCTATTCCAATCATATAATCCACCGAAACTTACGGTTTACCAAACTCTGTCTAAGTTTCTTGTATTAAATAAATTGATGTTGAATGTTTTTTGTCTGCTGGTCAAAAATAAATATTTTTAAACATTAATTTTTAATTTTAAAGCTGTGGAAAAATTGTATATAGCTCCGCTGGGATTCGACCCCAGGTCTTCCAGATGAAAGATCTGAGGTCGGATCCCAGCGGAGCTAGAGACTATTTTTTTCACAACCTTAGAGTTAAAAATCAAAGATTAAAAATATTGATTTTCGGCCAGTATATATACATGTATACATAATTAAAAACTAAAGGTTAACAATCACCGCAGGGTCCCACTGGGAGCAACTGTCATCTACAAAATGACATCAGCTGAAAGTAGCACCACGATAAACCCCATTCATGGCGACGTCTCACACAACCGTGAGATGGGTGGTCACAGAACACGACGAAATCACAATGACAGGCCAGCGAAACTTTCGTGTGTTTTGAGGACACGAAGTGACCCAAGGATGACAGATTTCTGCATTCATCTCGCAAGTGCCGTGGCATATTTTTGGCAAGCGAAAATGGCTTTAAGGTTACGAATCAGTGATTGTTTCGCACCTCCGAGAGCATGTATCACAAGGACAATTACCTGTACCGAATATTTTGAGTGCAGTCGTTACAGCTCTCTTTCAAGTTCTTATTACCTTTCGTCCTTTTCTTTCTCCTTGGCAGTGATGTTGTGTTCCGAAGGAGCCAAAAATTCGATCACGAATATAGTTCGTTTCTCGAAGTCTTGAAGAACAATGTCAGGCCTCGAGTGTGCAACGGAGACTGCAATTGACGCATCTGTTTAGTAGTTTAATTATAACTATACAAACGTAAATAGTATAATAGTTATTGCTTTTAAAAGTGTTTTGTCTGACACAAGTGTAATGTTTAGTCAAAAAATTATAAAAAGGTTATCATTTTAATCGGTTGGTAATGCTTTGGCGCTATAATATTAAATTTAACTTTTAAAACATTGAGTAAATCGGCAGTTTTATTTAAATATTAGTATTAATAGTCGCCAATGCGATCTTAAAACATTTCGTTCGTCGTGAGGCATTTTTTTCGTATTTTAATTTTTAAGATTTGTTTTTCATCATTAAGTGACAATGGGTGTCATCTTGGTGTTTCAATAATAACTTTAAATTGATTTACGCAATTACTTTTTCGTTACCAATTTTCGTTCAAAATAAAAAATTCTGTGTTTATTAACAATATTTATATACAATATACAACTTAACTTTTTTTAACAAATAAACTTCATAAATTTCAAATATACTGTAAAATTCTATAATGTTGTCGCAAAATTCCATAAAGTTTCGTAAAATTCCTTAAAATACCAGAAAATCCCTATAAATTTCATAAAATTCCTTAAATGATATGAAATATCGTTAAAAACATTGAAATTCCATAGCACCCCATGAAATTTCTTTAAATCCTATAAAATCTCATGAAATTCCTTTGCATGGAATTTTTCAAAATTGAAGGTTGGTTGTCAGTGACAGGAGTTCTTTTTTTGAAATTTGTTTTTGGGTATTTCAAGAGCCCGAAAATAGCCTGAAATTCTGTAGTAGTTTGTCGAAAAATTATTGTTCAAAATTGAGGGTTGGTTGTCAATGATAGGGGTTGTTTTTTCGAAACTGGTTTTTTAGTATTTCCAGAGCCCGAAACTAGCCCGAAATTCTGGTATGATTAGATTTGGAAATTTTAAGGTTTTTATCTACTGAAGGTGCTAGCTGTTCGGGCAGTCAGCATCTCCGCCCAAAATTTCGTTTTTTGAGAAAAATACAAGAGCCCAAAAATCGGCATTACCGCCCAAGATTTTTCCAACAATTATTTTTCAAAATTGAGGGTTGGTTGTCAGTGACAGGGGTTGTTTTTTCGAAATTCGTTTTTAGGTATTTCAAGAGCCCGAAAATAGCCCGAAATTCTAGAGTAGCTTGTTTTGTGCAAAAATTATTATTTTTCAAAATTGAGGGTTGGTTGTCAGTGATAGGGTCATTCGTCAATTATCAAATTATTCAAATTATTCATTATTATATAATGTCATTCGTTCAAATTATTTTTTTGTATTTCAAGAGCCCGAAAATAGCCCGAAATTCTGGAATAATTAAATTTTAAAATTGTAAGGTTTTTATCTACTGGGTGCTAGCTGCTCGGGCAGTCAGCACCTCCACCCAAAATGTTGTTTCTTAAGAAAAATACAAAAGCCCAAAAATCGGCATTACCGCCCAGATTTTTCCAAGTTTTGTCCAAACATTATTTTTCAAAATTAAGGGTTGGTTGTCCGTGACAGGGGTTGTTTTTTCGAAATTTGTTTTTGGGTATTTCAAGAGCCCGAAAATAGCCCGAAATTCTGGAGTAGTGAAATAAAGATATTATATGAAAATGTAAAAATATTCTATTGAAGTGCATGAAAGGGAGCGTTCACATATTATGTAACTTCATTTTCGATTTCTTCACCCTCCCCCCATGTAACAGACCGACACGTTTTCTTTGGACCCCCTCATCCTTCACCTCCGTTACGAAACATTTTAATATTTTTTTTAGTCATACAAATATTAAAGAAGCCTAATGCGAGTACTGACTGAAAGTCACCAAGTTAAAACTTTTTGCCATTACCATAAAACATACAAGATAATATGAATAATAATATAGCATACAAACTTTGAATAACTATTTATTTGTTAAACTTTTCGAAAACTTAAGTTGGACTTGAAATTAAATTCTGATGATTGAGAACAAGATAATAATAATTATCTGTTGGTTTTTAAATTTATATAAATATAATTTTTATCAGATTCTTGAGCAAATGAAATAATGATGAACTATTTTGAGGTCTGGTATTTCATTTGACGTTTCTGTATTTGAAGAAGATCAATAGATCTTACTTACTCGTGAGGTTTGGATTGGCGCCTACTATAATGGAGACGTTTGACATCTGCAGTGGTGCGATCACGAGAGGGTATCTGGACTATAATCATGCGGAAAATATAGCATTTTAGTGTACAATGGATGCGTGAAGGAAAGTTACAAGATAAAAAGGGCCTTAAGAAGTGGCTTTGTGGCGCTTGCGCAATTTTGGCGTCAAAGGAAATCACTCGACGAGAAAGAAAAACTTCGTCTTCATTTGAGACAGCGGAGATTGTCCCCAATGACGTCACAGGCCACGGACGTCCATAGCAAGTCTGGAGTTCGGGGCCGATGAGGCCATAATAAAATCAGTAACGGATGTTCAAGGTTTGTCCCTTAAGTATATGAATGCTTTATTTGAGAAGTTTCAGAGAAAATTAGATACTTCAATTAATAGGAAGAAGGACAATATTATACAAAACTCTCCCTACATCACTACGTTTGAGACGAATGTTGCAATCAATGTCTATGAAATTCAAGACCTTCAGAAAGCTTTTTAAACAGGGGGATGAAATTCCAGCTGTCATGAATCAAATTACGACCGCTTTGGAGATTCCATATTCAAAAGACGATCTCATTTCGATTTTTAGAACATAAACGTATGAATTTAATGCTTCAAGTACGTCCTGATCACTGATTATAATTGTCGCATAGCTGATGTAATTCACGAATTTCACATATTTAATACTGGCTGGGCTTTGTGGCAGCGGCTTCGCCACCGTGGAAATTTCAAAATGCCTTACAATGGCCGCCTTACTTATCCAAGATGGAGAAATTAGGCCGTGTGTTCTGATTGGTTTGATTTTTTTTACTTGCGCGTGGCTAGTCTGATAACAGAATCGTCACACTTGTGGTCAGATACTGTTCGAAATTTTCCCCACTTTCTTTAATAAGCTTGTCTATTGCCATCATGTTTTAAACTGCTATTCAGCAAAGTTGAGGTTGTGACAACAAAAAGCCATAAACATTTTATGTGTTTTTTAATCTATTCTGCAACATGAAGAGGACTTTATTTTCGTATTTTACTCGAAATGTAATACCTTGAGAGATAACTTTCAATAAAGGACAAGCAAACTCAATTTTAAAATTCTTCATTTTACTTGCAATTCGTTATATTCCGTTTAGAAAACATTTTGAGTTAAAAATATTACAATTCTGGTATTTGAATATGAATTTACAATAAATTTTTTAGGTAACCCTGATATTATATACTTCTTAGTTCTTCGTTAGCCTTGTGATTCAATTAATATTTCTTTTCTTTCGAAAATTCATCTATTGATGGATAAGTTTCATCTTTCTGAAATGCATGTAAATGCAACTGCTTGCTTAAAAATAAGAAAAAAACCTTACTTAAAAAGTCGTTCTTGTTTGTCAATAATTGAATTGTTTCGTATAAAATTAATTTTCTCTTTCAAATTCATATTATGACGTTTACAAGTTGACTGCCATCTTTGTCGGTTTAAAATTAAAGTTTTTCTTTCTAAATGTGTATTTCCAATTTAACAATTTATCTGCTTTTGAAGAAATTGCATTCTTCTCTGACAACAATGTAAGTGTTTGGGTAAAAATGGTTAAAAATTCAACTGTTTGATGAAAAATTCAACTACCTCGTGGAAAATTTACTTGTTGTCAAGTCATCTTGTCGACTGTTTCGTGGAAAATTAAACAGCTTTTTTAAAGACTCCTGCATTTCGGTTTAAAATTCAACTGTTTTGTTGAACATTCGACAATTTTTTAAGAAATTTATTTTTTAACTTACTACTTCCGTGGTGAAAAGTATTCTTAACTCTTTGTCGGTTGTGAATTCACCTTTTTCAAAAATTTGTCTCTTTTATCGCGAATTTCATCTATAGTATCTTCCCTTCTACTAACATATTAAATCTTTCTCAGGTGGAAAAGCAACTGCTGGGTTCGAAATTAGACAATTTTGGCCAACATTCTTCCCTTTCGGTGGAAAATTCTACTATTTTATTTGAAAAGTATAATATTTGAGATACCTGTTTGGCTTGGAAATTCATAAAGATGATTTCGTTCCACGAAAGAAGTTAATTTTAACCAAAAGAGATGAATGTTGAACCGGAACCTTGCTAAAAAGTATCATGCAACAATAATAACTATTATACTATTAATTATTATTATATACGTTTAAAATTTTTCCTTACGAAGAAGGATATCCCTGGCGAATTTCGCGAAGGATTTGCAGGCCTTTTCGCTAACCAGAAAGCTAGCTACAGTCGGCCATGCTCTTTGATTCACCTCCACCACCGACCAGAGTGCTACCCGTTGCTTCTGATAAAGGGGACAATCTAAAAGTATATGTTGCATAGTTTCTTCGGACCCGCAAGCACAAAGTTCCTCCCTGGCGATTATTCCACGCGAGAATAACCATGACACAAAATCCCCATAACCAGAGACAAACTGCGTTACTTAATAGTCCGCAAACCAGCACGACGCAAATCTAACTCTAACATCTCTAAAATACTCAAACGTCACCCTACCGTGAGGTGCCAGCTCCCATTGCGACTGCTAGAGGCGCAAAGCCTCCTTCTTTACACTAACTTTACATTCATGCGGCATTGTACCCGCTTCAATTATGAGATTACCAAAGACAAATTTTTCACGAAATCTTTTTGCAGGAAAGTTTCCTCTATTATTTTGCTCCGTTTTGAAAAATGTTATATATGCTTTTGAAGCAATCATTTACGCATTTATTATATTTAAAAACAATGCACACATGCTATCTTATGTAAATTTCACATATCTATCCCTCAGGGATTTTAGGCTTCGGCCGCCGCGGGCGCTGCCTATCATATGCGGTAAATATCAAGGTCATGGCCTTACTCAATTGTTTAACAATACTTAACATACATGGGTATTGAATTAAATGGTCTCGCTGGTAGGGTTGTAAAGTTTCATGAAACTTTGACCAAATGAAAAGTTTCATGAAACTTTGAAAACGTTTCAAAGTTTCCGAGGTTTCAAACATTAGGGCGGGAAAATTCAAAATATACAAAATTCTATTCAGTAGTAAATATAAACATTTAATAGTATCCTTTGTGTTTCAAAGCAAATCGTTTCAACTACTTTAAATAAATAAATCACCTGTATATTGTGAATAAGCTGTAATTCTTTATATATTTTATTTTAAAAATTTGAAAATTGATTTCAATAAAATGAAGATAAATGTCGTATTTAATACATATTTAGTTTTTAGAAAGTTTTATGTTTGAAACGATTTTAATAAAAATGTAGAAACTTCGAATGGAAATGAATAAAACAACATCCTGCTATTTCATTAAACTATCAGGTTTACTTCTAAAATTGCTTTCTTTTAATAACATGCTTCAATATTTATCAGTGCTATATCTCTCAATATTTTAAACAAATATTTGATATAGAAATACATATTTGCAGAAGAAAGATCAGCTAGATCAGGATTAGGAGTACATTTTTCTGTACTCATTTCTTGTTTAACTACTGCCAAGTATTTTGCATAAATCTTTTATATAAAGAATCATTCTCGTCGTATTTCATAGATTCATCCACGTGTAAAAATTGCATTTAACTTTTTTTTGCGTAAAGTACTTGTGTGCTCAGTGCTTGTGACGAACCATCTTTCAAATCTTACCCGGTAACCCGGTAGTCCAGTACTCGTAAATCGTGCCTGCACTCGTATTTGTTCGTATTATCAAGGTTTCAAGTTCGGGGGTGAAGCCAGCATAGAAACTTCCGGTATCAAATCTGACCTCCGGCCAGGGTTGCACGGTTACGCGTAACTCGAACTTGTATACGTCAAAAATGTAATAAACGTAAAAAATTGCGAACTGGAATTGGGGGGGGGGGGTAAAGGAAAGGAGCATAATTAGTGTTGGGCACTGCTCGGTCTAACTGTGGTAATGACCTGACCTGACCGGTAATGCCCAGTTATGACGGTAAATGTTGGTAAAACGCGGTCAGACAGAAGTTTTCTACCAGAAAAGGTTTTTTTTTATAGAGAAAAGTGGTTCAGTTGTTAGGAAATACCCTATTCTAAACTTGTACACAAAGTTTTACGGTTCTAAATGTTCCAGTTATTTTCAAAGTAACAAAAATTCCAAAACGCTGAGCATAGCAGACGAAACTTTTGACAGTTTCGCGCGAGTTTCGAGGAGAATTTGAAAATGGCACTTTACAAATTGACAATTTCGTTCAAAAACGAGAAACCTTTTAATTAATTATTTTTAACTAGGTAAGTTTGTTCCCTTCAGGACGTAACATAAATATGAAATCCCAAAAACCCTAAATTACGACAAAAGTTTTTTCCAAAAAAGAAAAATGATAAAATGTTTTTTTTTCAAGCTAAATAAATTTCAGGTGCGACATATTCATCTTTTTTCTAATGTGTGCATATGACTCAATTAAAAAAAAAACACCTCTTTTTGCACATTTTCAAAAAAATTGTTATTGAGCAAAAAATTTATGTTTACATTTCGTAATTTTTTATTATTTTTCACTAGTAAAAGCTATAAATATGAAAAAATCGTCATAATTTTTGAACCAATAGGAAAAATTCATAAATAATTGATTCAAGTGCTCTAATTGCTTTAATTATATTATTCAATATAGGGTACACTTACTAATTTCAGAGAATTTTCCGCGTATTTCAAATATTGTATTTTCAAATATCGTATATTTAAAGAGAAAAGGGGACAAAGGGGAAGTTTTTTGAGGATAGGGGAAAAAGGAGAATTTCAAGAAAAAAGGGAAACTGAGAAAAAAAGGGGAAGACTGTGCACCCTGAAATTGAATAATTTTCAGCTAAAAGTTACTGAAATTAAACAGCCAAACTAATTTTGGAATACATATGTCACTAGAAATTTTTTTATTATTTTAACTATCCACATTCGATAGAGGTTACTGGCGAATTAAAAAATTGAATTATGTAAGCAGACATGTTTTTCAAAGTTCTTTTATCGAAATTAGTGAGGCGAAAATTATTCACCGTTCACCACCGTTGATGTAGTCAAATAATTTTTTGGTTGATATCAATATTTTTTAATCTCTTCAATTGTAAAACAAGAAAAAATGGCATGGTACATAAAATAAAAATACTCTCAAGTAGAGGCGAATTAAGAAAAAATTGGGTTCCGATCAATATTTTTTTAATCTCTGCAATTAAAAAGTCTAATAAATAGCGTGTAACCTAAAAAAAATTGTACGGTACATGAAATAAAAGTACACTTCAGTAGAGAACTTTAGTAGTGTACTTACTTCCTAATTCGAATATTTTTGACCTATGGTACTTTCCGTCAGCATCCTTAATTTTGTACAGGCCTTGTACATTCTTATCAAATTCGGATACCACAAGATTTGTCACGTCACAAACGCGTGCAAAATCTTGCTTCTTCGATTTAAAAACCGATGAAGCAGGTATTTTGGTTCTGGTTCAGCGGTCATGTCCATACGCGTATACACAATGGACGAAACTGACAAGGCAAACATAACAACGGGAAATGCGTCTTAGCAAAGATATTGTTAACCTAGATGCGGCAAGTGGCGGCGGAGTAGGGATAGAATTATTAGTAGGGTAGGATAAATATAGACGTCGCTGTCGGCGAAAATCCTAGCCTATCCCGCTGTGCCTCTCTACCCGCTGAAGTATCCATCCCCTCTTAACAGTTGCCCTGAGTAAAATGGGCGAAGATAATATAGTTTTCTGAAAATATTCATGATCACTAGAGCAATTCGAACTCTGTCTTACCCGGCGATCGAGGTCAATACAGAGAGATCAGAGAGAGATACTGTTTTTCTGATATACGCTAATTTTAGCAAGTTGTTACACAATCAATATTTTTCAATAGGAATCTGTATTACCATCGGAGATAGTTATTATCGATCCGTTGAGAAATCCAATCACACATACTGAAATCAACTTCTTTCAAAGCGGATCAGAATTACGCTTGCACCACGAAATTCACTTTTTTTTTTTAATTTTTTTAATTTAAATTTTTAAAAATATTGACAAGTACTTTCCTTCTTGACTTTTGCTCAAAATTTGTACACGTTTTTTTTTATTTTTGGATTAAAAAAATATTTTATTTGCATTTTAATAGAATTTATGTTCTTATTTATTTCGAAAATTTCTTATTGTGAAATTCATGATGATTTTCAATAGTTTACGCTAGTCGTAGAGAGGAGATGCACTTTATCGACACGCGTGCGACTCGCACGACGTGCCACGCATATGCGGATACATCTGTTTGGTGATCTGCGTGACACGCGTGATGATTTATTCGCACTCGTGTCTGCACCGTGCGTGGCACCGTGCGCGCATATTGTTATCTGGGTTTTTTGAAAAAAACATCAAATTTTAATGTTTCCGAAAAATATCAATAAGTTCGGAAATAACAATTTCTTATGGAGAGGGGGGGGGAGGGATAACTGAGTGGCTCCTTTGAGTGGGTGAAGAGAAGCAACCCCCCGGTCTCTGACACATGACACATCGCGTGTGTCAGAGGCTTGCGTTACACATTCGAGACATGGTTTCACTCGACTCAAGCATATCGTAGCGCGATTAAAGTAACGACAACAAGGCATTTTGCATACCCAGTATTCGCGATAGCAGATGATAAATAATTTTTTTCTGATCAGGGTAGTGATTGTGAAATAACCTGATTAGGCTATTTCAAAGATATAAGGTACCTGTTCAGAAAAGTTTTATAAAATACTTATCGTCTGCTGTCGCGAATACTGAGCATGCAAAATGCCTTGTTGTCGTTACTTTAACCACGCTACGATATGCCTATAGTCCCCTCCTATTCCTATGTCAATGTTTTGGAGCCCTTCAAAAACGACGTCACGCTACCTTGAACACTTTTTTCACCCCTCCCCTTCTTCGTCAGAGATCATCACACAGACGTCAAAGTTTTTTCTTTGATTTCATTTGATAAACGTCTATATCTTTTGAAAAATGCTCTCAGAAGAGGGGGAATTAATGTATAGGTACCATATATAATTCAGTATGAAACGCTTAAGATTTTAAGTCAAAATATATTGCATTCTGAACAAAATAGTTTAATTTTTCACCAAAAAATATGATTTGTGGAATTTTTAAATAAGAAACGATCAAATTTCAATCACAAACAGTTTTGTATTTTTAAACAAAAGGTCGAATATTCAAGACAAAAAGATAATTTTTTTAGGAGACGCAGTTCAATTTCATCCAAAAGGACGTATTTTCTATAAAAACACGATTATTCAACAACAAATCGTGGAATAAAAAAAAAAAAAATATATATATATATATATATATATATATACCTATATATTTATATATAAAAAGTTATATTTTTAAGTCGCTTAGTTTTACGAGTACTACAACATATATGAGAACGAAGAAAATCGGAGGGGGACACCTACCTAGGGTTCCTTAAGATGTCGGTCATCCATGTCCTTTATCTTCAAAACTCCTCCAGCTGAAAATAATGATTCACTTTTACATTTCTAAACTTATTCTAAAAATGAAATACTGAAAAGTATTAAAAAACGTTTTGCTTTATATCGAATGGGGAAAGCAGGTAATTCAGCCTAATATTCACTCATATCTGTTGTCCATTTCGCCGCGCACTTTTACGGGAACACCCTTTTGCAATCGGCTGTTTCCCACATAATTGGTAACATGTATGTTGAGGGGGTAGTAATCCTTAACGATGACGCCAGATCCGTAGAAAGACTTCTGTGTTTCTGTTTTTAGGATACTTTTAATGTAACCCATGACTTCTGACAATGTCGAAGTGAAAAAGACTTAAAGATGAATCTTTGAAATGTGATTGCTCATAATCGTATATAATATGAAAGTGAAATACATAAATGTTAATAATATGAATTTATTTTATCGATTGTTATTGTTCTTATAATATGACATAATATCTATATTATATGCTCCAGGTAAAATAATTAATTCTAAATAAATTGTTGTAGGGTAAATATTTTAAAATTATTATGTTGAATGTTAATCAAATGTATTTTAGTTCAAAAAATATTTATGTGATATGGCAATTTGGGCAATCAAATATGATAGCATATATAATAGCAATAATAATTTGTTTAAATGATTATATCGAATAAAGATTAGAATTATTGAATATTAATATGGGAAATATATATTTACCAATCCTCCCCTCCTCAGTGTACAAGACGTTTTTTAATTAAGTTGGTTTATATGATGGCGAAGGCTGTAGATTAAATTCAAGTAAATAAATCTTTTCTTTCGGATTTGATTCTTTCATTGTGCTTGCGTTGATTTCCAGAACCTGCAAAATGAGGCCCCAAACAAATACTCTCATACGATGTGCACTGCCATTGTTTATCCAAAATGAAAATAATGAGCTCGGTATACCTTTGACGTTGATGTTCTTCACACCGTCAACGGAATCCACGAAGAGTGTCACCTCTCTGAAAATCATAGATCGAATAAATTTTTAATTTTTTCGTAATTATATACCCAGTGGGCACAAAATTTCACGACGTTTTTACGACATCTTTATGATATCGTCAAATTTTGTGCCCACTGGATGATGTTTAATGATAATTTCTTGCACTCGATGTAGCGGTTCTAATCTAAAAAAATCACCTTTTCAGCCATCTAACCTCAAAAAAATGTGCACTGAAAAATGTCGAATGTAAAATAACTTTTTTGAGGTTAGATTGCCGAAAGGAGGGGAAAAAAACGATTTTACTCTGAAAAATCGCGAGTGTGAAATAACTTTTTTTGAGGTTAGATTGCCGAAAAGAATATTGTAGATTGATAATTTCTTGCACTTCATATGGCGGTAACTAGGGCGCGCGACTGTTGGTTCTCGCGCTTCGCGCTCGATAATATATTTATCTCGCGCTTCGCGCTCGATGGTGTGTTTACCTCGCGCTACGCGGGCAAAATGTTCGGCAAAATTCTCTCCATTATTCTCGTTCATCACAAAAAAAAAACTTGATAAAATTTCAGTCTAAAAGCCTTAAAACTTAATTCCAAAGCAAAAAAAAATTTTAAAGTTTGTTTTTATAATATAAAAAGTACAAAATTTCACATTTTTGACACTTTCCCCATGCATATGAATAATTTACGGTGTTCTGTTCCAATACACAACTTTTTAACTTACGGTAGTGTTATACACCAGACCCTTGGTTTAGGGCCCCGCGTTTTAGGCCTTCCTAGAACTGCTGGCCCACGTAGTTTCTCAGCTCTCGGTGTCGAAGGAAGGTTTTCACGCATGCGACACCACCAGAAGTGGAGCAATAAAAGCGGGCAGTACATTCAGTCGATAAGTTAGCTGCCAGCACATGCATAACTTTGTTTTCAGTGCTCAGCGAGGTGTCTTGATTGGGGTTGTGTTTCGGTTGTGATACGATTTTTAAAAATGCTGAAGGAAAATAAGAGACAGCGTTCTTCATTCGAAGAGAAATCTAAGCTTCTAGGTCAAGTGAAAACAGTGAAAACTCTCAAATATTCGCCAGATACCACGTGCTACAATTTTCATACAGATTTAGAAGGTAGTCTATGATTGTCCTATCCTTACTTTGTTTGGGAATCATTAAATAAGTAATGACTTTGAATTTTGGGATCTTAATTACCTCCCTTCTTTTTTCCTGTTCCGCTCAATCAGAGTTGCGACTCAAAGAGAGCAATTAATGAATTAAGCACTTCCTTCGAATATGAAGCTCACTCGCGTCAAGTGGTTGCGGAATTCTGTGCTTCAAGAAATAACCGTGCACCTCTGGTGCATGCTTTAAGCCTCGTCAGTAGATGACCACAGATAAACAGCTGTATGCCTGCAAAAGCTGTTTCCCATTTCTTCAGTTTATGCCTAGTAAGCCAGACAAATATGGCACCAAATACTGGCTTCTGCGTGATGCCAAGTACCGTTGCACCTTGAACGTGTTTCCTCCCTGGTTTCGATTCCTTTAGAATCGAACTGAAGGGCCTATGACAAAGCCACCAAATGCGTCCTCGGGTTGCGGATAGAATATCCGTGTACCAAGGGTTTCTGCTGAGTATGGTTACAATTATTAATAAGCAATCGCGGACAATTGTCCAGGGATGGTCCCGGACGATTAACCCCTAAGCGAAGGCGTAACAACGCTGCCGAAAGCTGAATGGCACCCGGGCGAGGTGTCTTAAACGGTGTCTCCGGGATACCGGGTGAACTCTCAGAGTATGCAGCCTTATCCTTGCATGCGGGGCTCTACAAGGATGGACGAACCCTTTTCTCTAGCTGCTCGTGGGAACAACAATGATAACACCAAACATAAGTTTAGTAAGTGTGGTTCAAAACAATCGAACGCGCAGGGCTCCCGACAATGGGTTGGACAACAATGCCGACTATCCGAGAGTCAGGGACGACCTGCTGGAGTGCTATGATACCAGTATCGCCCTTGAACGAAAAGGTTACATGGTGCGACTGCATACTCTGTGGTGCCAGAAACACCCAGAGCTCTCGCATTTTTCGCATATGAACCACTTTTCTCTATAAAAAAACCTTTTCTGGTGGAAATATTTGTGTCTGACCGCGTTTTACCAACATTTACCGGCATAACCGGACATTACCGGTCAGGTCAGGTATTACCGCAGTCAGGCCGAGCAGTGCCCAGCACTAGACTAGCAACATGCTTCCTAACTTGGGCGCAGGGATTGATTATAAGTTAAAAGGGGGGTCGACCATGCTCGGTTGCAAAAGCAAGGGGAGTAAGTGAGAGAAGGAGAACAGTTTGCTCTTTCTCTCGCAATACCGGTTTAGCAAACCAAGATGGTAGACGACACCGCTCGTTATTTTGACCCCGCTACGACATGCCTAGTCCGGTGTCCTGCCCTATTCCTATGTCCATGGTATTTTCACTTCAACCACCAGCTAGCTTTACTTCGTTTAGTGCTGAGAGGAAAACATCGACCAAATACATGGAAAAAACTTTATTTTTGTGATGTCTTCGCAATGAATAATAATTATAATTTTATTATTTCATTAAATAGTTCTTAATAAATATAAACTATTTTTCAAATACACTTACATAGGAAAATTTAGTTTTTACGAAGATATCAGCAAAATAGGGCAAAAATGGGCTGAACAGTGGTCCCAATTCGACTCCCCAACCGCACTGCGCCTGCGTCGCACCAGCAACCTCATTGCATGTTCATCGCGCGCTTATTTTGAATGATTAAATGTGCTAATCAATTTTTCACAAATTATAATAATCATAGAGTGAAGAATAATATTATGAATGATTTAAAATTTACATTTGTGAAAAAAAGGTATTCCTTCCTTTGTATTTAAAATCAATAATTTATTTGTAAGGAGTACAATCAAATCATTATATCACCTTGCACTCTAAAAGCCTGTTTTGTGATCTGAAAATTTATTGTTATTTTTTCCACAATGATGATTTATTATAGAAAATTTATTTACACATTTAATAGTTTCAAAAAAGCGCGCCATTTACTACGCATGTGCAGTGCAGTTCAGGAGCCGAATTGGGAGCACTGGCAGTGGGACGCCCACGTAGGAGCAGTAAGGTTCGTTCAGGTTTCTCACCAAGTGTACTCGGAGCCGTTCAGCGGCGCTAGCTGAGGGGGCGAATCCACCCGGGTAAACCATTCAGAAATCACCAGAGTGACGGGTGGGGGTCACTCGATGGGTGACTATTTCGCCCGTCGGAAAAAAGTAGGTGCATGAGAGTGAACACTGAAATTGGCGGGAGGAATTAGCGGGAAGTTGGAAATTTGGGCATATTTGAAATGAAAATTGTATAAAACCAGCGGTAAAAAGAAAAGTTAAATGTGAAGAGTGTAAAAAAGTATCTGGATATGGAATTTGCGCCAGGAAACACCTCGTTATTTTGGGAGAACACCAAAATGTAAAGAACATAAAAAATGGCGGACTTGAAAGGTGGCAGGCGGTGGCGGGTGAGGGAAAAGAGCACACTATAACCTCACTTATTCCAAAATTCATCAATTGCCGGATTAAATGAATTATTTGTTATAAAATTTAAAAAATAAGTAAATCAAAAGATTGCACTCGGGGCAAAAAGCAAAATTTTTCATGGTTCCTTGGAAGTCGTTTTCAAATTTCTTCTCTTCTTCTGTTCTGATTTTATCTTTACTTTCCTTGACTATTCGTTCAACTTTAATTTGAAAAAATTCTAAAATATTTATAGAGTTCAAATAAATTTAAATAAATTCACGGGAATATAAAATAATTCAACAGATCACAAAATAATTCAAGGGAATACATACAGGCGCGGATCCAGAGGGGGGGCCACGGCGGGCCGAATTCGGCTTTCTGATTCGTTGAAACGAACTGAGCTACGGGAATCATTAATATATATTTACAACAGATCCTATATGCCCCTGCGCGTTAGTTACACATTAAGGATTCAATTAAATAGGTCAGTTTTAGACTGTATTCGCGCTGGCGAATTCTGGCGAATTGGACCTTGACTTAAAATCTCGCGAATTAAAATGAACTGGCTGACACTGAAATTGATTCGTGTTGACACATTCAAATGATATTTGAAGACTATATTACTCTTCACAAATTAACACACATAAAAAGCAAGAACATTGCCATCACGATTGCTGGGACTCAGGTCACGATTAATGGGATGTTTATCTTAATTGCATAAATTAAAAATGAGTAAGACTTAAAAATCAGAAGCTAGTGCGTTTTAAAAATGGAAAAATTAGTTTAATTAGAAAGAAAACGGTAACGTAAAGTCTAAAAGTACCTTTAAAAATAAGTAAAAAACTTCGGAGAAAGCTTACTTTTTTAAATTTATCAATATTTTTAAAACTATTAAAATGTGTTTACTTTATTGAATAGAAGTATAATTAAAATACTTCAATGACAGAATTATTGAAACTATTGTCTTAACATTCATGGAAAATTTTTTTATGATTTTTATTTTGAAAAATTAGTTTAAACATAATATTTAAGAATATTTTTAAATGAAAGCCAATTTTCGATGAATAAATAAAAATTGAATAGTTATAAATTTGAAAAAAAATTGGAATAAGTTTAAGAGATATTGAGAAGTTTTGAAAAATTTTCAAGAATAATTGAAAATTTTTGAAGATTCCGAAAAATGTAAAATAAAATGTAGATCATTTAAGATTTAGAAATAAAATGATGTAGCTTTTTGAGGATTTTGAAAGGTTTCAAGATAATCATTTTTTTCTTCAAAGTTCCTGGGAAAATGTAATGTGATTTTTTAGTAAAAAAATATAGTTTTAAGAGAATGTTTTAAAAGATTTCAAAACAAATTTTGATGTATAGATAACAATTGAAAAATTATTCATTTACAGCGACTTGACATTAAAATAATTTAACTTCTAATTTAAAAAGTGCTCAATTTAAAGAAATTGTAATTGTTCAATTTTTAATGTTTCTAACTTAAAATTGCGTAAAACGATATAATTTTGAAAATTTATAAACTTGTTGATTTATTCTTTAACTTAGAGCATTGAAAATAATAGAGTGCATTTATAATTATTACAAAATTTGATTCGTTCAAACGATTACTTCAGACATATAATTATTTAAGAACAAGAAAAAGTCTGCCTCAGCCCGGATTTGAACCGAAAATATGAATATCGCAAAGAGTGGAAATAGACGTTCATAATATTTCTTCCTACATACTCATTTTCCTATAATAGTTTGTCGTACACAGAATACGCGTCAAACTCAAAGTGCGCGGTCATATTAACAAAATGGTGGAATTAGGCGGTAGCGTGACTTGGACGAAACGAGGCCCTCAAGTGGCTAGACCATGTATTTATTGGATCATGATTGCAGCCATGATCCATCCATAATCATGATGTGATATATAATCTGTTGCAGCTCCACAGTAAACAACGTGGGGAAAGATATGTCAATTTTATATAATTTTGTGTCAAGTTTTAGTGAGTTTAATATAAAACTTATCCCCTAATGCTTGTGTAAAGTAAGAATTGTTTTAAACAATGTAAAAATATTACGTGATGCCAGTGCTGAAGTTGGCAATCTTCAGCCGTGTTCCAATAAAATATTTATGAATAATGTCATCAGACAAGGTAGGTTACATTGATACAATGAACAGTCAAAAATTAAATTTGTAGTTTTTTTATTGAAAATAATATTGCTCAATTGATAATGAGGTGATTGTTATTATATAAATGACAAAGAAATATGTTTTTAATATATGGGGCATCATTTGTCACGTGTACCCATTCAAAACATCAAATTTGTCCGATCTATAAGTCAAACTTGGTCAAAGTGTTGTGCTATATCAACAGTTTATCGTTAAATATGATCATTCCCACATCGAGACAGATCCATAATTGAGGCATCGTATTAACAAAAATAACAATAATTTTTAACTTCTGCCTCGTTAAAGACTTTCATTTATCGTTCAATTAAAGATTCTAATAGTTTGTTGCCGAAAAAAAAAATTTCCAGCCAAAACAGAGGTGCCGCCTCAATTCTGTAATTGTACCGAAATTTGTACACCACATACTTTCGATAGGAATTTGTACGCACTTTACATGGATCATAAGTATTTTTTGAAAAAATAAATAGTTTACCTTCTAAAATGATGGCCAAAAATAAATGTGACTTTTCACAGAATGTCTTTTTTTTTGTTGAAATTTTTGTTGGGCTAGAAAGAAGTCTTATAGTTTTTCCTTCAGGAATTTCGAGATTCAAAAGTAAAAGTTAATTTTTGATTTGTAGAAAAAAAATCGTTTAGAACATTGGCGTGCGTGCACAAGTGTCATTGGGTATACAGGAATACTTTAAGTCTATGTTCATCAATAAAAAATGAGATTTTTCTTCTTAATCTCTGGGTATTTAAAGGAATAAAACCCAAGCCTTCTTCCCAACCTGAACATTTTTTTTTAAAAGTCTCTTATGAGAAAAGTCAAGTTCATCCAATTTTATTACGTTTATCGATAGAAAGCGTCAGGAAAAGTCAGAATTCGTGGGAAAATTTTCTGAAGTCATCAGAACTTGGGTTTAACAATACTTTTATCAGGGTTCCAAGAATGGAAAGCCATAAAACCTAATCTCTTTTATATTTCCCAGGTTATTTATATGATTTATTTTTATTTATTCACATTCTCTTTTTACTTATATTTAATTACACAGGCCGACAAATTTTGAAGCCAGAGACCAGACCTAACATTTCCGAAGGATTTTGATGCGCTGAATCCGATTTTTTAACGCTGAAAAAGAAACTTGTTGCAATTACGGCATGACCATTTAATGTAAATTTTAACGTATTATTATAATTGAAGCAGGTTACATATTTATTTTGTTTCTTTTATGAATTATAATGCCATATTACTTTAGCATTACTTTAGTATTACGCTGTAGCGTAATGCTTTCGTTCGGTCGGTCCGCCAGGGAAACTTCCTGAAAAATCCTAAAAACACGTTTGCACAATTAAATAAGAGTTGTAAAAACGAACGACTTAGCTGTCTCATACAAAGTATCAAAAAGATATTAAAAACCCAAAAATTTTAACTTTGTTTGCTCCATATCTCTTCACTTCTAACTTAGGTATAATGAAATCATGACAAATCCTCATTACTTCCATTCATATCAAGAATAAATAATTACATTATTAAAATAATTTCCAGCCCTAAAATGTAATCAAGAAACTTAGTTCCATGAATAATCAAATCAAAAAAGTTGATAGAATGCATTCCAAAGTTCTGAGTTCCCAGTCAGTTCGCATTCTTCAAACATACCAAGTCTCTCTCAATATTCTGTTTTCGAAACCTCAATCCCAATTATTTAATGAAAACGTCTTTGTTCTGTGTTATGCATAGAATCAGTGCTCGAATGATTGGCGCAAGTTTGCCCTTCAGAGGTGCTGCCTCTATCGTGTAACGGATGAATTAAGCAAAGGACGCGATTGTTGCACTTCGTCCCTTATTTAAAAGTCGTACCATAGCGCGGCTTTTATTGCTTATTTCATTAATTTATTCGCAAAGTCAATCATACAGTAGGGCGTATCGAAAAAAATAAACAAAGTCAAACCTGGATTTAGTGATCCTCGATTTAGTGTTTCCGAGAATTGACGCCGCCCCGTGGGGATGGATGAAAGGAGCTACGGGGGATAGGCGAAGTTCACTCAGGCGTGTCATAACAGGAGCGTTGCGGTAAGGCGCTGTACCCTAACAGCATACATATCTAACTGCGGCATGCCGTTCTGACAGTTCACTCGAAGTGAGAAGCACACACGTTTACATAGCGAATAAGCACGATAGCGAGCTCGCGTCGACCAGCAGTGGGGCGCCGATGCCAACTGAAGCCGATGGGACTGATCGGATTATTTCGTGTCATCAAATGAGCCTGTCTGTGACATTGACAACAGCGCCATCTGACACGCTAATATATATCGCGAATTAGTATCTCGAAGTTATTGCAGCAATGTTAATGAAAAAAACAGTGAATATAAATTCATTTTAATCAAAAATGTTATACTACGGGATAAAATTAATTATTTACTATAGGATTTCTTGTTAATGTTTAATTTAAATTCAAATTTCTTCTGAATTGGTGGCGCTGTGGTAGCTACCAAATAGGCTCTACGATTCGACAAAGATGAGAGACGAAAAAATATGGTGCTAGATGTACGGTTGCTTATAATTAAATATATGAGAGTAAATAATCTCCAAATATATGTTTATTGCTTATATATGAAGGTAATTTATACTTTTAGTGGAAATTATACATAAAATGGGATATATGGTGAACTATAGTAAACCTAACCTCACTTTGCACCCTCAAAATGAGTTCCATTGGAGCCTCAGTTCTAAATGATACCAACTTTTACTTGAGCCGCAACTTTACTGAACCCGCATTTTTTTCTGTGTATATAAAAACAAGGAATACTGATTACCGCTCAATGTTTGAGTAGATTTCATTCAGGCGTTTTTCTTCCTGAACGTGTTACATTTAACGAAAAGAAGAGATGTAAAGTGGGTTTGCCATAATCTACAAACCAGTCAGCTGAGGTGTTTATACTCCCGTCATGCGCTATTGTTGCATAGCAGATGTGTACTGTTAATACGGCTTTCCGACAACAGCTAACCCCACCTACTGCAACCGGTTATAAGCACCACTGTTTGAAAGTGAAACTTCTGTTTGTATGTTAGTTGTGGGTAATCCAAAATAATACAGCAATGCCGTCATGTCCCGTCGTGGCTTAAAAGACTAGTACCCTTTCGTCAGCATTTGTATAAACACATTGCAAACATAAACTCACACATCCTGCTGGATTACTTTCTATAATAATAATCTGTTGGAGTTCTTACACCAAAAAAATTTTGTTTTAAACAAATGTTTCATTGAGACTGGTATAAGAAATAAAGTATGAAACTGTATATGTTTATCTTGTTAGATAATGAACACAGTTTGTTTCGTAATTAATTTAGGAAGAAACAAGAAACGTTTTGATTCACTGTTTCGAAATTCGAAATTGCAACCAAATGATTTTTACTAGAATAGTGAAAAATCACCCAATCATTTTACTTTTTGAGCCAATCTACACCCTGAAATTCAAAAATACAATTATGGTTCAAATTGGTGACGAAACATATTTTCTCCTTGATTTAAAACAATTCGAAAAGCGTCAAATTCCGGCATCATATTTTTCCTAATTTAATTCTATTAGGAGTAATTCTTTAGTTCTTAGAAGCCTAAAATTATAACCAATAAATTATGTTTCTTTCAGATTTTCTATAACTCTGTAGAAAAAAAAAACTTTTATACTTTAGAATCTATGGATCTGATTTGTTTGATTCAAAAGAAGACAATTAGTTTTAAGGAAACGGATGTGAAAGGTAATAATCTGAATGTGACACTGACCTAAAATTGGAGCAGGCGCGACTGCGGATTGCGATACAAAATTCAGTTTTCTGTTCAAAATAAAAGTAAAACATACTCCCTAGATATTAAGTTTCTGAATACGAGTAAGCAAAATTTATGTAAAACAGTTAAATAGGTTTAAATTTTAACGAAGACTTCATTTAACATTTTGACTAATTACACAGGCCGACAAAATTTGACAAAAGTCAAAAGCCAGAACGCAGACCAAACATTTCCGAAGGATTTTTATGCGCTGAATCTGAATCCGAACTCAAAATTGCTCCTGCACGTCAGGTTTTCAAGATATCCTAACCTAAAAATGCAAAAAACGTGATTTTTAGCTGTTTTTGAGGTTATTTAACGGAACAAGAAATATGTCTACCACAAAAGCTAATATGGAGTTTGAAAGTAATAATCTCCCCTTTTCAAACCTACTTGGATTTATTGGGATATCTTTATTTTTCACCAAAATATTGTAATTTGAAATTTACCGTTTCCATAATATTGCGCAATATATGTACTCGACAGAGTACTGGTGCACTCGGCCCTTCCGAGGCGAGAGTCGCGACCGTCTCTCGCCCTATGCGCTGAGAAACTGCGTGGGCCAGCAGTTCTAGGAATGTCGAGTGTATTCATTTGTATTATTATTATTGATAGTATTTATTATTGATTTGAAATCACCCGCGCTTTTCGGCTGAAAAAGTAGCGACCGGCGGCGCATCGATACAATAACGGGGCAGCCAATGAGCGTCGTCGAAAAAAATAAACTGCCCATTCGCGGTAAGGGTAGGGCCCCCTCCAACATTGAAAATAACGAATCCCTACGTTTCAAGGACGCTGAAATGTTGGAGACTTTACTGTATTAACTTCGAGAAAGCAATTCACAACGCCGCGATAAGATTT
The DNA here is from genome assembly GCA_011634705.1 of Andricus grossulariae. Classification (NCBI taxonomy): domain Eukaryota; kingdom Metazoa; phylum Arthropoda; class Insecta; order Hymenoptera; family Cynipidae; genus Andricus; species Andricus grossulariae. Next base: position 166,840,681 of record JAABKJ010075445.1, on the reverse strand, counting down.
TGGCCCAATGTTCAAGCAATCGGTTGTCGATTTCACCTTTCTCAAGCTTGGTACAGAAAAATACAAAAATTCCGTCTCACAAAAGAATATAAGGACAAAAGGTCTGAAATCGGAGAATGGTTACATTCTTGCTACGGTTTAATCTTTAGACGCTTCAGAAGTCAAGCACTGTTTTTCTTATGACTTATTACCCATCATGCCCTTGGATGATAGACTACTAGCGTTCAGCCAATATTTAGTAAACACTTACATAAGCGACTCATCTTCATTTTCACCAAGAATCTGGGCTGCGAAAAGTGCAGATTTTACAAGATCAGCGAACGCGTGTGAATCGTTCCATTCTGACTACAACAATTATTTTTATCACTCACATCCAAACATTTTAAAAGCAGTTAAAGTTTTGCTCAGAGTCAAAGTTTATACCAATTTAAAATGCAATAGTATTGATTCTCTTTATCGACATCAGAATTCCCACTCGAAGAACAAACGTGCAGCAGTCGAAATTAGAATAATGGATTACGATGCAAATATTATTTCTCGCCTTCAGTTTGTCGAATCAGTATACTTCTATTATCTCGCTAGAACTTAAATAACAGATATCGCAATACATTTTCAACAAATTATTCATTCATTCGTAAACCTTTCAAAATGATTAAAAAGCATCTATTTTTTGGTTCAAAATCTTCGAAAATCAACATTCACAAAAAAATTCAATCCTTTTCAGGTTTTAAATTGTTATTTAATATTTTCAAAACTTTTAAGTACCTCTTAAACTTACCGAAATTCGGTGAGCTTAGCACAAATGTTCTATCAGTTTTTAGAATTTTTGAGTTGATAAATTGGAACGGTAATCGGAGGTGCTTTAGGGCCATTAGCGACAATAGATTCCGCGCTTCGTGAGACCCGACGACTAAGCGCGCCGAGAGGGGTGTGAGGGGTAAGGGTCCCACTGGAAGGGGAAGGTAACCCAGGTAGCTTGCGCTCATTTGGTCATCGCTCATCTGAGGGAGGTTCCCCCCACTACACGTCTGCCCCTCACTCAACCGAACTGCTGTCGTCGATCCTAGTCAGTGGGAGTCCTTTGTACATAATGAGCACTAAAATGCCGAGTATAACATTTTTTAAATTTAGCACTTGGTAATTTACAAATAAAATATTCGAATAGTCTCCAAAATAAACTTAGGGCGGGGATGGAGGAGAAAGAAAACAACAAAAACGAAACAAACGCGAATCAAGATTTAAAATTTACAGAAATTGGAAGTGCGTATAGATTTTCAGAATAAGATAAACGAACGCATAGATAAGGCAACTTGGAAGGCGCTTAGAAACAATATAGATATAGAGGGCGCGTGGACTACACTCTAAGAAAAAGTCTATTAACAGTAAAATTACGTTCCTTTCAGAATGCAAAATGGAAGTAGTTTTACTGATAAACGATTTCTTTTGACATTGAAAAGAATTCCTTGAACTATTGAAGGATTTCATTTGTTGGCTAGCGGAGAAAGTGCGCCTGCGCATGAGTGAATATCGTTCAGCACCCAATGTGTGCAAGTAAATTTTTTCACTGCACGATTTATTTATAAACTAATAAAGTGAGTGAAAAAACGTCCGAAATAATGTTGAAAATGGATTTCTTAAAAAAATGAGGAATCCCAGGTTGTGACGCGAAAACTTTGTAAGGTACGTGTACGCATTTATCACTCATCATTGCTTTTTACGCTTTTGACATATGACAAATTTATACCGCACAAAAAGTTGTACCTTTAAATTTTTTAACGCTGAAATCAAGAACGGATTGTTGTTATAGAATTGATAATTATCGATTTTATATTTACATTCACCAAAGATCGGCTTTTGTACATTACTTGCACGTAATATCATGCAATGAATTTTCTTTTAACGTACACATTATTGTTTCCTTGGTCCAACAATAGATTTCACTTTAAGATCAAAGGAAATCCTTTCACAGTTAAAGGGTAGCATTTGAAACGACAATCCTTTAACTATGAAAGGATTTCCTTTCATGCCAATTTTGAATGGAAAATCCTTTAATAATGAAAGGAATCGTTTGACAGTCAATAGTCTCTTTTTAGAGTGTATGTTACGTGATATCATTGTTAAAACTGCGATTGAAGTATGTGGTACGGCGGTTGTAGGAAGAAAATCTGGCTGTGCATGGTGGAATGATGAAATTAAAGCAACCAACAAAGAAAAGAAAAAAGCGTACGAGAGAACGTTTAACATTACAGGTCTTAGCGATGAGGAGAGAAATAAGCTTGAAAATGATTACAGACACAGAAAGAGGAAAGTTGAACGACTAGTCAAGGAAAGTAAAGATGAAATCAGAACAGAAGAAGAGAAGAAATTAGAAAACGACGTTCAAGGAATCATGAAACTAGTATTTGAAGAGATGAACAGAAGTAAAAGTACAGAGTTTGTGAGTATGAGAAACAGCAAAGGTGAAATCCTATATGATACAGACGGGATAGTAGATGCTTTAAAAGACTCTTTCAAAGAATGACTAGGAGGTGAAGATATAGGGCAACAGAACTGCGACATAGAACGTGATGAATTAGAAAACACAATTGAGAAAGTCTGAGTCACTGAAGTTACAGATATAATTAAGAACTTAAAAAATGGTAAGGCTTCTGGTGTAGACAATATTAGCGCTGAAATGCTTAAATACGGTGGCGAGTACATACCTCACAGGTTGTGCGAATTGATAAATTTATGTATCGCTTCAACCCACGAAGACGCTACAATAAGTTTGATACGATAAGTACTAATCCTGCGAGCGCAAACAATCTTGTTCCCGGAGATTCGTCTGATATAGTTATGGCCCTAGTAAGCACGAATGCTTCTACCTTAAATAGCTTTTCAGGTCATAATTATGACAGGTGGGAATAATCTGTCGAATGGTGGTAATCTCAGACTCGAAACTCTCGTTCAGAGTCACCCCTTTGGTTCTTTTTTCCTTAGTATGATAGGAAATATACTTATAGTTATAGTGCAGAGCGAATTTCTACCGATGGTATCACTTTAGTGTCTAAACTGGAGCAATAACATTTTTATTTGTTAAAAAATTGAGTAATTTAGTCATGACATTATTTTGATTAGTAAGATTTTGATTAATTTCAAATGTAAGATTTTAAATCGTTTCAAATTACGGCCTTATTTCCCTTAAGAGATAAGTAACTAATTAGAAATTATTAATGTTTTTGTAAATTGAAATATAATAACTCGAAAATACTAAATATATTTTAATTAATTTTGATCTCTTTTTTCAAATATCCAACCTGCGTAGAAAATTGCAAATTTTAAAGATCAATCAGACGATAAGTGAACGTAGTGAACAATGATGCCACTTTACATTTTGAATGTGCGTATGCCTGAATGATTAGAACATAAAATTGTATTGTTTCATCAGTAGAAAGGGGCTGCAACCTGCCCCCAGGTTTTTGTGGGTTTCCTGTGGGTTAGTATGGCGTAAGCCGGGGTTGTAAAGCGGCGTGAGGCCCGCGCATCAAAGAAAGCAATTGTGCCTTTTGAGACCGTCAAGCCACGTATGTGAGAGTAAAAATAATGAGCGATGTCTTCATTAATTATAATAAATCGTAACAGAACAACGAAACAGAAACAGCAAGCCTAACTGCTTGCAAGTGACATTTTACTTAGGTACAAAATGTATAGGTAAATTGATCGGACATGGGAAACTAATTTTGCATACAAATTTTAAACAATCTGGGACTTCATTGCATTTATGTGAATTAAACGACAGAAGTAATAGAAGAAAATCTGTACTTAGAACATATTACAATATCATAGATGATTGTTTCAGCTATTTGTGCTCACAAAAAAAAAGATTCATAATTTGTTAGAAGTCTTAATGTCAATATTTGAGTGAGCTTCAAGAAAGATTATTATTCTATTTTTAATTATTTAATGATTATTCGGTTTTTTCTATTTGTCAACTTAAAGGAGCAGATTTTCCTCAAGCTTTCAGAAACAATATTGCAACATTATTACCGAACAGTACAAAAGATAAACAAAAATAAATTTCACTAAGATTAGAATGTGTGCAATTAGTATATTGCGAAAGCGATTAATTCTTTAATTATCTAGAGGATAACATTGATAGGTAATTTTCTTGCGGACTGGATAAAGATGCTTGAATGTCAGCAGCTTTGACTTGTTCAATGTATGATTCAAGATCCTCAGTTCTTGGGCGAACTTTCATACCCTTTCCGTGAACGGCCTACCAGATGTTATGTAGTCAATCACACATTGAACACGAGACGCATTCTGTCTTGCCCAAAGTAGAACTTCTCTTGAAATTACAAAAAATAATAATCTACAATAGTTAAATATCTCATTTTTCCTAAATGGCATGCGTTACAGTATTCGCTTTTGAACTTTTTAAAAGCTCGTGCTTCTCTTTCATCAAAGTCCCAACCTCATATTCACTTTCCATATTTCATGTAAGAATTTCATTATTATTTCTTATTTTCAAAACTGCCACTTTTGGATTTAAAATTTTTAGATGTGGTATGATTGATTTTCGTTATGAAATATTTAATTCCTAATAATAATATGATTGCCACTGTAGGTGCTAAAATTTGCCTACAATTTGACAATCACCCAAATATAAGCTGCTGCAAAATAGTATATTATGCACCTAGGGGGTGAAAAGCGGCTTTCTCGACGAATGTATGTTCTCATTACAAGTCGTAGGCGAGCGCGAGCCGGAGACGATACTGAAAACATACACAAGTCGAAAAAGTGCATCTCCCACTTGGCGCATACGATATTTTTTATAACAAATGGATGATTTCAAGACATTTCTTGAAATACAGTCATGATTTCAGTCCATATTAGATTTTGAATAAAGAAGCATGAAATTCATATTAACTTATTCCAAATTATCAAATATTCAATTGGAAAATTGTCTGAAATTTTTAGTAATTTACGGTAATTTTAGAGGTCATTTATGGTAACTTACCATACATTTCCAAAATACAATTTAAAAATGTCTATAAATTTGCAGATATTTTCGGTCATTAATGGTAATCTTAGATATAAATATGGTAACTTACCATAAATTACTCAAATATCAGTTTCAAAAATTTCCGGTAATTTATGAAAATTTTCGATCATTTATGGTAATTTTACCGGTAAATATGGTAACTTACCATAAATTGCCCAAAATTCATTTTTAAACATTTCCGGAAATTTATGAAATTTTTCGGTAATTTACGGTAATTTGATCAGTTATGTATGGTAACTTTCCATAAATACCCGCAACATTTTATTATCTCTGCAACCAAAATTTCCTTACAGTTTTTACGGTGAATTCTGATCGACTCGGAGCAACTCAGATTTTCAATATGGCTTTCAAATTTTACTTTCGTCCGCAACTTTTACTTTCGGCCTGCCAATTTTACTTCCGCCCGCCGATTATACTTTCGCCCCGCAAATGCGGTTTACGGGAAATATATGCTACTTTCGCCCCTTATGTGTGTCAGTCCAATTAAAAAAGACTAGGTTCGAGTTCGACGAAAATTTTTTTGGGGGCTATTTAACCTAGTGTTTGTGACTGACACTGCCAGTTATGTCAGTCAATGAGTAACTTCTGGTGAGCCCTGGTCTAGAGTGTCTAGACTAGAGCTTACAATTATGATCCGATTTGAGCATTAAAAAGAAGAAAAAAGTTAACTAAATTCTAAATAGACTTGTGAGAGCCGATTAAAAATCTTGCTTAAATTAATTTTGCATTCAGCAACAAATGTTCAATTTTTTTTTCTTATAAATGATACTATTTTTTATGATACATGCATGATTTCAGCCCTTTTCGACGCCTATGAAGCGGGGCTAAAGCTCTACTTTTTACTCCCCGGATTCGGATTCAGCGACCCAAAAAACATAAATTATAGTAGTTATCTTCACATAAATGACTTTTATGTCCATTTGACCTTCAGATGCCCTTGACCCAGATGTGCTGGGGTCAAAGGGACCACGGATTCATGCTCAGCGGGTCAAAATACATGGAAATATATGTGTCGCATCTGTAGAACAGAAAAGTTTTTTTTTGTGTGCCGGTGTAATCATTGAATCTAATATTTTCAGTCTCTGCTTGTCTTAACTACATCATTCTCATATCCACCTCCTCTTCTGCCCTCCTCCACCATTACGTCCCCTTCTTCCACGCTTTAATAGTGTACTTAATTGAGAATCATTTAAAATTCAAGAGGAGAAACGTGGTTACAACTATAAGAAAAGCAACGTACTCGATAGTAGTGTACTCATACATGAATCAACAGTATGTTCATTATTCTGTTCACCTGAAATCGTTATCTGTTTAACTGAATTTATTTAACCACAATTAAATGTCGGTTCTAAGAAAGTAATAATTTTGGAGCTGTTGTATACAAGCAGATTTTAATTTCATTGATACTTCGCTAAGCATTATTATTATCAAATTAGATTTCTTCATTACTGAATGTTGATTTAAGACTTACATAATGTCAATGTTATATGAGGAAGGCGATTTATCAAGCTCAGCGCAGAGGGCAGCAGCGAGAGTGTCGATACATGTCGTATGCAGGATCAAGGCATTATACCTACAGTTTCATTAGTTTATTTGTTATTTAGAAGACGATGTGCTCCTTCATTTTTACATTCAAATGCCACACCTACACACAACATTTTCAAGAAGAAAGTGTAGGAATCTTGCAACAGATTTTAAAACCTCTAACAGACGATTCAGAGCATATAATCTTTGAATCTAATATTTTCAGTACCGACTTGACTTAATTGTAATATTTATCGTATCCTGCTCCTCCTCCTCATCCTCTATTCTTTCTCGTTCTTCCAGATTCATTTTAATAGTTTATTTAACTTGATTTAGAATAATTCAAGATTCAACAGGGAAAAACGTGATTACAACTAGAAAAAAAAGCAGCGTATCCGATGGCGGCGCACTCTATGATACTCTTTGGTAACCCAGCTTCCCATTTTAGTGAAACAAAGTTTCGTCTACGAAGTTGGAACAGTTGAATCAACTGTATGTCCATTATTCCGTTACCCAAAATCCTGGTTCCTTTAAATAGATTTATTCAACTACAATAAAAAAAATGTTGGTTCTAAGAAAAAACAAGATTTTCATCTGTTATATATAATAGCTGATTTTAATATACGTAATCAATACTTTACTGAGCATTTTTAGTATTATTTAATTAAATTTCCATATCACTTAATATTGATTTAAGAGTTTCAGAAAGCAGATGTTCATGTTATGACTAGATCATTGTATCATTTTTCGAACTTTGATTTACAGTATTCTTGCATTAGATTTCAATATTCCTGAATTTATTTCATCATTCATGATACTTCATTTCAATGTTCCAAGTAAGTAAATTGGATCTTTTCAGCAGATTACTCTATTATGCGAAAGATGATTTCAACGTTCCAAAGCAGACCCTTTCACGGCAAAGCGTTCTGTAGTTATATTTCCCTTTTTCAGAAAAGGCAGTAATAATAATTCAAGGGACGCTAACTAATCCTGTTATAAACTCACATCGATGAAAAGAGCTGAGATTGCACTTTTACGATCGACTCTTCACTTACCGAAATTCTCAGCTTTTGCAGTGACAAAGTTCAAAGACGATGGGCCACTTCTAAATATTGTTTGAAATTTAAAAAAAATCTGGCTTCTACAATCGCATAAACTACCGTTATTTGCCCTTCACTCCTAAGAAACCCAAAAGTGTTTTTTTCTGATCACCCTAATATATATTTCCCATGTACCTCTACTGCGCAGATGTAAGTTATATGTAATTCTACTGCGCAGCTATAAGAACCCTATTACATTACTGTACGCCATAATTTCCGTGTAACAACTGCCCACTCATAAGTAGCACGGGACTTCACTGCGCAGATTTTTGTGTCATGTCACTGTACTGCGCATCTATTAGTGCTACGCAACACAACTTTGCACATAAAATTAACCCCTAACCTTACTGAGCAGGCGTAAGTGCCGTGTTATTGTACTGCGCATCCGTAATTGCAATTTAATTGTGGTGCGCATCCGTAAGTTTAATGTTTTGGGAGTGATAAAGCCGGCAAGCACCGATAATGTATTCAAGATATATATACACGTTTTAATGTATATACACGAATCAAATTTATAATTAAAGTGACTCATAATAACCTCAAGACAATCGCCGCCGGCCGCCCGCAGTAAATCACGTTGCAATGTTTTGTAAGAACTTATAGGTTATTTGCTCCTTTCACATACTTTAGGTTTGGGTTCTCATTGTGCGTTACAAAATCTAAGTTCAAGTCCGCGTTCGAATTAGTACGACCCCACTAGACCAAGATGACTCTACAGTAAAAAAGAACAGATCGACGTTCGAACCTTCAGATTCAGGTTTCGGGTCTCCATTGTTCTCAGTCCCATACCTCCAACTAAACTGCAGCTTCTTCTCTTTCAAATCGCCTTTATTAATTTCTCAAATATAATTGAAGAAACTTGTTATGCTGGTTCTGATATTACAGGGTTCCATAAGGGTCCGGGTTCGCACCTGGACAATTAAGATATTAAAGGGTCCAGTCCGGACCCGAATCCGTAGGGAACCTTTAAAGCTCGGGTTCAACCTAAGAGGTTCCGACCCCTGGTTTGTACTATTCTGCTAATATACCACCATGTCCTCCATATGGGACTGCGCTCTAACTTCAAAGACCATGGCGACTTTTAAAAAGTCAGGTATACTTTACCCATTTATCAATTACCCAGCTCGACATTACCCTGTACCCTAGCCGACTTTACCCACAAATAATGATTACCTGCAACACTGGTTACCCCTAGTTTTTTCTGTGATGTCAAAAATATCTTTGTTAGGGCTTATTCGATGCGTAATTTAATAAGCTTTTTAACGGGTTTTAAAAACAATTTCTCTCCCATTTTGGAAACGAGTAATCACGTTTCAAAGTCAGCAGTGATTTTTAATAGTACTTTCGCTGATCATACTGACAATTTCCGACGGTGCAAACAATCCATCAGCAGTATGATTGTCATGCCTGAGAGCCTCTCTCCTGACGTTTGCAATGTTGAGAACAATCACACAGTCAGTGAGTAAGTTTGTCATCGCTGAGAGACTGTCGCGAGGTGTTCGCAGCGTTTCAAACAATTCATCCGTAGTATGGTTGTCATGCCTGAGAGCCTGTCTCCAGACATTTGCAATCTTGAGAACAATCACACTATCAGTGAGTAAGTTTGTCATTGCTGAGAGCCTGTCTCGTGGTGTTAGCAGCGTTGCGAACAACCCACCAGCAGTATGATTGTCATGCCTGAGAGTCTGTTTCGAAACATTTGCAATGCTGAGAACAATCCCGCAGTCAGTGTGTAGGTTTTGCATGCCTGAAAGCCTGTTTCAAGACGTTTGACATGTTGAGAACAATCACAGTCAGTGCGTGAGTTTTTTCTGCCTGAGAGCTTGTCTCGAAGCGTTTGCAATGTTGAAAACAATTTATCATCAATATGTCTGTCATGCCTGAGAGCCCGTCTCGAGGAATTTACAATGTTGCAAACAATCACACAGGCAGTAAATAGGTTTTTCATGCCTAAGAGCCTGCCTCGATGCGTTCGCAATGTTGCAAACAATCCATCAGTAGTGTGGTTGTCATGCCTGAGAGCCTGTCTCCAGACGTTTGCAATGTTGAGAATAATGAAACAGTCAGCGAGTGAGTGTATCATGGCTGAGAGCCTGTCTCGAGGCGTTCGCAATGTTTCAAACAATCCGTCAAAAGTATGGTTGTCATGCCTGAGAGCCGGTCTCGAGAAGTTTGCAATCTTGAGAACAATCACACAGTCAGTGTTCCAGTTTGTCATTCCTAAGAGCCTGTCTCGATGCGTTAAAAATGTTCCAAACAATCCGTCAGCAGTATGGTTGTCTTGTCTGAAAGCCTGTCTCAAGACGCTTGCAATGTTGAGAACAATCATACAGTCAGCGAGCACGTTTGTCATGCCTGAGAGCCTGTTTCAAAGCGATCGCAATGCGGCAAACAATCCATGAGCAGTATAGTTGTCATGCCTGAGAGCCTCTTTCGAAAAGTCGGCAATATTTTGAACAATCACCAGCAGTAACGTTACCATGCACGAAAGTCTGTCTCGAGGCGTTCGCATTGTTTCAGACAATACACCAGCAGTATGGTTGTCATGCCTGAGAGCCTGTCTCGAGACGTCGGCAATGTTTTGAACAATCACACAGTCTGTGATCCAGTTTGTCCTGCATGAGAGCCTGTCTCGCAGCGTTCGCAATGTTGCAAACAATCCACCAGCAGTAACGTTACCATGCACGAAAGCCTGCCACGAGGCGTTCGCAATGCTTCAGACAATCCAGCAGCAGTATGGTTGTCATGACTGAGTGCCTGCCTCGAGAAGTTTGCAGTGTTGAGAACAATCACACGGTCAATGAGTCAGTTTGTCATGCCTGAGAGCCTGTCTAGAGGCGTTCGCAATGTTGCAAACAATCCATCAGCAGTATGGTTGTCATGCCTGAGAACCTGCCTCGAGACGTTTTCAATGTTGTGAACAAACACACAGTCAGTGAGTAAGTTTGTCGCTGTTACATATTCTTAATTTTACATCAAAATCGACCAATTAGTGGACTTACACGGTTTTCCGGGCACATTTTGTCCGATAGGACCTTTGTCCGCAAGCATATTTTCAGATTTTTCTGTTGAGTTTACTTTATTCAGTTATTATACTTGGTACCATCAACTTTCCAGCTGTAAGATATTTTTAATATTACATCAAAATGATCAATTAGTGGACTTACACGGTTTTCCGGGCACATTTTGTCCCATAGGACCTTCGTCCGCACGCATATTTTAAGATTTTTTTGTCGAGTTTACTTTGTTTAGTTATTGTACTTGATAATATCAACTTTCCAGCTGCTACCTATTCTTAATTTTACATCAAAATCGACCAATTATTGGACTTACACGGTTTTCCGTGCACATTTTTTCCCATAGGACCTTTGTCCTCACGCATATTTAGAGATTTTTTTGTTGAGTTTACTTTGTTCAGTTTTTGCACTTGATAATATCAACTTTCCAGCTGTTAGATATTCTTAGTTTGACATCAAAATCGACCTATAAGTGGACTTACACGGTTTTCCGAGCACATTTTGTCCGATAGGACCTTTGTCCTCACGCATATTTTAAGATTTTTTTGTTGAGTTTACTTTGTTTAGTTATTGCACTTGATAATATCGGCTTTACAGCTGTTACATATTCTGGATTCGACTTCAAAATCGAACTATATGTGATCTTACACGGTTTTCCGGGCACTTTTTTCCTATAGGACCTTTGTGCGCACGCATATTTGGAGATTTTTTTGTTGAGTTTACTTTGTTTAGTTATTACACTTGATAATATCGACTTTCCAGCTGTTACATATTCTTCATTTGACTTCAAAATCGACCTATAGGTGGACTTACATGGTTTTCCGGGCACATTCGTCCCATAGGACCTTTGTCCGCACACATATTTTAAGATTTTTTGGTTGAGTTCACTTTTCTTAGTTATTGTACTTAATAATATCAACTTTTCAGCTGTTACATATTCTTAATTTTACATCAAAATCGACCAATTAGTGGACTTGCACGGTTTTCCGAGCAAATTTTGTCCCATAGGACCTTTGTGCTCACGCACATTCTAAGATTTTTTTGTTGAGTTTACTTTGTTTAGTTATTGCACTTGATAATATCAACTTTCCAGCTGTTATGTATTCTTAATTTTACATCAAACTCGACCAATTATTGTACTTACACGGTTTTCCGGTCACATTTTGTCCGATAGGACCTTTGTCCGCACACATATTTCAAGATTTTTTGGTTGAGTTTACTTTGCTCAGTCATTGTACTTCATAATATCAACTTTTCAGCTGTTACATATTCTTAATTTCACATCAAAATCGACCAATTAGTGGACTTACACGGTTTTCCGGGCACATTTTGTCCCATAGGTCCTTTGTCCGCCCGCATATTTCAGGATTTTTTTGTTGAGTTCACTTTGTTTATTTATAGTACTTGATAATATCAACTGCGCGGCTGTTAAATATTCTTAATTTGACATCAAAATCGACCAATTAGTGGACTTACACGGTTTTCCGGGCACATTTTGTCCCATAGGACAATGTCTACAATGATGTCATACACAATTTTATCTCAATCTTTACATAAGCTCATAAGCGAATATTTCCATTCGAAATGAAAAATTAATGAATTCATAAAAATGTAATATTTTTTTTAATTGCTTTTTTTGATAGTTTTCGATATCCGAAGAACAGAAAAGTGACCTTATTTGGTTTAAATTGAAAAACTTAACTTCTTTGTATATGCTACTACAGTGTGGATCGAGATTAGGGCGATTCGAAATTTTTTGCTTTAAAGCTTCATGAATAACGGCAGGAAATTTGTTCGAATCCACACAAAAATAAATCCATTTTTTTTGTTGAAAAAAAATTATATTTAGAAGTGGCAGTTTAACACGTATTTCCCATAGGAAAAAAATACGTTTCCGTAATTTTTATTCATATTCCTCAATATTAGATAAATCGAGTTCAAACTCAATATTTCTATTTATAATTAGCCAGAGAATACGAATAAAATATTTCTTTTCAAATAAGACCCCCGGAAGTCTGTTTTATAGGGTCTCAAAAAAACCCCATAAATAGTTTCTAATACATAAAATACGACAATTCAAAGGTGAGTATTCTGCAATGATCATAAGATTAGATTAACTAGGACGAATTATTATTAATAATAATGAATTCAATTTGGCAAAAATAATCATTTAACCTAATTATTATTGTTCATGACTATTTTCTTCTTTATTAATGCAATATAGTTGTGGCTTTTTTTGAAATGCTCAACTTTTCTCCCACTTTTTACTTAGTAAAGTAATAAAAGTATAAGTTAGCAAACAGTTTTTTAAACAATTTATAATTGTTTATAGCTATATGAAATTAAATATTAACTCACTACAAGTGAAAAATGAACGAAAAGTTGAAAATTTCAGAAAAACAATAATGAATTGTTCAAACAATTTATGTAAACATATATTTATCAGTATGAAGTACTATTTTATGTATCAGAAACAATTTACATCAGAAAAAAACGGGAAAAAATCATAATTAGCTCCAAAAACTCGCAAAACCTATAATTTCACTTATGTGATTTTTTGGAACCGTATAAAACAAACTTATGGGGGTGATATTTGAAACGTAATATTTTATTCGTATTTTATGGCTCCTTTTGAAGAGAAATGTTAAGTTTCAAATCGTTTCAGCTGATAATGAGGATTCTGGATAAAATTTACAAAAACGCATCTAAATATCGTTTTTTTAACAAAAGAGGATTTATTTTTGTTTGGATTTGAACCAAGTTCAGGGCATTATTTATTAAATTTAGAAGAAAAATTCCCAATGTGGCTCAGACGATAGCGCGTCAGACTCCCACGCAGGAGGTCTGGGGTTCGATCCCTGAGCCGGGTACCAATACGAATTTTGTTATGTACTTCTACCGGGGATTCGGTGGATCGGAACCCAACTTGAACTGGAGGTCCACTCAGAAAAAGCTGGTGCCTTATCAAGGATGAACAGTGGGTGAGGATCACTTTGACTGATCAACAAAGGAGGACGACATTTACTGTGCGATAGGTACGCCTGGCACCTGAGAGCACAATTTGATGAATCTAGTTTTAACTGATAGTTGCAAATTTAAATATTTTTATGAAAATTCGTATTTTTTCTGTGAAAATTAATTGTTTTCAATTAAAAGTTAACTATTCCAGCAGGTTTAATAATATTTTTTTTTATTTTCACATACCTGGAAAAACCTGGAAATATCCGAGAGATTTCTTTTAAAGTCAGGGAATTTTTTCCCATATTTTTTTTACATATTTTCGGGTGAAAATGCAACTATTTGGTTCAAAATTAACTTTTCTGTAAAAAATTCATATTTTCGGATTAAAAATCTCATTTTTTTGGTAGAAAATTTCACTATTTGGTTGAAAATTGATATTTTTCGGTTAAACATTCAACTGTTTTGTAGAAAATTCGTCTATTTGGATCGAAAATTAAAGAATTTGGTTTTATTTTTTTTATGAGCTGAAAAATATTTTTTGGTTGAAACTTCAACAGTTACATTTTTAGTTGAGAATTAATCATTTTCGGTAGAAAATTGAACAATTTGGTTGAAAGTTAAACTACTTTCTTAAATATTCATTCTTGTTGTTGATAATTCATCATTTTAGTTGAAAATTGATTTCTTTGATTAAAAATTAAACTATTTTGTTGAAAATTCGTCTTTTTTGGTTGAATTCAACTGCTTCTTTTTTTTTAAATAAAACTTTTTTTGGTTAAAATATCAACTATTACATTTTCCGGTGAGAATTCATATTTTTGTATGAAAATGTAACTACTTGGTTGAAAGTAAAAATCTTTGGTTAAAAATTAATTATATGGTGGAAGATTCATAATTTTAAATAAAAATGTATCTCTTTGGCAAACAATTTAACTACATAGTTGAAAATTCACCTCTTGTTGAAAATTCGACTTTTTTGGTTGAATTCAACTGTTTTTTTTTTAAATAAAAATTTTGTTTTGTTGAAATATTAACTATTACATTTTTCGTTGAGAATAATTCTTTTTTGGATGAAAATGTAACAACTTGGTTGAAGGTTCAACGGTTTTGTTAAAAATTCATTATTTGAGTTCAACATTCATCATTTTAAATGAAAATTCTTCTATTTGGTTAAAAAATTAACTACTTCTTTAAAAATTCCTTTTTTCTTGGTTATAAATTAATTTAAATTAATTTTTTAAACTAAAATTTAGATGTATATTCCATTATTTTAGTTGAAAAATCATCTCTTTCGTTGACAATTACTTTCTTTTTATTGAAAATTTAAGTAATCCAGTTGAATATTCCATAATTTTAGTTGAAGATTCTTCTCTTTCGTTGAAAATCAAGTTTTTTATTAAAAATTTAAGTAATCCACTTTAATATTCCATAATATTATTTGAAAATTCGTCTCTTTGGTTGAAAATTATTTTTTTTTTAACGAAAATTCAACTATTCAATTTTTGGTTCAAGACTGATATGTTTTTATTGAAAATTCGTATTTTTGAGTTGAAAATTAATTTCTTGGTAACTGAAAATGTTATTTTCCATTTTTTGTTGAAAATGTATGTTTTTTAGTTTAAAACTGATTTTTGTCGTTGCTGAAAATTTAACTATTTGGATGAAAATTCATATATTTTGTTGAAAATTCGTCTTTTCTGATTTTTAGGCCAAAACTATCAATTTTTAGGCAACAATGGAATAGTTTCATTTGCAGGTCAAAAAATTGATTTTCAATAACAAAAAAGATTTTATAACAAAATAGTAGAATCTTATGCAAAAGAAACGAATTTTTTATAAAGCAGTTGTATTTTCAACCCAAAAATATGAATTTTCACAAAAAAGCTTATTTTTCAACCAAATAGTTTATTTTGAACTAAAAACGATCAATTTTGAATCAGAAATGTTTTTTTTTTCATAAAAAAAAAAACAATTTTCAACCAAATAGATGAATTTGAAACTAAAATGATGAATATTTAACTGGAATACTTAAATTTCCAACCAAAAATATTAATTTTTAAACAAAAATATTAATTTTCAAACAAAAAAATTAATTTGCAGCCAAGAATTTAATTTCCCACCAATTTTGATTTTCCACCGCTGAAAATTTTTTAAAAATGTTCAAATTGCAGTTCAAAAAATAAATTTAAAAAAAATTTAATTTTGAGTCAATTTTTAACCAAGAATGAAATATTTCAATTTGCAGTAAAAAAAATTAATTTTCAAACAAACAAAATAATTGAATTTTAGGACAAAACGATCAGTTTTCAGCCAAAAACGGAATAGCTCAGATTGCAGTTGAAAAAATTAATTAAAAAAAAAAGTACAACAAAATAGTATAATTTTGAGCAAAAAAACGAATTTTCTAAACAACAGTTGTATTTCAACTCAAAAATATGAATTTTCAACTATAAACGATCATTTTTAAATAAAAAAATGGAATAGTTCAATTTGCAGTTCAAAAAATTGATTTTCAACCGAAAAAACACAAACAAATTTTTTTTAAATAGTTCAATTTTCAACCAAAAATATGGATCATCAACAAAAAAATTGAATTTTTAACAAAGTATTTCAACTTTTAGCTTTCAACAAAGAAAATTAATTCTTGACCAAAAATGGAATATTTAAATTTTCAGTTAAAAAATTTAATTTTCAACAATAAGAAATTTTTGAACAAAATATTTGAGGCTTAAACTAATGAAATAAATTTTTAACTAAGTGGTTCAATTTTTAACCAAGTCTTTGAATTTTCAACGAAAAAAAATACGAATTTTCAATGAAAAATTTAATAGTTGAATTTTCAACTACAAACGATCAATTTTCAGCCAAAAATGGATTGGTTTACTTTTCAGCTAAGAAATTTAATTTTCTACAAAAAAATTAATTTTCAACAAGATAGTTGAATCTTCAACCAAGTAGTAGAATTTTCAATAAAATAATTGAATTTTCAACTAGAACCGATCAATTTTCGATAAAAATAGAATATTTAAATTTTCATTTAAAAAAATTAATTTAGAACCAAAAAAGCGAATTTTCAAGAAAATAGATAAATTTTTAACCAATAAAATAAAATATCAACAAATTAGTTCAATTTTTAACCAAGTAGTTGAATTTTCAACGAAAAAAAATGAATTTTCAATTAAAAATTTGATAGTTGAATTTTCAAAAAAATATTTAAATCTTCTAGTAGCTTAGTGGTTAAAGCACCCGACCGGCAATCGGAAGACGTGAGGTTCGATTTACCCTTCACCTATATACCCATCCACACATCACTACTTTACCACCGAGCAATTCACGCCTACCCCGAAAGGAAAACGTCTTAATGATATAATAATAATTTAGATTATTATTATATATATTATTTAGAATTTATTTAGAATTTTTTCTTCAGAATATAAATGATCAAAATTCCTATTTATTTATCGCAGGCTTCACAGTCTTTCCCCTTTATTTTATTTATCCACTTATGCGAACTTAATTAATAGAACCTAATAAGATGATCCAACTATTTTTGTTTCAATGTTCATTCTTCTCGGTTGAAAAGTCTACTATTAAATTTTTCGTTGAGATTTCATATTTTTTATTTACAAATTTTATCATTTGGCTGGAAATTAAATTACTTTGTTGAAAATTCTACAATTTTGTTGAAGTCATACTTTTCGGTTGAAAATTCAAAAGGTTTGATTAAAATTTTCTTTCATGAATACATTTTTGCAAATTAAAAATTCAACTATTTTATTGAACATTAAACTATTTTTTTGAATATTTATCTTTTTGGTTTGATAATGTATGTTCTTTTGTAGAAATGTTATCTTTTTTGGTTAAAAATGCAACTGTCCGGTTAAAAATTTATCTGTTTCGGTTGAAAGTTAACTTTTTTTGAAAAAAATCAAAGTTTCGGTAAAAAATCAAATTGTTTAGTTAAAAATAATCTGTTTTAGATGAGGATTCAAGTATTTTGTTGAAAATTGGTCCTCTTTGGCTTAATCCAACTGTTTTCTTCTTTTAAATCAAAATCTTTTTTTTTATAACATCGAATATTATACTTTTCGTTGAAAATTCATCTTTTTAGATTAATAATTCAACTTTTTAGTTGAAAATTGAACTACTTTTTTAAAAATGATTTTTTTTCAACTGACAATTGAAATATTTTGTTGAAAATTCATGTTAAAAATTAAACTGCTTTGTAAAAAATTCGTGTTTCCGGCTGGAAATTAAACAATAAGGGAGAACAATTAACTATTTGTTTGAAAATTGATGTATTCTGTTGAAACTTAATCTTTTTTGAAAAGAAAAATAAATTTTTTGGTAAAAAAGAAATTGTTTAGTTAAAAGTAATCTGTTTTATATAAGGATTCAAGAAATTTGTTAAAAATTGGTCTTTTTTGGCTTAATCTAACTGTTTTTTTTATTTTAAATTAAAATCTGTTTTTTTTTTTAAATATCGACTAATATACTTTTTGTTGGAAATTCATCCTTTTAGATTAAAAATTCAACTCCTTGGTTCAAAGTTGAACTGCTTTCTTGAAAAAGATTTTTTTTTTAAACTGAAAATTTAACTATTTTGTTGAAAATTCAGATTTTCAGGTTAAAAATTAAACTACTTTGTAAAAAATTCGTATTTCTGGCTGTAAATTAAACAATAAGGTAGAAAATTTAACAATTTGTTTGAAAATTCATGTATTTTGTTGAAAATTCATCTTTTTTGGAAAAAAATCCGTTTTTGGGGAAAAAATCAAATTGTTCAGTTAAAAATAATCTGTTTTAGATGAGAATTCAAGCATTTTGTTAAAAAGTTGTCTTTCTCGGCTTAATCCAAATTCAGAAATAAAGAAATAGACAAATAGAGGAATGGAGAAATGGAAAAATGAAGAAATAGAGAAATGGAGACATGAAGAAACGGAGAAATGTAGAAATAGAGAAATGGAGACATGGAGACATGGACAAACGGAGAAATCTAGAAATAGAGAAATGGAAAAATGGAGAAATGGCGAAATAGAGAAATGGAGACATGGAGAAACATAGAAATGTTGAAATCGAGAGATGAAAAAATTGAGCAATGAAGAAATGGAGACATGGAGAAGCAGAGAAATGTAGAAATAGAGAAATGGAGAAATAGAGAGATAGAGGAATGGAGAAATAGAGAAATGGAGTAACGCAGAAATGTAGAAATAGAGAAATGGAGAAATAGAGAAATGAAGAAATAGAGAAATGGAGACATGGAGAAACAGAGAAACGTGGAAATAGAGAAATAGAGAAATGGATAAATGGAGAAATGGAGAGATGGAGACATTGAGAAATGGAGAAATGTAGAAATAGAGAAATGGAAAAATGGAGAAATGGCGAATTAGAAAAATAGAGAAATGAAGACATGGAGAAACATGGAAATGTAGAAATAGAGAAATGAAGAAACGGAGAAATGGAGACATGGAGAAATGAAGAAATTAAGTAATAGAGAAATGGAGAAATGGAAGGATGGAGAAATGGAGACATGAAGAAACGGAGAAATGCAGAAATAAAGAAATGGAGAAATAGAGAGATAGAGACATGGAGAAATAGAGAAATGAAGAAATGGAGAAACGCATAAATGTAAAAATAGAGAAATGGAAAAAAGGAGAAATAGAAAAATGGAGAAATGAAGAAATAGAGAAATGGAGACATGGAGAAACGGAGAAATGTAGAAATAGAGAAATAGAAAAATGAAGAAATGGAGAAATGGGGACATGGAGAAATGTAGAAATAGAGAAATGGAAAAATGACGAAATCGAAAAATAGAAAATGAAGACATGGAGATATGGAGACATGGAGAAACATAGTAATGTAGAAATAGAGGAATAAAGAAATGTAAAAATGGAGACATGAAGAAACGGAGAAATGTAGAAATTTAGAAATTGAGAAATAGAGAAATGGAGAAATAGAAAAATGGAGAAATAGAGAAATAGAGAAATGGAGAAATGGAGACATGTAGAAATGTAGAAATAGAGAAATAGAGAAATGGAGAAATGTAAAAATAGAGAAATAGAGAAATGGAAAAACGGAGAAATAGAAAAATAGAGACATGGAGAAATAGAGAAATGGAGAAATGTGGAGATAGAGAAATGGAGAAATGGAGAAATAGAAAAAAAGAGAAATAGAGAAATGGAAAAATAGAAAAATGGAGAAATGTAGACATGGAGAAACGGAGAAACGGAGAAATGGAGAAATCTACAAATAGAGAAATGGAAAAATGGAGAAATAAAGAAATGAAGAAATAGAGCAATAGAGGAATGGAGAAATAGAGAAATGGAGAAATGAATAAATAGAGAAAAAACATGTAAATAAGTAAGGATGTGAAGGAGTGAAGGTGTGAAGTGGTCGAGAAGTCTAGAAGATAAGAAGTAGAGTAGTTGAGAATATTTGACATGACTACAGTTTTATAGTACAGGCTCGAAACATTGCGTAATTTTCCTCTACAATTTTAAAGTCTGCCATGGAAACAGTCATGCTTTCATCATAATCTTACGTAATCTTTAGAGTTTACAACAAACATTGTCTTCAACATAATGATTCAAATAATAATAATTTATCTTTATTAGGTTCAATATGTCATCACATGGCATATTGAAAACCCTACACAATCTCTTTAAATCCATTGCATTCCAGTGAATGTAAGTATTCTGTGAAATGACTATAATTCTGACGACATCCCTACAAATGCCTTTAAATCTGTGGTATAATCACAACTTCTATTAGAAAAGTAATTTAAAAAACGAATTTTCAAGCAAAGATATGAACTTTCAACTTAAATTATGAATCTTCAAAAAATAAATGATTTATTAAGAAATTAGTTTAACCTTCAACGAATTAGTTCATTCCTTAACTGAGAAAGATTGCAGGTGAATTTTCAATACCGGAATATGATTTTTCAACAAATAGTTAATTCTTTGTAAGAACTTTGAATCTCTTGCAATAATGGAAACCAAATTTAATTATTAAAATCCTATGGGATCTCCTAAATTTTGCTAACATCTATTAAAATTCTAATGAAATTTAAAAAAATTCTTTCTATCTGTTGAAAATCCGCGAAATCTTTGATATCTTGAAATATATGATACACGATTAGATGAAATTCATATCTTCAATTTTAAAAACATATTTTCAGGCTGTCTACTTGACTCAGAAATGAAAGAATTTTTTTTTTCTGACTGCACTAATATGGAAAATTACGGTGCACATATGGTACACTCCTACAAGCCATCCATAAAATAAGTCAGACAATTGGGGTAACTGAATCTTACTTTTTTTTTGTGTGGAGGGGATGCATAATCTCACTTAGGAAAAAATTTAGTAAAAAAATAACTAGATCCAAAGATATTACAAATCAGAGAGAAGTTCAGCAGTAAATCAATTTGTGAGTCCGGAAAATAAATTTTATTTGAAGGGAAATGCGTGATTTATTGCTTTGTAAGTTTTCTACTAATATTACAAAAAAAAAAAAAAGGTTTTCTTATGAAAGTGATGGAAACTTCTCACATTGACCTATTTTGAATTGTTTATAAAGATTTCTATGTGCCCACCAAAAATGGAATTATCAAATTTTTAGTTAAAACAATTAATTGTTAACCTTAAATACGACTTTTGGACCAAAGAATTAAATGTTCGACCGAAAATGATTAATTTTCAACTAAGAAGATTAAGTTTCTGCCAAAAAGATTTAGTTTTTACCAAAAAGTTTAATTGTCTATTAAAAGAAAGTCAGTGAAGTTTTTTACCGAAGAAATTAATTTTCAACAAAATACGTCAATTTTACACCAAATATTTGAATTTTCCAAATAATTAAAGCCGCAAAATAGTTCAATGTTCAAGTAAAATGATGAACCTTGAGAAAAGAATTACATTTTTGACAAAGAAGTTCACATAAATGATATACATGTTAAACGTAAGTATTGAACTTTGAACAAAAAAGTTCAAAGCAAAGCTCAAAGCAGTTTACAAAGATTTCAATGATTTTCGAATGATTTCAATAATTTCACAAATATCAGATATTTCAAATATTTCAAAAAGATTTTCAAAGATTTCAGAAATATTTAAAAGATTTGACAAAGATTTGGAATTTTTGAAAAATTTGACAAAGATTTTAACGATTTCCCTAAGATTTTAAAGATCTCAAATATTTCGCAAAGAATTGAGATAGATTTCAAAGATTGCATGAAGATTTCAAGGATTTTTCAAAGATTTGAAAGATTTGACAAAGATTTTAACGATTTCCCTCAAATTTTAAAGATTTCAAATATTTCGCAAAGAATTGAGATAGATTTCAAAGATTGCATGAAGATTTCAAGGATTTTTCAAAGATTTCGAAGATTTCGCAAAGATTTCAGATGGATTAAAAAGATTTCACAAAGACTTTAATGATTTCTCAAAAATTTCAAAAATTACAGAATTATTACCAAATATCTCAAAAATATTTCAATTATTTTGCAAAGATTTCCAAAGATACCAGAAAGATTTCATGAGGATTTCGATGATTTTCCAAAGATTTGAAATATTTCACAAACCTCCCGATAGATTTAAAATGTTTCATAAAAATTTCAGATAGATTTCAAAGAGTGCACAAAGATTTCTATGATTCCCAAGGATTTCAATAATTTCACAAATATCAGATATTTCAAAGTTATTTCAAATATTTCGAAAATATTTCCAAATATTTCAGAAAGATTTTACAAAGATTTGAAAGATTTGACAAAGATTTTAACGATTTCCCTAACATTTCAAGGATTTTCCAAAGATTTCATCAAGATTTTAAAGATTTCGAATGGATTAAAAAGATTTCACAAAGACTTCCATGATTTCCTAGAAATGTTAATAATTTCACAAATATTACCAAATATTTCAAAAATTTTGCAAATATTTCCAAAGATATGAGAAAGATTTTTCACAAAGATTTGAATGATTCCCCAAAGATTTCAAATATTTCGCATCTATTTCGGATAGATTAAAAATATTTCATAAAAACTTCAGATAGATTTCAAAGAGTGCAAAAAATTTCAATGATTTCCCTAAGATTTCACAGAGATTTCAATAATTTCACAAATATCAGATATTTCCAAAATATTTCAAATATTTCGCAAAGAGTTCCAAAGATTTTAGATAGATTTCAAAGATTGCATGAAGATTTCAATGATTTGCCAAAGATTTCTTAAAGATTTTGAAGATTTCGCAAAAATTGCGGATGAATTAAAAAGATTGCATGAAGACTTCAAGGATTTCCCAAAGATTTCAATAATTTCACAAATATTACCGATTTTTCAAAAATATTTCAAATATTTTGCTAACATTTCGGATAGATTAAAAATATTTCATAAAAATTTCAGATAGATTTCAAAGAGTGCACAAGTATTTCCCAAAGATTACACAGAGATTTCAATTACTTCACAAATATCAGATATTTCACAAATATTTCGAAAAGATTTTCAAAGATTTCAAAAAGATTTTAATTAATTCCGAAAATTTTTCAATATTTCGCAAAGATTTCATCAAGATTTCGCAAGGATTTCGGATAGATGAAATTGAAAAGTTCTTCTTCTTGGTTGAAAATTTATTTCTATTGATGAAAATTTTAGTTTAAAACATTTTTTGCTTGTTGAAAGATTCCATCATTATGTTGAAAACTGATTTTTTCTCGAGTTTAAAATTCACGTATTATGTTAAAAAATCGTCTTTTGTGGTGCAGTATTTGTAGTCTTTTTTCAAAAATTTGTCTTTTTGGCTGAAAATTCAATTCCTTGGTTGAACATTTTTTTTCATAGTTAACAATTAATTTTTCTAACTGAAAATATGACTATTCTGTTTTACGCTGAAAATATATCTTTTTCAGTTGAAAATTCATGTGTTTTGTTGAAAATTCGTCCGTTAGGTAGAAAATTAGTCTTTCGTTAAAAATTCATCAGTTTTGTTGAAAATGGATTTCTTTTGTTGAAAAGTCAACCATTTTATTAAAAATTCATGTATTGTAATAAAGATTTATCTTTTTCGGTAAAAGCCTAATATTTTTTGTTAACTATTGATCATTTTGTTCGAAGTTTCAACTATGTTGTTAAAGGTTCGTTTTTTTATTGAAACTTAATTTTTCACTAAGAATTTATGTATTTAATTTTTTTTTCGATTATCCATATTTTTTACAGAGACTCAACAATTTTGTTGAGAGTGCATGTATTTTGTGAATGATGTATCCATTTTGGTAGAAAATTAATCTACTCGATTGCAGTTTTAGCTCTTCTGTTGTAAATTAATTTTTTTGTTGGTTGAGAATTTAACTATTTCGTTGACAACTTGTTTTTTTTATGATCTTAAATGTCACATTCGGAACATGCGTTAATGTGTTAAATATATTCATATACAAAAATAATATAAAAATTTGTCCAAACTATTAATCAAATTCATGGAATTCAAAATCAGATGGAAATTTAATTTTGATTTGTAACCAGTGAAAAAATATTTGTCCTATATCATAAAGTTAACTGCACAAAATAAAAAATATCGTCATTAAATTTAAAGTGATATTTCTACACAGTTCAATTTTCATAAGGACTGATAAAGAGTATTTACAATAAACTCGTGAAATTATTGTATACTTATTACAATTTTGAAATTATTTAAAATATTTTTTAATCAATTTAATAATTACAATTAGATCCGTTCGCAGATTTTAAAGGATGGAAGGCCAGAATTGTTTTAAAAATGCCTTACTGAGTACTTTAATTAAAAATTATTGTACCTGGAAAATCTAAAGATACCTGAAAACACCCTGTAATTCTGAGAACTTATTTTAGTATTTGAGTAGACACCCTGCCACGAAACTTCCAAATATTTGGATCGATATCGTAGAAAATCAACAGACTTGTTGGATTTCACAGAGTTTCAAATTTTCGAAGATTGCAAGGGATTCCAAAAATATCACATTTGATGAATTGGAAAATTAAAAAAAAAACATAAAGTTCAATAAAACTTGTAAAGTAATATAAATATAATTAAAAATTATTTTGAATTAAAAATTGCTTTGAGTTTTGAGGGCATCATCAATTTTGGCTATATCAGCTTAGAAAACAACTCACGTAAAAATCATGTGTGTCTAATGATACAGTAGTAGAAGTGAAAAAGGATATTTATCAGCCTGGAAAAAGTGAACAAGTCTTTCCTCAGGGTGGAAACTTTGAGAAGTCATCAACACCATGGAAAGCAATATTTAGCAGTCACGCAAAGGTGGAAAAGTCTTCTTATAGTATGTCAACTTTGAGACATCACTCCCTATATTGAAAAACCATATGAAGCAGATTGGCATGTAACAAAGTTTTTCTCCACTGAGAAGACTTGTCCACATTTTCCAGGCTGCTACTTATTGTTTTGCACTGTGGAGAGTGACGTCTCAAATTCACCAAGGAGATGAATCTATAATGAAAAAATAACTTTTTAACAAAGTAGTTCAACTTGCAGCCAAGTAGCTGAATTTCTGACCAACAGAGATGACTTTTTTGAAGAAAATAGTTGCATTTCCAGCAAAATAATATAATTTTCAACTAAATACTAAAATTTGTGGCCGAACGAAATAAATTGCGAACTAACAATATAATAGTAGACTTTTAAACCAAAAATAGTTGAATTTTTTTGTTCGGTGATTGACAGTATACGCTATTGAAAATTAACTGAAAGAGTAAATATTCGATTTTTGTTTGGAAATTTATCTTTCTAATTGAGAATTCACAATTTTTGTTGAGAATTCGAGTACTTGGTTGAAAATTCATCTATTTTTCGAAAATAGGATACCTTTTCTTCAACAGGTCCAATTTCTGCTAAACTTTCCTGCAAATTGTAATATGTTTAGACTTATTATTTTTTTTTCAACATTTTTTACAAGTGAGATCTTTAAATCCCCTTTTCTCGAAATCCGCATACGTAATGTGCAGGTAACTCCTCACAAGTAAGTAACAATTTGATTCGCATGTATACTAGGTATCAAGGAGTAGTTAGATTTTACAGGTATGGAAAATTGGATCTTTGAATAATGAAGATTAGATTTGTCCACTTGAATTGGGCTCGTCTCGGATGACAACTTTATTCATTCTCGTCGACGTTTAATGAACCTGAAAGACGTGAAAAAATTGTGTATCTTACCTATCTTATAAATTAAATGAAATTAAAAGCAACTAAAATTTAAAATATGTTTTCGATGATCGTTGACACGAGGCGTGAATGAAGCAAGGTTAAATAGATTAGATGTTTACATAATTCAGCCTTCATCTTTTTTAAGAAAAATAGCTGTTAAATACGTAAGCTTAGTGGAGATGACGTAGTCTATTTGCAGACATAAAAAATTACTTCTAATTATTCCAATAAAGTTAAAAATTTAATACAATCGCCTTGTTCACCAAACTTTTCTATTAATATATCACTCAGATCATTTTAAGTTAATGTCAGAGTACTCTAATGGGTTTTCAGAATCTGAAAAATGTCTACAATTTTTAATCCAAGAATTTTACAATAATTATGGGCCTTCATAGGATTTCGAAGATTTAAAGAGATTCTCAAATACTTCAAAAGATTTTAGATTATTTTAAAATCTTAAAAAGAGGCAAAGGAATATCCGGGAGTTTTCAACATGTCCGAATGATGCAAAAGATTTTGGAAAAATTTCGAAGAAACTTTATAATATTTCCGAGGATTTCCCCCATCCACACATCACTACTTTCCAACCGAGCAATTCACGCCTACTCCGAAAGGGAAACGGCTTAATGATATAATAAAGTAAGAGATATGGAAGGATTTCGACGGATTTTTAGGGATTGTGAGGGATTTAATCGAATTAAGAATAATTTCCGCTGATTACAAAGGATTTTAAGGAATTTGAAGATATTTCGAAATATTTCATAATAATTGACGAGGTTTCATAGGATTTCAAGAGATATCGAAGTATTTTCACGAATTTTGAAGGATTTTCAGGGGATTTCAATAGGATTTCAAAGATTTTGAGGGATTTTTTGAGATTTCAAAACCTTAAAAAATATTGCAAAAGATTTAAAGGGATTTCAAATGATTTTAGGTTATTTCAAAAGTATATCCAGAGATTTTAGAGGATTTTAAAAGATTTAACGGAATTTCAAAGAATTTCCCAACATTATAAGAGATTTTAAGGGATTTCTAGGAACTTTAATGGATTCAATCGGAATTTTAAGATTTCAAGAGGTTTCACAGAATCTCAAACAATTTTAAGGAATTTCCACATTTTTAAAGAATTTTCCACAGTTTTCAAAGGATTTCAAGAGATTTCCATGGAGCTCAATAGTTTTAAAGAGATTTGAAGAGATTATGTACGGTATCAATGGCAATTAAAATATTTCAAGGAATTTGCACATTTTTGAAAGAATTCACGAGATTTTAAAAGATTTCCCGGGATTTCGACGGCTTTTTAGGGATTTTATGGAATTAAGAATGATTTCCGCGGATTACAAAGGATTTTAAGAGATTTGAAGGGGTTTTAAGATATTTCGAAATATTTCAAAATAATTCATGGGATTTCAAAGGATTTCAAGGGCTATGGAAGTATTTTGACGAATTTTGAAGTATTTCAGGGTCTCTTTATGGGATGTCGAAGATTGTACGGGATTTCACAAGATTTCAAAATATTTCACGGAATTTCAAAAGATGTGCAAATATTTCAACAGATTTAAAGGGATTTCAAAGGATTTTAAGAGATTTCAAAAGATTCAAAAGTATATCCACGGATTTTAGCCTTACGTAATTGTAATGCTTAAAAATTAGTTCTTCAAAATTAAGAGGAATCGAAATTGAAATTCATTTTTTCAGATCTGTTTACTTATTTTTATATCTAAAAACAATCAAAATTGTTGACAGATTCTTTTTGTTAATACAGGGTGTCTAGCGGCCTGGAAATCCTTGAAAACCTGGAAAAATCCTTGAATTTTTCTCTACCTGAAAAAAAAAACTGGAAAAGTCCTTGAATTTTGCTCATGGTCCTGGAATTCTTATTCCCTTAAAGAAAAAAAAAATGTTTTCAAATTTGTTCGCTGCTGAACAGAAAAAGACTGCTGAACCGTTTTTTTTTTGAGGTGTATGTATATAATAATCAAGGGTCTACTCACCTGGAAAACTCTGAAAATGTTGAGGAATTTTTGTTGAAAGTCAGGGAATTTGTTTTTCGTGAGCATCACTAATTTTTTGTATAATTGTAATATAAAATTGAATATCAATATTTTTTCATTTTCTTTTTTAGTTAAAAATTCAACTCTTAAATGTTCTTTTTACAAATTAAAATTTCTTCATTACTGTTAAATAAAAATGCAAAGAAAATAAATGTTAAAAATGATTCACGAAATAAGCTGCTAGTAATTAAAATTCATAATAAATTGAACAAACATTCAGGGCGCACCGACACTGAAGCATGAATAAAGAAAGGTAAAATCAATTTGGTATGTAAATAATTCTCATTTCATCATTTTTCAAGAAAGAACACTTGTAAATATATCATCTTGGTATGGAGGACGTAACCTATTTACCAGAAACGCAATCAGCTTATAATTGTGTTAATAAAGATAAAAATCTTATACATACGCCTTATATTATTAAACTTTGCTGTTTATCACCATTTTCATTTTTGAAGCATTTAAAAATTAATATCTATCATACAGTCCTAACAGAATTAATATATTTTGATCAAGTATGTCAAAATAAAGCAAATCAAAAATTAACAATTCTTTTTGGCATTCGAAAAATAAATACGCTTTTATCCGAATCGAAAAGAAGAAGTTTTTTATCATAACCTATTCGGGATAATACTGGTTTTTGAAAAAATCACCCAGTTGAAAGCGGTGTTTTCTCAATTTCTTTTTGGGAAATTTTAATTCCAATCAACTTCGTTCTCCTCCCATTAGTTACCCTTCTTCTTAGCATAAAAAGCGCCAGGTTTCTTAGGGCATAGTTACTTCTTTATGTTTGCTTGCATTTTTAAACATAAAGTGGACGAAAATAAGAAAATTGATTTTGGTTCATATTTTTACAGGTATTGTCATCTGTTATTATTCTGAAGGCACCAAGGGTATCAAGTCTAGCAAATGGAGAAAATATAGTGGTGTGAGATCCACAATCTTTCTTGTTCCCCTCCATTCGTTTCAAAGATTAAATAACACGCGTCATTTAAAACTTGTAAAAGTTAGTATAAATAGCCTTTGAAATTCTTCAATAATCAGTTCGCTCTTTTATTTCGTAATCATTGTGTCGATTAGAAAAAATGAAGACAACTACTTCTGTTCTATTCCTCGCATTCATGCGGCTACTGCCTATCGATTGCAAGTGAAATATAGTATTATAATCATGATTCATAAGAAGTAATTCGTATATATATGTTCTAAAACATGTTGACTTGAAAGCATTCTAGTTAAATTTCGCATTCCTAAATATTCCAAACATCCAATCTCTTTATTGCACATCAAACCGATAGTAAGAAACATTATCAAATTATGCAACCAACAAAATACTGAAAATCCCTTGGTAGACATATTTCTTATTTTTTGGGGCGGATATATCACCTGAGATGTTTTCCTCTAAATTGTAAGAAGTTCAAGAATTTTGTACGTCCACTTCAACTCGTATCATAAGCTAGAAAAATGGATCCAAAAATCTTGTATTCACAGGATGTTATCCCTAAAATCTTATAATAATTGGTAAAACAATCTCTAAAATTTGATCGTTTAGGTAAGTCGGAAAAACTTACCAAATCTTCACGGGTTTCTGAGATATCACCGAAAATTTCCAGGCGTGTGTGAATCCAGTTTCGCAGTTGACACGCTACCATATTACGAGGGAAGTAGCTAAATCCGGTTTAGTTAGGGTAGGTCAGGTCCAAGGACAGCCCCAAAACCGACGTTAATTCCGAGTTCGACTATATATATATATTTAAACTGGGTGTTTTTTTTTAACTTGTGACATCGAAATATCTAAAAAAAAATACGCATTGTATGAAATAAATATCCGTGATAAAAACTTTTCATTTTCGAGGGGGAAAAGCGACTTTAAGCAAAATTATCTCGCCAGAAGGCAGGGGGAGGGGTTTGCGAATCGAACAAAAAATTTCAAATAAAACTGACGTATTTCATAAAGGAGAATCTGAATCTGTGATAAAAAATTGGGGTTTCTATTTGAAATTACAAAGCCTTTCCCTCTCGAAAATAAAAAGTTTTTATTACGGATATTTTTTCATAGGATGCGTATTTTTTGAGTTATTTCGATGCCTCAAGTTTAAAAAAAACACCCAGTCTATAAAAATGTACTGTATGCACGTTTAAAGGAAAGAATAAATAATTTTCTCTCTTAATTTTCCTATAATTATGTCAAAATTTCCGAATAACTAATTTTACTTGATGATAAAACGTATTTCTTAATGTTTCTGCACATTATTCATTAAAGATAAATTTTAATTTCAAATGATTTCTTAATAATGGGAAATAATTCTGTTCTTAACATTTTACCCCCACACTGCAATTTGTGAACTTTACCAGTACCGGTACCCATAATAAGATTACTAGAACAATTTTGATTATTGATTTGGTTTTATTTTAAAAGATTAATTTTCAGTTTTGAATGTATCGAAATATGCCGAAAAAAAAACTGGCAGATTTTAAGAGTTTTTTTTTTAATTTTTCAGGATTTAAACAAATTTAAGAAAAACTTCAAGTCATTAAAAAAATATTTAGAAGTTTAAGAAGTATTGAAAAGATTCGAAAATAATTTCAATCTTCAGAAGATTTGAAAAAAATCTTTAAAAAAATGTACATTTTTCAGGATTACGAAAAAAATAAGCTTTTGAAAAATTTTTAGATTTCAACATTCAAGAGAATAAAAAATAAAAAATTTCAAATAATTTTTCATTTCAAAAATCACATTTTAAATGATTTTTAAAAATGCCAAACGAAAAACTGGAAGATTCTAGGCGCAATTTCTTCATTTTAAAAATATTTTTCAGAAATGTTAAGAAAAATTCGAATCATTTTAAGAGTATTTCGAAATTTTTTAGAAAAAATCGAAAAACTATTTAAAATTTAAACAGATTTCAAACATTTTCAAAAAATGTAGATTTTTAAAGATTTCGAAATAAAATTTTTAAAGTTTTTAAGAATCTTTGAAGGTATCAAGAAAATAAACAAATTTTCTCACGATTTCTGGCAGAAAAATTTCATGAGTTTTTATTTTTTTTAATTAACCCTTAAGTGCTAAAAGGGCCCAGGGACCCGGAAGTTTTTTCAGCAGAGCGTTTTTTTCAAAAAAATTTCTCATTTTTTGGAAAATATTTATTATACGCAATTAGTTGACAAATACATATATCTGGGTAGCCTATTCACTATCGACGGAAAAATAGATGGGGAGTTAGATAGGCGCATTAATGAAGGAATAGACCAAATTTGTTTACGGAGTCAACTAAGATTGTCTTTCGATGCTCTTTTCTATGTTGTTTTGTAAATTTACAAGAATTATTAATTATTTAAACAACTTTCATAAAAAAAATCAGAATTTGGATATTTTTCGATGAATACGGTGAATTTGGTACATAATTAACTAAGAATATCTTTCCGATGACGATCCCTTCGTTATTTTTCTTTTTTTTAATTGGAAGATTACAATTTTTTTTAAATATTTTTATTAAGTAAACGGAGAACAAATTTGGTATTTTTAGCATTCAGATGAAAGTTGGGAACTCTTTATTTTCAATTTCTTACTGAATTGGAAGAGAGTCATGTTTTATTTTAACATTTTTATTAATGTGAGTTGAAAGGTAGGATTAGTTTCATTTTAGAGCATTGAAAATGATAGCTCGGATTTTTATTTTTTAACCAAAAACCTTTTAGCTGTTAAATTGGAAATGAATTAAAATTTTTGCAGTTGAATGGCATTATATTTACAATTGTTCAATTGGAAAATCTTGAAAGCTTTCATTTTATACGTGTAAAATATTAAGCGTTCGAATTAAAAAATTGTAAATACAAAATTTTCACGCTTCAATTTAAAGTTTTTAAAAGTTTAAAATTCAAGAGAGTTTCATGTTGATTGTTTGAATTTTCAGTTGTGTTAAAAATATAAATTTTTCAGTTTTAAGTGTTCGAATTTTTGAATTTCAATTACTGTGAAAATCAATATTGGTACAGGTCAGGGAAATCCTGAGGGAGTCAGAAAATTTTTGATAAACTGAAGTTGAAGTTTTTAAAATCCTGTATGACTGTTGGCACTAAAACAATGTGTGATGGAGTCGATTTTAGAAGTAGTTTGCTAATGTAATTTTGTTTTTGATTAGAGTTTTTTTGCCATCCGATGAACAATTTCAGACCAAAATCAAAATTATTGATCAGGTCGTTTTTAAAGCAAAATTGTATTTTCTTTTTACTCAAATTTTTCGAAAATATTAATCTTATTTTTAAATTGCTTTTTTAGTATAAGTTAAATTATAGCAACTCGAAACTTCAAAACGAGATTATTATGTGTCAGTCACTTGCTTGTAATATCGATTTTGTCAATATTGGGTCTTACAATTTGTATCATTATAAAGTAAAAAATTATAAATGTCATAGTATTTAATATATCATGATATTGAAAGAACTGTTAAATGTATAATTTCTTGCCTAACACAATTGGAGACACTTATTCATCTTAACTAGTCTTAAATACAAACCTACAATAAGGATATGAATTGAAATACTTAATATTGACAATTTAGAGTTTATAAGCAAATATTGGCAAATAATAATCTCTTTTTGAATTTTCGAGTTTTAAAAATTGTACTTGTACTAAAATGGAAGTAAAAAATACCTGTATAATACCAAAGAACCGTCATCAAGAACAAAATTTCATTTGCAAACAACATTCAATTAAAATCGGTGCCACCGCATCGTGAAGTGTTTAAGATCAAATTAGAAACAAACATGTTTTGCTTTAATATTATCGATTTCCTAGCTGTACGGTTACATTTATACTTTACAATGGCATTTAAAGGTCGTTTAAGGTCATTTTAAGGACAAAACGGCTATTCTTAATTGAATTGATGATACTTTTTGATTATTTGTTTCTGGCGCACATGAATTGTGTTCCTTACAATTGAATATTTCACTCAGATTTTTTTTTCAGATATTTACAATTACATTCAAAGGTCGCTGAAGGTAATTTTATGACCAAACTGCTCATTCTCAATTAAATTGACGCCAATCATTGATTATTCATTTCTGAGGCTTATGAATTTTATTCTTCACAAGTCAATATTGCACTCAGATTCCTTTCACATTTTAACGCTGACATTCAAAAGTCGCTCAAGGTCAAATTAAGGCCAAATGGATATTCCTAATTAAATTGACGCTATTTATTGATTATTGATTTCTGGCGCATTTGAATTGTGTTCTTCACTATACAATATTGCACTCAGATTCTTTTCAGATTTTTACAATGACATTCAAAGGTCGCTCAAGGCCATTTTAGGACCAAAATGCTAATTCCTAATTAAATTGACGCTCGTAATTGATTATTTATTTCGCGGGCATATAAATTGTGTTCTTCACTATACAACATTGTACTTAGATTTTTTCCACGTTTTTACAATAACATTGAAAGGTCGCTCAAGGCCATTTTAGGACAAAAATGCTCATTCTCAATTCAGTTGACGCTAATAATTGGTTATTAATTTCTGGCGCATATAAATTGCGTTCTTTACTATACAATATTGTACTCAGATTTTTTCCAGATTTTTGCACTCTCATTCAAAGGTCGCTGAAGGTTATTTGAAGGCCAAATGGTTATTCTTAATTAAATTAACGCTATTTTTTTATTATTTATTTCTGGCGCATATATACTGTGTTCTTTACAATACAATATTGTACTGAGATTTTTTTAAGATGTTTGCAATGACATTCAAAAGGTCGCTCAAGGTCATTTTAAGGCCAAATGGTTATTTTTAATTATCTTGGCGCTATTGATTGATTATTGATTTCTGACGCGTATGAATTGTGTTCTTTACTATAAAATATTGCACTCAGATTTTTTTTTCAGAATTTTGCAATTACATTCATAGGTCGTTCAAGGTCATTTTAAGGTCAAATGGTTATTTTATATTGAATTAGCGCTATTGATTGATTATTGATTTTTCTGCGTATGAAATATGTTCTTCAATTTACAATATTGCACCCAAATTTTTTTCAGATTTTTACAATAACATTCAAAGGTCGCTCAAGGCCATTTTAAAGCAAAAATGGCTATTTCTAATTATATTGACGCTATTTTTTTAATATTTATTCCTGGCGCGTATGAATTGTGTTCATTACAATTCAACATTGCACTTTAATTTTTTTCAGATGTTTACAGTGACACAGGAACGTCACTCAAGGCCATTTTAGGACCAAAATGCTCATTTTTAATTAAATTGACGCGAATCATTGAATATTTATTTCTGACGCGTATGAATTTTATTCTTTACAAGTCAATATTGAACTCAGATTTTTCTCAGATTTTTACAATAAAATTTAAAGGTCGCTTAAGGTCATTTAAGGGCAAAAATGGCTATTCCTATATCAATTATTAAATATCAGAATTTTCACTTTTGGACTTGAGATTTTACATAACTCTTTTGTATTATTTATAGTTTTGTTTTGTAATAAATACTAAAATATTTGTAAACTTTATAAAAAAAAATTTAATTTTTGATCCAAAACAGTTGAGTTCAACCAAAAAGGCGAATTTTTAACAAAATAATGGAATCCTCATTCAAAACAGTTACATTTTTATCCCAACAGTTTCATTTTTAACCACAAAAGATTTAATTTCAACCAAAAAGATGAATTCTTAATGAAAAAAGGTCAATTTTTAACTGAACTAATTTTTTTATAAAACTAAATTTATAAAACTTTTCAAAAAACTAATGGATTAATTGAATGTTTAACTAAAAACAAGCAATTTTTAGCCCGAAATAGAATGGTTACATTTTCATTTAAGAGAAGCAATTTTCATATAAAAAAACGAATTTTCAATAAAATAGTTCAATCTTCAACCAATAAAATGAGTTTTTAACAAAGTAGTTTAACTTTCAACCAATTAGTTGAATTTCAAACAAAAAAAGATGGTTTTTTAACAAAATTGTTGAATTTTCAACCATATAGTTGATTTTTCAAATAAAAAATATAATTATTCAAGCAAAAATGGAATAGTTAAATTTTCAGTTGATAAATTAATCTTCTACCTAAGAGATTAATTTTCAACTAAAATGATGAATCTTCAACAATAACAAAGTAACGAATTTTTGACAAAGGAACGAATTTTTCAACCAAGTTGTTGAATTTTCAATAAAAGAATAAATTCTCATCGAAAAATGTAATAGTTCATATTGCAACCAAAAATATGAATTTTTATTTAAAAAATTTGAATTTAACCAAAAAAGGCGAACTTTCAGCAAAATAATCCATATTCATCCATATCCAAGAAAGATTTTTCAGTCAACAGAGAAACATAATTTAACGAAATTCTATAATTTTTAAACCAAAAATATGAAGTTTAAAACAAAAACAACTAAACGCAATCAATTTTCAGCAAAGACTATAATAGTTAAGTTTTCGCTTCAAAAAATTAATTTTCAACCAAAAAAGAACGAATTTTTAACCAAATTATTCAATATTCAGCCAAGTAGTTGATTTTTCAACCAAAAAAGATTAATGTTGATTGAAAAATTTAATAGCTGAATTTTCAACTAAAAACTATCAATTTTTAATGACAGATTTAATATTGGATTTGTTATCTAAAATCAATCAATATCCATATAAAAATGGAGTGATTAAATTTTCATTTATTAAGAAGACGGACTTTCAACTAAAAAATTTAAATTTCCAACTGTTTGATTAAAAATACTATTTGGTTGAAAATTTAATTATTTTTTTGAAAATTCAACTATTTTGTTGAAGAGTCACCTTTTTTTATATAAAGTTTAACTGTTTTGTTTAATTGTAACAATATTATTGTTATTATTATTATTATATCATTAAGCCGTTTCCTTTTCGGGGTAGGCGTGAATTGCACGGTTGGAAAGTAGTGATGTGTGGATGGGTATATAGGTAAAGGGTAGATAGGTATATAGGTTTAAGGTATAGATATTTTATTAGTTTTTACGAAGATATTAGCAAAATAGGGCAAAAATGGATCGAATCCCATGCATTTGGTCCATTGTTTTCCCCCTCAGCATTCAACGAAGTGAAGTTAGCTGATGGTTGAAGTGAAAATACCTAATGATCACGAAAAAATCACAGAAAAGTCCGGGAATTTCGAAAATGAAATTCTTCTGCCACCCTGTTAGTAGACACACCTTGTACTCCATTTTCTCATAATTTTCAGATCAGTTATTAAAATCGATATGGACCCAGTTCTGATATCTC
Organism: Andricus grossulariae; assembly: GCA_011634705.1. Taxonomy (NCBI): domain Eukaryota; kingdom Metazoa; phylum Arthropoda; class Insecta; order Hymenoptera; family Cynipidae; genus Andricus; species Andricus grossulariae. Next base: position 166,804,557 of record JAABKJ010075445.1, on the reverse strand, counting down.
TTCGAACCTTCTAAAAATTGATGCCAGTTGCTACAAACATCGTTCAACAATGGCCGTTGTGAAACTTGTAAATAGTCAGCTAGCCAGTGCAGTGGTGCGACCAATCTCAGGAAGATTTTGCAACCGTATGCACTCGTTCTACTTGCATCCACCTTGTCGGTTAGGTCGTCTAGTGTACTTTCACATCCGACAAAAAAAAGACAACTGTTCTACGCCCGCTTGTCGATTACTGACGGCTTTGTTGCTGGAAATATCCTGAGGCTACGATGAAGGTTTGGGGTGAAGGAAGTTCTTTACGGCCGGTGTAAATTCTGCTGTAAGGGCACATTATCTTGTCACTCCAGGGTCACTCTCCGAATTTCGATTCCAGCCTACAGAATCGCGTTGCGCCTCTTGAACTTCAAGGCTTTGAATTTTTTAAACTTAATCATGATTTACTCGTGTGGAAAGAATTTGACTTACTTATTAGTGGAGTGAGTCATCTTCACTCAGAGAAAAGGTTCACTTGAAATAGAAGCATCGCCCTCTTGCTTATTTTGTTTTAAAACTTCTGATCATCTTTTTTACATAAAAAGAATTACTTGGCTGCAATATTTGATGAAGTTTGTCGCAATTAGATAATGTTTGCTGCAAAATGATCCTTTTTGAAGGCAAATGAAAGTTCCTACCTTAAATTTAAGAGGAAATTCCTCTTGTATCAAGCAGGGGGATGGCTCTCCTATAAAGGCCTGTAGAATAAATGTATCATGAGATTTGAAGACGGCCTACTGGCGGCGCTGGCTGTACTTTTAGGCCGACAATTATTCAAATACATTGGGAAAATACAAATTTAATTTATTTTAATTGTTAAAATACCTGTTTTGCATATATCTATTTCGGAGAAATATTTTTTAGCATATTAAATATCCAATAAATTAAGAAGTACTAATGAAAAATGAAGAAAACATTATTTTGATGATTAAATACGAATACACTTCTCACAGAGTACCAATAATAATTCTACAAAGTGAATCTTTAGCATTGACATATGTAAATATTGTAAACTGTGAAAATAGTAAATTTCAATTGAAATTTATTTTTATTGATATTTATAATGATTATTGAACATTGAAATTGACTCTTAATTGAACTAAATTAGAAAAATTTATATATATATATTTTTTTTTTTTTAAAGCTAGAAAATAATTTATTTTGTTTCGTTATAAATATTTTGAAATAATTTTCCATTTTATCTTAAAATTAATTTTTCGAAATAAAAAATCATTTCAATTTTCTCAGGAATCTTTAAAGAAAAACTTTTTTTGGATTTTACATTCTCTTGAATTGATTGTAAGAGAGATTTTAGCTCTTCGTTGGTCGTCATAACTATCGAATTAACTTTCAATTTACACATCAAAACACAAAATACGAATAAGCTACGTAAGCTCTCACAAAGAGTTGACAGGGAGTGACCGGGAAACACGTCCGACCAGTTCAGAGGCTAGAAGTGTAATCGCCTGCCCACATTCAATTAAACAACCTCAAAGTAAATAATCGATTTATGTTACTTAATTGAGAAACAAATTTGATTTAATCTTGATTTAATTTATAATTTTGAACAAAATAATTCCACTAATAATAATTAATTAAACTGCTTACAACATAAAAACATCAAACTATTATTGTCATGGGAAGATTAAAATAATTTGCACTTTATATTTTTTTAAATTTTAACATTCGATTATGAATATTTTATTTAATAATAAGCTTTTCAAATAACTCCAGAGAATTTAAGTTTTAATAGAGTCAATTAATAATAATATGTATAATGCTAATTAAAAGAATTATTAATAAAATAAATATTAAGATTATTTTCATTGAAATATTCAAATAATTTTCAATTTATATATTTTTTTGAATTGAAAATTGCATTTCTGACGATTTGAATTGATAATAACCTTTTATACCAATTCCAGAAATAAGTAAAAGGTATGTCTACATAATTTTGAAAATTGAATTCGTATAATCATTTCACAACATCACAAACATTGACAGAAATTACGTAATTAGAATAGAAGAATTTTAAATGTACATAAACTTTTATTATATAAATTATAGCCAATATGCAATTAGATAATCTTGAAGGAAATAATCAATTTATGTACTTAATTGAAACAAATTCAAATTCAATCTTTATGTGAATTATTATTATAGCAAAATTTGAGCAGCAATAATTAAATAATCATTTCAGAACATGAAAAGCATTAAATAATTATCTTCATTGAAGCATTCAATCATAATTTTTCTTAAAACATTTAACAAATTTTTACTTCAACTATTTTTTTTTTAAATTAGAACTTTCAGTTCTGAAAATTCAATTCATTAATAACCTTTTAAACTAATTCCAGAAAATGTAAGTTTCAATAGAATCAGTTGATAATTAATTAATCATTTCACAAAATAAAAAGAAATAAACACTTCCTTTCATTGAAACATTCAAATAATTTTTACATTTTATTTTTCTGAAAATATGAATTAATAATAATCTCTTAAACTAATTCCATAGAAAAGTAAAATATATGTACATATAATATGGAATAGAGGTATTTTGAACCTAAATAATCTTTTATTACAAAAATTATAGATTATAGCCAATATTCAATTACACAGCCTTGAAGTTAATAATCAATTTAGGTACGTCGCGCATACTATCTGCAAAAAGTTAGTCCTAAGTCTATGTCGGAAAATAATACTGGTTGAGTGAAATAAGTCTTATTAACCTATAAATGTATAATATGTAGCTTATTCACGTCGAAGAAAGTAAAAAATTAGATAATTATGCCAGTATAATGTTTTATTAATTAATTTCCTGTCAGACCTAAGAGAAAATTTTTGGCTATTATTTTTGTCTCTAATGAGCCGAAAAGTGAGATGGTTTGGAATTCTGTTTTTTTAATTGTGAATCTTTTTCATGCTCCTTTTGCATAAAATTATTCCTGATAAAATAGATTTCTTTTCGATCTTAATTTAAAAAATTTTAAATAGAGACACTAAGCTCATGATTTGTCCCAATCTGCAGGGTATGCTTCTTAATATTTTCAGAATTCTTTTAACTGAGTCGTAATAATTTTACCTCAGTTTATTGAAAGAAATCTATTTTGTATTAAAAAATTGTTTGAAAGAGGAATGCATTAAATATTAGCAATGTTAGAAATACATTAAAATTTTTGATTGTTTCTTTTCCTAAATGGAAAATATAATAATCTAAACCGATTGGTTCATAATCAACCATACAAATTTAGAAACTTTTTAAGAATCTTGAAAGGTTTCAAGAGAATGAAAGAATATTCTTAAGTTTCATATGAAAAATTGAAAAGATTTATAATAATTCTAAGAAAAACTCCATAATATCTTGAGGAAATTTTTGTAATTTTAAAAGATTTTTCCAAATTTAAAAAAAATTCGGGTCCGTTTAAATGATATTTAGACATTTTTTAAGTGTTGAAGTTATTAAAAATATTTTGAAACTTGAAAGTATTTGTAAATATTTATAAAATATTCTTTAAAAAGAACGAATTTTGAAGAAATAGTTAAAACCTAAATAAAAAAAATAAAAACTCAACTGAGAAGATAATTTCTTGAATAATAAAAAAGTAAATAGAATATTTATATATTTCCAACCAAAACCAACGAATTTTCACACAGTAATTCAATTTTAAATCAAAAAGATGAATTTCTAGCCATCAAAATTATTTTTCTACCAAAAACCAACTAATTTGATAGAAAAAATTTTAATTATTCATACTTAATAGAAAATGAATAAATTAATTATATAGGTTAATATTCAAACAATAAAAAAACAAATAGAATAGATATATTTTCAAACAAAAATAATAAATGTTAAAAAAATAGTTGAATTTTCAATCTAAAAGATGAATTTTTAACATTGAGAATTAATTTTGTACCAAATAATAAGAAGTTTGTAAAAATATATAGTTAAATTTTCAATCAGAAAAATTAATTTCTAACCAAATCGATGAATTTTCAAACAAGAACCAAAACACAACAAAATAAAAAAATATATAGTTAAACTATAGTTAAACTAATTTTCAATACAAATTTTTAATTCTCCACCATTTTTCGCCGTGATGTGTTAAAATAATTAAGAGGACTTTGATTAACAGTCTTTGAAGTTAACTTATGGATTAAAAAAATTCAGTTTATGGTTGATTATGAACCAATCTATTTAGATTATTACATTTTCCAATTAGGAAAAGAAACAATCAGAAATGTAATGTATTTCTAACATTGCTAATATTTAATACATTCTTCATTCAAAAATTTTAAATAAAAAATAGATTTCTTTCAATAAACTGAGGTAACATTATTAAGACTCAGTCAAAAGAATTCTGAAAATATTCATAAGCAAACCCTGCAGATTGGAACAAATCATGTGTTTAGTGTCTCTATTTAAAATACATCTTCATTTTTTAATCGCCAAGGTATCTAAAATTTAAAGTTTAAGATTTAAAAAAGGGTTATAGGGAAATTGAAAATCCGCGATGTGTTATATGACAATTGGAAAACATTGTGTTTCTGTTTTAATATGAAGACTATTTTTATCTTTATAGGACTTACTTTTCAAAAACATGGTTTCAATGCAAAGTTTTATGATTTTCTAGGAAAAGCTATATTTTAAATTCAAAAACGAAACATTGAAACAGCATATTTTATACTATAATGCACATCTACATGCCGAAACATAAGTTGCATAGATTTCAGAAGACAATCGAACGAGTAAAAAATATTTCAGGAAATTCGTCGAAAACAAAATTTCCTCATTATTCCAACTTTGTGGCCACTGTCGAAAAAAAAAACATGGCATAGCAAATTTAATTTTCGAATGTGAATTTTCATGCGAACGTCTTTAATTTGAGCAATCCTCGGAAACAATTAAACTAATAGAAAAGCTTCCAGTGTATACTATATTGCGGTATCAAAAACGTAATTTCTTTTTATCTTTCAATCTCTAATGAGTAGAATGATCTCGATAACACCGCAAATTTTATTTTTTATTAAATATCTAAAGGTCGAAAGATAAGATTTCAGCACAGTGGTCTAGAAGAACGAAATTTACTCATTTTCCTTATATTTCGACAAATGATCACAAAAAAATATACCTTAACATAGCAAATTTCATTTTTCTATACGCATTTGAAAGACCAGCCCTTTAAATTGAGCTATCTTTGAAAAAAATTATATAAATTATAGGCCATAGTAATCCCTGTACAGAAATGGCGTTTGCTATTTTTACATATGATGATCACGTTGATTTCATGCTGAGAACATTCAACTACTGAGTAACTCAAGTAAATAAAATTATGAAAATACCCAAAAAGCGCAGAATTCAGGTAAATATCCACGTATTCAGAAAGCTTCCCAAAAAAGGTTCGAAGAACGTTCATGAAAAATGTTAGCATCATATAAATTAACCTAATAAATTGTGAAAAATGTTCACGGACATTCAGCAAAAAATGATCCAGGAAGATACCCGACATTAGGTACATATTCGCGTATTAAGAAAGGTTCCTGGAAGGTTCCAGCACTGTTCGTGAAAAATTTTTGCATTTGATTAATTAATTTTATATTATGCACAAATTTTTCGAGAAAATTCCACGAGCCTTTTCGAATTAGGTAAATTTCCGTGTAGCAAGAAGGTTTCCAAGGAAGGTTCCGGGAATGATCGTGAAAAATGTTCGCATTATATAAATTTCATCAATTCAATCAATCAAATTCCTCTCGAACATTCCTCGAAACTTCCTGGATACGCAGACATTTGCCTACTTAAGAGAACCTTCCTGGAACATTTTTCGGAATTCTCCAAACCTTTCATTGGAATGTTCCAGGAATGTTTAAGAAAACTTTTCTGCTATCCCGACAGCTACGTGTATTTTAACTCTTTCATAGGCAAAAGAAAGATCCAGACAAGGAGCCCTTAATGGACACAAACGACCACTCAGGACTACTACAATGATGTACTCGCAATTCTGATCTTATATATATATATATATATATATAAAAGGTGCCCCAGTACTCAAGGTACATTTTTATATTTTTGAATTCCTCATAAAAAATGGACTTGAAAATAATAATAAAAATTTATTGTTAAGTTAATAATTAAAGAGTAATTAACAATTGAATATTAACCAATCGGAAGCATGTGTTAGATGGTCGACAGTCCATGTGTCACTGATAAGGGTGTGTGCGCAAAGGAGTAATCTTAAATTTGCAGGAGGTTGTGAATATCAATGGTGCAACTTCACACGGCAACTGTGAGACGAGAGAGATTCTTAGAAAATATATTTTCCTCTCAAGTCTTTGAATTCTCTGAATTGTTTAGAATTTTCTGAACTCTGTAAACTGTTTTGAATGTTTTCGAATTCACGATATCACTGAATTTTTAAAACGTTTTTTAATTATCTTGAAATCATTAGAATACACGTTGAATTATTTTAACTTTCTTTGAATATTGTTGATTCTGTAGAATTCACATGAATTCTACAGAAATTTTAAAGTTTTTTTTTCTTAATACTCTTGAAATCGTTATAAAACACCATGAATGGATCTGAATTTCAGCAAGTCTTTTGTATTATATGAACCCTCCTGAATTATTCTGAATTCTCTGATAATTTTTGAATTGTCCGAATTCTTTTGAATTCTGTGACATATTTTAAATTCTATGAATTCTTTTGTAATATCTCAATTTTTTAAAACTATCTAAATTTATTTTGAATCCTGTGAATTCTTTTGAAATCAGTGAATTCTTCGGAATTCTCTGAAATCTTTTAAGTTCTCTAAATTTTTCTGAATTTTTTAAATTGTTCTAAAATTTCATGAACTCTGTAAACTACTCTGAATTCATCGAATTCTCTCGATATTACTGAATGTTTTAAAAATATTTTTTAATTATCTTGAAATCATTAGAATACACTTTTAATTAGTTTGAACTCCTTCTGTTGAATATTTTTAATTCACTTGAAATAGTTAGAATACACGTTGAATTAGTTAAACTTTCTTCGAATATTTTGAATCCTGTAGAATTCTAAAGAATTTAAAACACTTGAAGTATATCAAAATAATTCAATGCGTATTCTAAAGATTTTGAAAGTATTCAGAAAACTGAAAAAGAGTTCAGAAGAATATTTGAATACAAAATATTTCAGAGAATTCAAAAGAATTTCGGAGAATCCAGATAATATGAAAGAATTGTAGAAATTCAAAATAATTAATGGTATTCTAAAGATATTGAGAGAATTCAGAAAATTTAAAAGATCTGAAGGAGTTCAAAGTAATTGGAAATGTATTCTGATAATTTGAAGATAATTAAAAATCATTAAAAGAATTCAGTGGTATCGTAAGAATAAAAAAATTCAGAACAGTTCAAATAATTCAGAAAATTTCAAAAGAATTTAGATAATTTAAAAAAAGGCAATACAAAATAATTCATAGAATTCAAAATATTTTAGAGAATTGGAAAGAATTCAGACATTTCAAAATTTATAAGAGAATTCAGAATAATTCAGGAGAGTTCAAAGAATACAAAAGACTTGGAGAAAGTTAGAACAATTCATACCAACTAAAACAAATCAACAAACCTAAACAAACCAAACCAACCAAAAAAAAGCAAAACCCAAATGAACGAACCCAAACGAACCGAACCAAGAGAACCAACCCTAAGGATCGATAACAAATAAACTACCAACTAAAACAAATCAACAAACCTAAACAAACCAAACCAACCAAAAAAAAGCAAAACCCAAATGAACGAACCCAAGCGAACTGAACCAAGAGAACCAACCCTAAGGATCGATTACAAATAAACTACCAATCAACCCAAACCAGTAAACCCAAACAAACGAGACCAAAACAACCAAAATAAAAAGTAGAACCCAAACGAACCTAACCAAGGGAACCAACCCAAAGGATCGATTACAAATAAATTGAACCAAACTAGTCAATATTGCATGCCTCTCTTTAATCGTGATCATCGACATATATTTTAAGTTGTAAAATTCACCCATTTTTATTTCTTTCTACAGAATTGAGTTCCCAAGGGTCGAGATTGAGCCGATCTAAAATTGATTCTGCAAAATTGTCTCGAGAGCCAGAGCCGGAGGTTCCTCCTGCTCTAAAGAAGCCACTTAAGGACGGTGAGTTCCAGTTTCCTGCTGATTGTGGGCTTACATACATTTTTCTGGAAGAAGTATACACGCGTCATGGCAAACATGTAAATCATCATATGTTACCGCTACCAAGCGATTATGTATCTAAAGTACAAATGAATGATAAAGGTGATATCTTTGGATTCTATGACCACACGGGTCTTCATAGACTTTTTCGTGAAGGAAAAAGGTGGTGGACAATAAATATACACGGAAAAAACCCGAAGAGGGCACTCACTTGGAAAGAACAATTATATTTAATTTCAAACAAAAATGCATAATCATCGATAGAATCCTATGTACATTCTTTTATGCGATGTACTTTTGCCAAATCTTTGGTGGTTCAGAACCCACCTTAAACTGTAGGTGCCCTCAAAAGAGGCTAGATTATACTATTGTGCACATTTTATCATTATTTGTCTTTATATTTATTGTATGCATGTAATATAAATTATTATTTAATAATAATATAATAATAACTTAATATGGTGTACAAATTGGTTGAAATACCGTGCAATCGCTGAAAACATTGGCAGTCCTTTGAAATCCTCTGAATTCTTTTGATAATTTTACAAATCCCTCACAATTTTTCCAATCATGTACAAATTCTTTTCAAACCAGAAAAATTTTTCAGTCATGAAAGGAAAAAGATTTGACTAAATTGCTTAATATTTGTAAATAAAGTAAAAAAGTTGTTCTTTTTAGTTTAATATTCATGCAAATGGTTGAGAATTGATCTTTTTGGTAGCACATCGTTATTATTGGTTAGGATTTAATCTTTTAAACATAGGTGTCAAAATTTAGATAATTTTTATGCTTATAACGGAAAAATTCTTTTCGCCTAATCTACTCTAAAAACAACATAATTCTGTTGCTAAGAAAATCTGCGACTTGAATTGCAGAACCTAACTTTTATTATTATTATTATATCATTAAGCCGTTTCCCTTTCGGGGTAGGCGTGAATTGCTCGGTTGGAAAGTAGTGATGACACTAAGAGAGTTCCAAAAACAAAAGTTTATTGGCGATGCTGCGTACCGGGCTGCAGGTCCAATAAATCAATTTTGAGACATGCATTTCGATAGGATGAGAGGCAAAGTCGTTTATGGATAAATATGATTAAAAATCCAGATCTTGATGAGCTGATAACAGTCATTGAGAAACTATCGAGTTTGTCAATTACGTTTTTCGGAGCGCAGCTACACAATAACATATGTTCGTCTGATATTGAGAAACGATGCTGTTCCCGAATTACTGTTGAATCTCACATCGTCTACTGAAACCTTTCCAAGAGCAGCGTGGAGTCTTCGATAAATATGGAGTTGAAGGAAGCTGCTCAAGCGTATTTATCAAAGCAAACTATAATGCAGTACAAAAAAAAAGCTACAGATAAAGAACCAATTAATATGTGTTCATGAATTTTTAATGTTTTAATTTGAGAATTAAAAATTCATTTGAGTGTAGAAAGCAGTTTTATAAATACAACTATCTATGTTTAAAAACTTATCAAACTATGTTCGTATCAATTATTTAACCTTTTACTATTTAAATTTTTACAATCCTGCTCTTCATTATATGAAATGGATAAAACGTACAGTTTTTGATTTGTGAAACAAATGTGTGGATGAAAAATATTCAATTTCATTCTGAAGAATTTACAATGAAATTTAATATTATTAATATTTTTTACCTACATTTCTTACACGAATAAGTACCTGCTCCTTTTATTTTACATTTATTTACATTTAAATTTCCCGGCATACGTCGCCATATTGAATTTTAGTTCCGATTAGTGGTTTCATATTTTAAAGGGCGCGCTAATATTGCGCCACGCTTTAACGTTAAGATTCCACCCACTGGTAACTATATTACTTCATTACCTCTGAACTTAACCTCTATCGTTCTTACTCCAATTCAACTACTTGCCAATTTTTAATTTTTACAGAAACTTTATATATACAATTTTTAATTGGAAATCTATTAATTTTTCTATTAACACTACGAATATCTTCACGATACTACAGATATCTGATTTTAATTTGGATTTTAACTCAGAATTAACTTTCAGCTTTTATTACAAAAGATGACTCGGACATTTTGTAAGTAGTTTTCACTCCTTTTAAGTTTTTCATCGCCATATAATTCTAGTAAGATTATTATTATTACACTTTTTTTAGATTATTTTTGTAAAATGATTCCCCTGAAGATGAAAACAATGTGTTTGCGAAACGTTGGAATTTTTTAACACCAAATAAACTGTTCCGATAGAGTTGAATACTACAATTGTGTTGTTCATTTTCTTCCTATATTGGTTTTTCAGACGTTAAGGTCATGTGACGAGTGGGTCACGTGACCAAGCTAGTCCTCAATTTTTTATTGCAAACTTACGTCCAAAAGAAATAAGATATCGCGCTTGAAGTTTGGGAAATGAAAGAGGAGACACTAATGTACACGGCTCTGCTCTTTTTCGGTGGGAATTTTGAAAACGAAATTTCCGAATAAAATAAAACTGGAAGCTATATCGATACTTTTCATTGTAAACTTACGTCCACACGGAATGAGATAAATTAAGCACTTACAGCATATTTTGAAATACTTAAAGCATGAAAAAGTTAGATTTTAATAGGTAAAGTATTTGATTAGACTTCTGGTATCATGGTTTGTTTCTATAAACGTTTTAAATGTATTAAAATTAATTAAATCTTAGGCCGTCATGTATGGGGCATGACGCCGCGCCGCTTTGTACCCATGTATTTCAGCAGGGAGTAAGATGTCTTAACTGCTTTCGCCACATACTTTACTTTGATTAATAATAAAACATTAAATCAGTGTTGAAAATGCCTGGAAGAATTTTTTTTCGTTACATTACACTTTCCAGAATTATTATGTTATATAATTATTATTTTACAATGTTCATATTATTTAAATAAACGGCAGTAATATGACGGTCTCTGTACCCCAATGTATGGGGGACTGAAACTTTGATTAGCGAATGGCAAGGCGCACGGTAAAAATAAAGGTCAAGTGTCAGGCGATGATAACTGTAATATACATTTCATATAATAGTGTCGCATATTGTAAAGAAGTTCGCATTGTGGACAAAATCGAGTGCGAAGCACGAGATTCGTGATGAAAATGTGTTCGTTAAAGCCGAAGGAGCTTTAACAAAAGAGAATTCATAAGCACCAAATTACAGTTGTCGATGTTTTGACCTTTAATTTGAAAGGTCTGTACACAAATGTGAGGGAAATACAAAGACCGAGCGCGTAACGCGAGGCAGATGATGCATTATCGAGCGCGAAGCGCGAGAGAAATGCATAATCGAGCGCGAAACAACAGTCGCGCGCCGTAGGTGCGCTCAAACCTGCAAGATACTTGCAAACTTGAAACAACTAAATTTGTCATTGTAAAAATTTCGATAGCAAAATTTTGAAAAAAATTTTTCGAGAAAAATTGTTTTTTCCTCACAGCGTTATAGTCTGCAATAAATCAACTAAATTTGTTATTGTAAACATTTCGATAGCAAAATTTTGAAACAAGAATTCTCGAGAATCCCCCCCCCCCTTAGCGTTATAGGCACTAATGCAAACAATTAAATTTGTTATTGTAAAAACTTCGACGGCAAAATTAAAAAAGAAAATTTCGTGAAATTTTTTTCTCCCCGCGCAGCGTTATAGGCTTCAATAAAAAAAAACTAAATTTGTTATTGTAAAAATTTGGAGGGCAAAATTATTATAAAAATAGAAATTTTTCGAACAAAAATCGTTTTTTTCCTCACAGCGTTATAGGACGCAATAAAAACAACTAGAATTTTTATTGAAAAAAATTCGATGGTGAAATTTTTGAAAATATTTTTTTTTCTCACAGCGTTATAGGCTGCAATAAAAACAACTAAATTTAATATTGTAAAAATTTCGATAGTAAAATTTTGAAACAAGAATTCTCGAGAAAATTTTTTGTTTGCCTTTGAGTTATGAGCATAAATAAAAACAATTGAATTTCTTATTATAAAAATTTCGATGGCAAAATTTAAAGAAAAAATTTCGTTAAAAATTTGTTTTCCCCGTGTTTTCTAGAAAATACACAAATAATACCGAAATGATACCCAAAAAATACCGAACCTGATTCTGCGAGTTTATTCCCGACCTGGCTTCCCGATCTGGGCCCCATTTGGCCAGATCGGGCCCCGGTCGGGGCCACGGCAAAATTTCTGCGAGGGATGAGTTGCATTGGAGCCTCAGTTCTAAATGATACCAACTCTTACTTGAGCCGCAACTTTACTGAACCCTCATTTTTTTCTGTGCACGTTTCAAGTGCTGAACCATTAAAAATAAATACTCTTCAAACAAAAAAAATTGGAAGCTGAAACATTTTAAAGCATGTTGAAAATGTGAAAGTTGGAGACAGAAGTCGTTATCTAATATAAAATTGGGACAGTTACAAAATATATATTATTTTTCAAATAAGTATTAGAAGGCGAACACTTTTTATCTGAAATGTACAATGTTGAATACCTGAATAACCCTTCGATTACACACCTATTTTTCGGAACATCTCCTACACTCTGGTTCAATCTGGTCCTGCTTACTTTTTGATCGTCTATAACTTCACAACTACTGGACCATTTTACCTACCAAAATTTAGAGGTATACTTCCAAGTATGTTAAAGTAATTTATGAGTATTATAAGTGTCTTTAAAGTCTTTAACATACTCAAAAAAATTCATATGGAAACTCTTTCTCGATCAAACATTTTTTGTGAGTCAAATTGAGCCAATGTGAACTCGAAGGGTTAAAAATTGGAATATTCCAAATTCATCAACTGTAAAGTTAAATGTTCTAACTTGAGCAATTTTTAACTTGAGTTTGAGAGCACTGAAGAGTAGGGCGGAGTAAAAATGCTAAAATAAATCGAATTTTCTGAGCTGAGGGGGGGGGGGACTTTGGGAGTTAGCATTCGACAAAAGTGAAAATAAAAAATTATGACGAATTTGTTATATTTACAGCTTTTACTAGTAAACAATAATAAAAAAACTACGAAATTCAAAAATTAATTTTTTGCTCAATAACAATTTCTTTGAATATGTGCAAAAACATGTTTTTTGGATTGAGTTCTATGCACACATTAAAAAAAAAGTTTAGTATGTCGAATCTGACATTTATTTAGCTCGAACCAAAGAAACATTTTATCATTTTGCTTTTTCGGAAAAAAACTTTTGTCGTGATTTAGGATTTTTAGGATATCATATTTTTTTGCGATTTTGGAACGGTATAAACACCACGAAAAAAAATGTTTCCAATGAATAAATGATAATAATAACATGTTTCTTTGGTTCAAGCTGGAGAAATTTCAGGTTCGAATCAATCCAAAAAACATGTTTTTGTACATTTTAAGTAAATACTAAAGAAGGCAAAATTTATTTTTGAATTTTAAAAATTGTGACCGTCCGCGAAGAAAGGGACCTAATGCGTCAAAGCTGAATTTTACAAGATGGGCGATCGTAGCAGAGTCTGCTCACGGACACGTCGCATACAGCTATCTGGTAAGTGGCGGGGCTGACTTCGTACGTCTCTCATTCGGTCTCCGCATATGCTTATCTTGCATATGTTTGTAGATTAATAACGAAAAAAGTAATTAACTTGAACAATTTCTGATTATTGGAAATGAAAGAGTAACTTAGAAACTATCGATTGGCGTAAGAAAATGAAAATCGATTTTTAAAGATTCGGTTATTATATGTGAAACAATTAAATGGGTATTTGTTACCACACTTTTCGGGGGTGGTTTTCACCCCCTCAAAAGCATTTTGTGCACGTAAGAAAAAATACGTGTCGCTTAGTTTTACGAGTACTACATCATATATGAGAACGAAGAAAATCGGAGGGGGACACCTACCTAGGGTTCCAGCGCAGCGCCGGGGTTTTCATCGCATTGAGAAAACGTCAATCATATCGTCCATCTACTTCCGTAAGGTCGTAAGCCACGAGATTTTGTAAGCTGAATCTTGAATTTATTATAAATAATTTTTTCAATTGAAAATGTAGTAAGCGTATCAATTAAAAAGAACATTCTTCTAAAATAATAATCCTATAATTATCACATTTTTGTCTGTAGTAGATTAAGGTTATTTGTGTCCTACGTCAGTATAAAACTAAATGCACTGAGAAAACGATTTTTTTCATTGAAACAAAAAGATTTGTTTGTATACATTTTTTTGATTCAATACACCTTCTTTATTTCAATTAAGAAAACATTTATTTAATTTCAATATATGGAAGATATTGAAACTCATTAAATAAAACAAATTATTTGTTTGGTACTTTTTGTTTGTTTCAAGTAAACGATATCATTAAGTCAAACAATAATTTTGTTTGAATGTCTCATACTTAAATTAAAGAACGTATTTATTTGATTTTAACAAATTATAGTACTTTGTGCATCCGCGTCAGTTTCGGGGCGCTGCAGCGCCACTTAGCTTTAGACATTCAAAATGGTGAGGAATCGTTGAATGTATCAGCGTGTTTGCTCGTAATGTGTAAGCGGTAAGAGAAAGGCTGCCGACTATACCTAAGGCCTAAGCGAAACCCTGAAAATGTAAAAGTTTCATTGAGCAAGCTGGAAAAGGGTTGGTTTTCCACCAATTCCAGACCGTCACCAGTTTTATTTTCGCGTAACTTCAGACATCTGTAAGAGAAATTGAAGTGTTTGTATTGCAAAAATTGCTTTAAACCTGGGACCTACCCAGCGATTCAATCGACAATTTTGAAGATAAGTTATCTTCTCGCTATATTTTTAACCCCATTAAAAAGATTTAAGGCTTTATTTCGAGTTTTTGAATTCTCAGAGTTTCCTCTAACCTGTAGCGGCGTCTCTTACTGTAGCGGCAAACATTGTCGAAATACCCGCTTTATCAAAACGTTTGATATTGAAACAAGCAAATAATTTTACTGAAAGCAACAAATTCCTTTTTTGAATAAAAATAAAAATTTATTTAAATCGAACGAAATCTGCAATCAATTTAATAGAAAAGATGTATAGCTTAAACAAGAGGTTTCTTTCATTCAAGCAATTATATATTTAAATAAAAAATATATTATCAAGCAAAAAATTTGTTTGAATCAAACATATGTATGTTTGACGGTATAACAAATAAACGCGTCAGGCCGACAGAGTCGGAATGCGACCGCAGGGCGGACAACGGTCCGGCAGATTAGACGCTCGTCGATCGTGCAAACGGCGAGGAACGACGGGCCTGCGACTTGCCCGACCGCTGCAGGCTGGTAGTGCGAGTAGATTTAAAAAGATGAATTTTCTAAAAATGAAATAGTTACATTGAAGGGCCATACTGCAAACGGGCGTAAGTGCCAAAACCCAAATTTATTCTTTCACGCAATTAACTTTAAACAAAAAAATGCGAAGACGATTCGAGGTATTATTAGGTGTTTTCGAACCGTGAAACGAACATCCTGAAAGAAGCATCCATAGTTAGGATAACTGTTATTTTGTAAGTTTTAACATTTATGTTTAAGAAGGATTACTGGTCATTCATGTCCCAAAACTTTCACTTTTATTATATTGTTAGCAACTTGCAAACTAATCCAGTCCATCGGGTCGATTTCAAGTTCCTTTTCTTCGAATCTTTTCGTTTAATTTTTCCTCTTAATCCCAAAATCCTTCAGGGAGGTAAGAAGAGCCAAAAATTCAACGCTTAAGTTTATAATATGATTCAGAGAATGGTACCGATTTTTGAAAAACACCTGGCTGGTAGATACCGAGGCAATAAATGAAACGAAAGGTATCTTCTCAAGCAGCTTCGGATAAAGATTGGACCTATTCACCATAAGGCCACGTCAAAAAACCTTTAGCAGATTGATCTTCTTGAATCGTAGTACCCTTTCTCTCTTTATCAAAAACCCCTGAAAAAACCACCGTCTTGCAAGCTCGTACTTGCCGATTTTGCGGTCTGACCTAAGTCTTATCTCCGCTTCGCGTACGCCCTAGTTCTCATCCTCTGAGTTTCTCTGCCTTGATAGCCAGAGATCAACGTCAACAGATCGCAAGCGAGTCAACCCTCCCCACCCAATTTCATTTTGATTGTCCGAGTAGACCTCGATAAACTCTAAGTTTCTATTTCAATTTTGATTTATTTCCTTATGTGTTCTATCTTATGTCCTGCTTCATTTTCTAAAGTGTGTGTGCTTTCGCAGCTGGATATCCTTCAAAGGTAGACAAAGAATTCGGTAAGTTTTCCCCTCATATTAGGGTTAGTTCATTATTGATTTTTGTAAGCAAAATACGTATCGAACTTTGATTTTCAATATAAAGATTTGTTTGATTAATTATATCGTACTCTCTCCCTCTCTCTCTCTTTCGCTTAGCTAAATTATGAAACCAATTATTTACAATCGTTTAATTAAATAATATATATAAATATAATTTGATAATGCCTTTTTTAATTTTATAACTGTTCTTTTTCAATAAACAAAATAAAAAATCGGCAACCTTTGTGTGGTCAGGAATTTTATACTGCGTAATTTAAAAATAATAATAAAAGTAATATAATATTATATATTATTATTTCTTGCATTTTTTTAATCTATTGAAATGACTCGATGATGACTTAAGACTTTAAAAAGATAATTTTCAAAAATTGGATGTGGCAAAGTTGTCAAACACACAAGTTTTTTGATAAATAATATTTTTGTATCTTAAAAATTTTTTTCTGTCATACCTCAATCGAAATTGGACTTCCGATTATTGATATGATGAAACATTGTATGCATGACTCGGGTCGAAGCAATGATTTCACTCGTGTTATATCTGCCATCGCTTTGCTCGGGCAGCTGACTTCATACACGCAATATATTATTTCAATTTTTTTAAATTCTGAAAAATTGCCTTGAAATCTTCCAGATTCTTTTTTGACAATTTTTGAAATGTTTTAAAATGTTAAAAAATTATTCTTATATAGCAACCGCGTCAAATCGCGTGAATGTATCACCGTCAATAATTAGAATGAGTGAGCCCACGAATATCCAGGAAGTTCTATGACTTGAATTATGTGCTTCGTGAGTGAGCAGAAGATTTAGAGTTTAGAGGATCGATGGATACAAATAAATGGAATTTTATACTGCAGTAAAATATTAAATTTACATAGATCAGAATAAATAGATTATTTACCTGAAAGATTTAATTTAAATAAATTTTAATTCAATTTGAAGCGTAATTTCTGCAATTGAAGGGTGCCACGGCAAAAGCATGGAGATAAATCGACATCAATTTTTCAGGGGAGAAAAAAAAACCTTCTCAAAAATCGAATTTAAAGAAAATGAGAGAGTACATTCGAGATTTGATGGAGCTCTACGGATCTCAATAAAAAAAATTTCAAAGAAGTTATTACTTTTCGAGATACATAGCGCCAAAAGTCGACTGCGATCAAAACCGTTATCGGAATTTTAATTTTTTTTAGGCTGAATTTCTAATAGCATAAAAACTAATACAAGACTTTTCAAGAAAAAAATTTATTTTTAAATTGTTCAAACAATTTTTTTTTAAACAAATTGTTTAACAAGCGAGATTCGGAAAAAATGATAGTGCCAATCGATTGTACGTAAAAAATTACATCAATTATATGCATTTTGAAATTTTTTTATGGACCCAATTGGTGACGAAGTATAAATAAAAAATAAAATGTTATAGAATTTGTATTTATACTGGATAACAAGTTGGAGGGGAGAAAAATTGTCCAATACATGGACTTTATGTAATTTTTGCCGCAGAATCGAATAGCGCTATTAGTTTTTGCGTAACTCGCATTTTTAAACATTTGTCGCATTATTTTTATTTTGTTCAAACAAATTATTTTAAAATGCAGGATACGAAAAAACTAATAGCACCATTCGATTAATCGGAAAAAATTATATAAAGATTACGCTTTTCGCAAATTTTTTATGTACCCAATTGGTGAGGTAGTATAAATAAACAATTATTGTTAATGTATGTGTTACCACGAATTGGATAGGAAAAAAATGGTCCAATGTATGCTCTTTATGTAATTTTTCCGCAGAATCGAATGGCGCTATTATTTTTCCGTATCTCGCATTGGTAAACAATTTATTTAAACAAAAATTGTTTCAACAATTTCAAAGTTTAAATTTTTTCATTAAAATTTGCGGTGGAATTTAAGAGAATTTTTAAGACAATAAAACGTGTTTTGAAAAAAGTATCACTTACACGGTTATGCCGTGACACCCTGAAATATTGCATAACTTGAAGTCTTGTAATTTAAATGAAAAAAAAACTACTTCCGAATTGAAACCATTTTAAATTTTACTTTTTTATTTGGAACTGCTTCGCATTTAGGGAATATCCGAAAATACCGAATAGATAAATTGACGAAGAATAGAAATATCGAATTATAAATTCTCAAATTTTAAAATTTCCAAAATCCAGTACATCTTCGCCGAGGAAGTTTGGTTAGGAACTGAAATGTAAGATACCCGGTTGACTTTGTGAAGGACTCTTCGTACCAATTATTAATTCTGGTAGTCCGGGTATTAAAAATACATCTTCCCCAAGGAAGTTTGGTTAAGACTAAGAATTTAACGTACCCGGATGATTTTAAAAAGGTCACGTCGTTCTAAAAATTAATCCCAGTTTTCCAGGTATTAAAAATTGATCTTCTCCGAGAAATTTTCGTTAAGACTAAGAATTTAACATACCCAGATGATTTAAAAAGGGTCTCGTCGTACTAAAAATTAATCCTGGTCGTCCAGGTATTAAAAATACGTCTTCCCCGTGGAAGTTTGGTTAAGACTAAGAATTGAACATACCCGGATGATTTTAAAAAGGTCTTTTCGTACTAGAAATTAATCCTGGTTGTCCAGGTATTAAAAATACATCTTCTGTGAGGAAGTTCGGTTAAGACTAAGAATTTAACATACCCGGATGATTTGAAAAAGGTCTCGGCCTACTAAAAATTAATCCGCGTTGTCCAGGTATTAAAAATACATCTTCTTCGAGAAAGTTCGGTTAAGAGTTTAAATCAAAGATACCATGATGATTTTATAAGGGTCTCTTCGTACTAAATATAAATCCTGGTAGTCCAGGTATTAAAAATACATCTTCCCCAAGTAAGTTTGGTTAGGAATTGGATTCTAGGAAACCCGGATGATTTTATAAGATTTTAGGCGTACTAAAATTTAATCCTGGTTGTCCAGGTATTAGAAATACATCTTCCCGGAGGAAGTTTTTATAAGGAACTGCAATTTAAGATATTCGGATGATTTTATAAAGGAATGTTCGTACGAATAATAATTAATGCTGGTAGTCTTAACCAAACCTCCTCGAGGAAGATGTATTTTTAATACCTGGACTAACAGAATTAATACTTAGTACACGACCAGACCTTTTTAAAATCATCCGAGTATGTTAAATTTCAATTCTTAAACAAACTTCCTCGGGGAAGATGTATTTTTAACACCTGGACGACCAGGATTAATTTTTAGTACGATGAGAGCTTTTTTAAATCATCTGGGTATGTTAAATTCTTAGTCTTAACGAAACTTCCTTGGGGAAGATCTATTTTCAATGCCTGGACAACTAGGATTAATTTTTAGTACGCTGAGACTCTTATTAAAGCATCTGGGTATCTTAGGTTTAAATTCGTAACCAAACTTGCTCGCGGAAGATGTATTTTTAATACCTGGACAACCAGGATTAATTTTTAGTATGACGAGACTCTTGTGAAGGTATCCAGGTCATTACAATTTAAATTCTTAACCAAACTTGCACGGGGAAGATGTATTTTTAATACCTGGACTACCAGGATTAATTTTTAGTACGACGAGACCCTTTTAAAATCATCCGGGTTAAATTCTTAGTCTTGACCAAACTTCCGCGGGGAATATGTATTTTTAATACCTGGACAACCAGGATTAATTTTTAGTACGACGAGACTCTTGTGAAGGTATCCAGGTCATTACAATTTAAATTCTTAACCAAACTTGCACGGGGAAGATGTATTTTCAAACTTAAGAAGCTGCCAATTTCTAATTGTCAAGTTCAGGATTTAGCTTTTATATAAAGTTATAAAGTATATTATATCATTTTCATAACGACCTCATTGCTATAGTCCAAACTTTACATTTGAATATCATATGTAAATTCATATATTAAACCTTGTGCAAGAAAATATTAAGAGGTTTGTCTGTGCATTTTAATTTCTCAGGGACGGTGAATTTATGAAACGACCTCTATTTTAACAGTTTTCTTGATCTATTCAGAAAAATATTGATTTTATGTAAAAACCTTCAACAGACAAATGGTGTATTTCGTTAAAGCACAACTTGTTGGTGAATCGAGTTTTTGTGTAAAATAATTATTTTTTGATAAAATCTAACAGAAATGAAAATTATGAAGATTTTTTACGATTTTGGGGGAAAAATGAAATATATCTTGAAAAGTATGCATTTCAGAGAAAAATATTGTTTGCAAAAAATGTAGATCTTAATATATTACACATTTCATCTCAGAAATATTTTTTCATGTAGTGAATAGTTCGAGAATGACACTTATTTTTACGATGTGAAACAAATTTTCTTATAGTTTTTTCAGTGATCAAGAAATTTGTTGATTTTTCATACCGCACTTTTCTATCAGGCGACAAGAACTTGAAAAACCAGAACTGTTTTGTATTGAACACTTTTCTCTACCATCAATAGTTTTTGAAAACAAATCAATTTCATTATCAACAAATTTTTGTTTTTCGCTTTTCTTTTTGTGAAGATGATTTAGAACACAACTCCGGATAATAAGAAGCAAGAATTATCAGTCCTACCTAAATGTGTGTTAATATATTTTACGTTTAAAGAATAAGGTAAATTTACCCAACAGTTTTCTGCATGTAATTAATGGGGAAGTTTACACCGCTCACCTGAAAATTCCAGTGCAGGAACCTTGGAGGGTCCTACGCATGTTCCTGCACACGAACCTGTACAGGTAATCTTGATGGTTCCTGTTCCGGACTTGGCGAAGGAAAGTGTACATGATTCTGCAAAGAAACCTGTAGGAAAGCTAAACTTTGAATTATCCTATACAGCTTCCTTCACAGAGTGAATTGAGACGCGGGTTCATGTACAGGGTACTCCCTGTACTCACGTACAGGGAGTCCGTATTGATATTCTTCAAGTTCCATATATGCCATACAATCTTCAATGAAGATCATAGCGATTTGATTTAAGTGATTACGACGTTTCTGATTGATAATAGCTGTTAGCGGAGAGCGACCTGCTAAACACCTTTACGTATTTAATGCGGACACACTAAGGACCTATATATACTTACTGAAAAATATGTGTAAAAACATTTAAGTAGAAAGTCAATCTGTCTATGGTTTTGGAAAGACCTAACACACCATTCTTAATATTATGCTCCGCGAACGGCTCCAAGTCTCTAATTTCAAGCGTAATTATAATATCACTCAAATCTATTCAAAAATACTTATTCGTAGGGTAATGGAAATTACAAAGGAAAAGATATGGGAAGTCCAAAGTGGATTTATGCCAGGAAGATCATGTACAGATCAGATATTCAGCTTAAGACAGATGGAAATTTTGAAAATAAATGTTATAAAGTCACATTAGACGTCATAAGACGTGATGGGTTTGATAATATGTTTTGCCAAGTTATATATTGTCTCAAATGGCTATTTATTTTTGTTTTATTTCTTCAGGGTACTTTATACAAAATTTTCTTAATATATTTTATTATTTATATTTTGTCCCCAAGTATTCTTTTTTGCATCGAAGATTTTTTTCGCGGGATTCAAAATCTACAAAAAAATATTCGTTTTAGAAAGTCGTCAATTATTTGACACTTGTTTTTAGATTTGATAATATTCCCGCAGTAATTTTCTTTTTGAAAGAAATATTGGAATATAAGAAATAAATTATTGGGACCAATACATGTTTGTGATGCTCCTCCTTATTAAGAATTTTGATATATTTTTCCTCTCGATTGTATATTATAATAATAGATACTTCAAAAATTGATCAACGCACTGAGAGAAAATAACTACAGATGAGATTTAAATCTTATTGCTAGGATACGATAGAAAATATTTCTTTGAATACAACAAACCAATCATTTAAATATATGCGTGTATTCTACTAACCAAATGCAGAAAAAATTATGTTAATTGAATTCCGATGAATTCCCAACTTGTGCAAGATTAAACAAGATTAAAGAAAGATTAAGTATTCCGTTGAAACGTCTTTTTTTTTGTATCAGAACTAGGTCAAATTGAAATTTTTTGATTAGTTTTGGAAAGTAACAAACATAAGTTGCACTTAAAGCAGACAGTGCCTTTTTCCAAATAGATCAATACCTAGTTACTAGCAGCAATGGAGAAATGTTTAGAAAAAAAAATTCGGGAAAGAGGAATGCAGGTGTATTTTTCACTTATCAGTAGCCAATACCTATCCATTAATTTTCACAGAAAAATGCTGGGCCTATTTTAAGTTAGATATTATTAAAAAAAATGAAGCGTATTTTTAGCACCAAAGATCTTAATTTGAGACTTTTTTCCTCTAAAGTTTACAGTTTTGGCACTGAGAAAATAATTTGCTCAATTTCAAGAATGCGATTTGTATGAATATCACTTTGCTTGATTGAAATAATTTTTTTTCTCACAAGTCGAACTTTGCACAAAAAATCGAGTATAAATGAATGTGGTGATAATCAAGAAACCAAAAATAATTCTTTCCTTGAACAGTCCCGATTTCCTCTTCGATGGATGCCACTATGCTGATATTGATTTGTAAAAGTTCAGAAATCAATATTACTATAAAAATAAAAATTATGTTCTTTTGATTAGCATCGTCAGCGACGAACTACGCGCGTGTGTAATTTTTCAATTTGAGTGTGAAAATAATTTGTAATACAAAATACAAATTTGTAATAACTATTTTTGATCTTTAAGAGCTGATTATTCAAACTTTATACCAAATTTAATCAAAAAAATTGACAAAGCAATTAATTATAGAATCATAGCATCTAGTGTTATTATTTATTCATAACAGGCTCAGGGAATTAAAATTGAAGGAACCTGAAATTTGAATATTTGGCGACAGAAATATTATACAGAATAAAAATATAATATATACATATAATATATAATATATTCTTGTGTAATTTTACACCGTTCCTTGTGTGAACTTTATATAATATGACTGATTCAGACTTTTTCGACATTATTCATTTGATCAAAATTCCGGACGCTATTTTAGAAAGAATGCAATTTATGTTACATACAGTATCGATGATGTGGGGATTAGGACAGATGGCATTTTGTACAAATGAATTTTAGAACGTATGTTTATTTGGAAGAATAAAAATTATGTTTGGTGATTCGGAAAAATGAGAATTAAAGTAAATAGGAATTCGGTATTATAAAAATGATATCAAATTATTATTCGGTAAAATGAAAATTATGTTAAATGGTAATACGAAAATATGGAAATTATGATGAATGGTCATTCGGAAAAACAAAAATTAGAACAAACAGCAATGCGGAAAAATGAAAATTGGGTACATTGGCAAACAGGATAAATCGAAATTACAGCAAATTGCAATTAATCAAATGATTTCTGGAAAAACAAATAACTATATAATATTATACGTAACGTTGTAATTATAAACAACAATTATGTCATATATAAATAAAAAAACATATATGTCATATACGTTGTATATGTCATATATAAAATATGTGCATAATTGTTCCTATGTACCAATGAGTACCTTTGTAATAATGTTATGCTGAATTTGTCTTAAACATTTTTTTTCTACTCATAACTTTTTATTTTCAGATCACTTTCGATATCTTGTTTTTTGTATTCATTTCTGGATAATTGATATTGATTTTTGAATGATTTCTTAAATTTTGGGTTTTCCTTAGATCTGTAAAATTTCTGCTAACATGTGCGTTTTACGATGTTTGGGTTATTTCGATGGGTTCTTTGAAAACTGTGTTACTTGTCCTGACAAGTGAAGGGCTATAAAAAAAGGGGCTTGGTTCAATGCTTTTCTTTCTCTAAAAAGTAGGATGGAACGATTTTAAAAATCTGGCAATGCCTTGAGAGTTTTCGTGTTGCACTGTTAGAAAAATCTGTACTAGATTTAGTATACATGTAATGGAAGCAAAAATGTGCAACATGAAATTAAATTTAGTATACCAGCGTACAGTAAATTTATTATATGCATTTACTAAATTTAGTATGCACGTACATGAAATTTAGTATACGCGTATACTAAATTCAGTATACATGTATACGAAATTCAGTATACGCATATACTAAAGTCAGTATATATGTTCCGTTTCGCGTGGGTTCCGTCTTCATCATCTGTAAAAATGAGATGAAAAATGTAATTAAAGAACAAAGTTTTAATTTGAAAATAATCATATGGTAAAGCTATATTTACGTTAATAAATTAAACATACCATTCAAAGAGAAGATTTCGCATATCCTCGCAGAAAAAAGCCGAACCTTTTAGCATTGCAAAGAACTCAAACAAATGTCACCGGTCACGTTGCATTCTTGCTTCCATTACATGTATACATATATGAATTTTAGTATACAGAAACTATGAGATTCATAGTGAAAGAAACTTACTGTACACTTAATAAATTTAGTATACATATAACTTCATAAAAGAAGTTTAGTATACGTAAGTATACTAAAATTACAAAGTGTAATGACAGCGTGCTCCTGAGCCAACCACCTTACCGCTGTACCACTGACTTCGGTTGGGAAAATCTCGTGCGCCACGGTAGAAACTCGTATAGCACGAAAATCGTGATTTTAAAAAATTCATAAAAAAAAAACTAGGGCCCAATTACAAGAAAGCCTCTATACGTGTCTAATATTTGTCGACGTTCTATGGATTTATACCAGTCTCATCTCCAAGTCAATGTCGCAGAGCAGGCCTTCCCCTTGCCAGCTTTTTTTTCAGATTTTTACAATAACATTCAAAGTCCCTCAAGGCCATTTTAGTTCAAACATGGCCATTCTTATTTAAATAGACGCTATTTAGTGATTATTCATTTCTGGAGTGCATGAATTGTGTTCTTTGCAATGCAATGTTGCACACAGATTGTTTTTCAGATCTTTACAATAACAAGCAAAGGTCGCTCAAGGTCATTTTAAGGCAAAAATGGCTATTCTCAATTAAATTGACGCTAATAACTGATTATTCATTTCTGGCGCGCATGAATTGTGTTCTTTGCAATTCAATATTGCTCTCAGATTTTTTGTCAGATTTTTACAATAACATTCAAAGGTCGCTCGGGGCCATTTTAGGGCAAAAATGCTCATTCCTAATTAAATTGACGCCATTCATTGATTATTCATTTCTGTCGCGTATCACTTTTGTTCTTTACAAGTCAATATTTTATTCAGATTGTTTGCAGTTTTTCAGAATAACATTCAATGGTCGCTCAAGGCCATTTTATGGCAAAACTGCTCATTCCTAATTAAGTTGACGCTATTAATTGATTATTCATTTCTAACTCGTATGAATTTTGTTCTTTACAATTCAATATTGCACACCGAATTTCTTCAGATTTTTACAATAACATTCAAAGGTCGCTCAATGCCATTTTAGAGCAAAAATGGCAATTTTTAATTAAATTGCCGCGATCTATCGTGTATTCATTTCTGGCGCGTATGAATTGTTTTCTTTACAATTCGACATTGCACTCAGATTTTTTTCCAGATTTTTACAATAACATTCAAAGGTCGCTCAAGGACATTTTAGGGAAAAAATGGCCATGCTTATTCAAATTGACGCTATTTATTGATTATTCATTCCTGGAGTGTTTGAATTCGTGTTCTCTATAATTCAATGTTGCACTCAGATTTCTTGTCAGATCTTTATAATAACATTCAAAGGTTGCTCAAGGTCATTTCAATGCGAAAATGGCTATTCTCAATGAAATTGACGCTAATAATTAATTGATTATTCATTTCCGACACGTATGAATTTTGTTCTTTGTAAGTCAAGATTGCATTTATATTTTTTTCAGATTTTTAGAATGGCATTCAACGGTGGCTCAAGGTCATTTTCTCAATAAAATGTTAATTCAATTAAATTTTCTCCAGTTTTTTTATAGATAAACAATTTCAATGTATTCATTTCGGCAAAAAAGTTAGTCAAGTTCTTTAATAAATAATAGATTTAATACTTTCACAATGATTCATCATGATAAATTTAAATTTAAAGCTTTTTCGGGTTTCAATCGTGTGCAAAACTACGAAACTTGCCGACGTTTCGTGCCGCTGGTCCCAACGATGATTGGACGAGAAGAAACGTGGAGTCCGTTGCTGCTTTTGAATGGCTTGAAAGCCAAAACGCGAATATTGGGTCAGGGGAATATAGTTTATTCAAATTAATAATTAAAAGTCACTTCCGGAGCTGACATAAAGATTTTTAATTAATTCACCATTCAAGAAATATCCGTTATCAATTGACTGAAATTCAATCTAAAGTTAATCAAAATGATTGAACCAAATTACGCAAGATTTTATAAGAGACTTAGTCAAAATTCCGATCGCGGTTTAAGGGCTGGAAGGCTTTCTTCTGACGTTTTGAACGCGCGCGCCTATATTTATAACTTAAATCTAATGATGTAGGAAGGATCGCGCGCAGCATGTCGTCACTACTAGCCAATAACAAAATTAATTTTATTTCGATGTCGACACCATCCACAAATCAGCCTGTGGATGATTTCACCCTTGACGTCACAGATTAGGACGAAGATCGGTCCAAGCCGACTCATGGATTGCATCCCGTGAGTCAACCTTTCCTTCCTGTTTATCGCATATTTTCGGCGACCTTCTGTCGAGGCTTTGTCTCGACCGGATATCCTTAATTACTACGACTAATATCTATCAGACATTTGTACCTATGAGAAAGAGATAGAAAGAGAACATTTTTCGCTATTGCATCATTCATGATATCTAATGTTGAATTGATTCCTCTAACCATCTCTCAATTTTACCATTGGATTTAATAAAATAACTGAATTTATAGTATTACTTATAGCAATAATAATTGATATTAATCAATTCCTTATCAAACAACTATCATTTTTATACATATAAGCATTTATTAAGTGTAAATTCTTTTTATTATTGAATTCAAATTCAAATTGTTCCCGCCTAAGGATGGCGTCGCTGGACTTCCGAAAAGTCACACGACGTTACACAGAACCCCGATTTCTCTTGATAAATTAGCAACTTTCGTACATGCGCAGTGTAGTCATGCTTTCTACTACCGCGCCTCTCGTGGAGTCCCCAGAAGCTCACTGCCCCCGCCAACCCAATTAGTACAACAGAAAATAGGCTAGAGTGCCGTACCTAATCTCTGGCGGCCGTATATATAATGCCTAAAGTTGATCGGACCTCTCTTTCTACACGTGAGGTGGACAACGAGATGAGGGAGGGCTCTTACACATGATTGCAGATCCGAAACCAGCCGAAACTTGCGCACTTGCTCAAGTCATATTTTATGAAAATAGAGATTTTTCTGTCTGCTGAAAAATCTCCCAATGGCGGTAATTTAAATGCTCACGTTTTTTTAAATAGAAAATTTGTGTTTCAAATTATAGGCAAATGTATTGAGCCTATTTTTGTGTATAGAATGAAATCAAGGGAACCAAGCATATTTTATAGAAATATTTTATTAAAATTAAGTTGGAGTAACTTTACAACCTTTGCTTTACACACCCGTTCCACTGATTGGAACGCATTGTATGAGATGTAAATAGTAGTATTCTATTTTTCTTCATCCCCAGCCGAAAGTACGTAGTGCCACCGCACCGCTGCTCTCGGTCAGCTGAGCGGATGCATGGGCGAATCTTCCATTCTTTCGTTGTCAAAACTGTTTTCTGCATAATTTTTCTTTTACAACGTCAGTTTTCAAGCTTTTTGTAAGGAACACTATCTCTTTAATGAAATAGATTTATTTGATGCAAAGAAGAATTAAAATTGTTAAATAATAGCGATGTTATAAGAAAAGTCGCCTTTGCCCCACCGATCGGCGCTGCCCCTCCTTACCTTAACTTATATATGTTTAATTTATAACTACAAAAACAGATGCTTATTTCGCTTTAATATTTTATAAATATGAATATACTCGACAAGGTTCATGAATTATGATATTATATATAAATTTAAACAAGATAATTGGGCGAAAGGTGATCCGCGCTGCAGTTTCGCATTTTCCCCTCCAAGGGAAATTGAGCACTATGATCATAATAATTGTGTCATGCTCCTGCCACCACTTCCCCTACTCTAGCGCCAAGTTCACTACTTTTGACGTATACAAAAAAGCGAAATCTAAACTCGCTCGACAAGTTCAAACTTTTGCCAATTGATTAATGAAATTAATAAAATAATATGAATTGCACTTTCAGTGATTGGTATCCAACTCTGCACGTGCCCAAATGATATTTGTACAACCTTAAACGTGCACACTTGTGCGAAAATTCTTACTTCGAAGATGATGTTCAAACATCCCCACGGAACCACCCCAATGGAGACATATGTCTGAATTTGCCTAAAGGTGTATTAGGGATTATTTAAATCACATACTTCCGAAAATATCAGGGGTTGAGTGTGGGGGGTGTTGGAATATCATATGTCAGGTTATTGGTTTCCATTGGGGTGGTTTCTTGGGCATGCATTAAGTTTATAAAAAAAATCTTTGGGATAAACCACTTTGAGGATTGCTAAACTTTTTCGATTTTCTGAAGTAAGACTTTTCGCACAACTGTGCACGTGTACAGTTGTAGAAATGTTATCTGGGTACGTGCACAGTTGGATACAAATCACTGAAAGGCAATTCGTTTTATTTTAATAATTTCCTTAATGAATTGGTAAAACGTTTAAACTTGTCGAGCGAGCTTGGATTTCGCTTTTTTGTACACCTCGAACGTCGTGAATTTGGCGCCGTTGCTGACGATCGCTAGTCTCCATGCACCAGTGCCTCCAGAACGTGGGATTTTTCGGCCCCCACTACTTTCCCATCTGGGAGAATAAATGCAAGCGTAGCGTCGGTGAGTCGGCCAGCCTCGTGTAAAGCCGAAAACGCACGAGGTACGAGCGCCAAGCCGAGATCACCCGAGGCCCGACCCCGACTTCACGATTCGCTTTCGGCGGCTTTGAGTTGATTTCGGCTCGCAAAAATTGACACCTTGAAGAAAGACTTCAAAACATGTAATGAAGTCTTGAGATATTTAATTATTATTTTTTTCAGGAATTATTGTGGAATTTTTTAGACTATCCGATTCTGCAGTTCCTTTTTTCATTATTTCTGTTTTATTTTTCAATTGATTTTAGATATTGTAAATTCAAAATAATAATAAATGATAATTATTTTTAAATAACTAAATTAATCAACATTTTTACTGTATACTTACCTCTGATAAAGCAGATACAGGCATCTTCTTCGACAGATTTGGTCATCCAATCTGTCGGCGTTGAACAAGGTATCTGCGACTAACAAGCTTGCCGTCCCGGTTCTACTCTACTCATTTGGGGTGGTTCAATGAACAAAGAACGAACTTTAGGCCCTTGATGTCACCACACGTAAGACCATGAATATGCATAAAAGCTTGCATATCAATTCGTCAGTTCAGCGATTATACATTATACATCAGAAGTGAGGAATAGTATATTGTGCAAAAAGGGAGCAAACAGAGTGATTTTGACGACCGTGAATTTTGCTCCCGTGTTGCGCACAATACTTTTACCAACATCCGTAATTAAAAAGTACGATTTTTGTCAAGCCCGTACAGCAAATCGTAAGTACAGGCAAGAAAATATGTTATTCTTAGTTTTTAAAGTTATTTTTCAGGTTTTCTTCTTGACGCAGCTCTTTTATTCCCTGCTATGCTTCACCTAGGGAATAAACGCGTAAAATCGCGATCCACGCATGCGCGACACTACATTTATTCACGGAGTTTCTAAATCAGCAATTTTGCATTCACTCTGCAGGCATGAAAATACGTACTTTTTAATGCAGGTATTGGAAAAAGTGCATTACTCCATCTAGATGCTTTACTTCTAAAAGCTGAACTAAAAAAAACTGAGGTTGAAAAATTCCGCCAACAGCAACTCAACAAGAAAATGCTCAATGCAGGTACAGAGGGATTCATTTGCGTATACCAGGGCGGTGTCATTTCCATCTTAGTACACCGTGATCGCATTTTATGTCAAGAAGTTCCCAGCGATAGGTGCAGAGCTCACAGGCATAATGCAGCCCTAAGAGTGCTTTATTACCATCTTTGTCGCTTTTACGGTGTTACCCACAACCATGCCCTGCCGAACGCTCCGAAAAACATAAAGTCAATTATCCAAAACGAGAAGTGCCCAATTTTCTGGAAGTGTGATTTTCGGACTCCAGTCTCCGTTGCACACTCGAGGCCGACATCGTTCTCTAAGACTTCGAGAAAAGAACTATATTTGTGATCGAATTCTCGGCTCCGGCCGACTAAAATATCACTGCCAAGGAGAGGGAAAAGAAGGAGAGGTATCAAGACATTAAAAAGGAGATGCAACGACTGTACCCAAAATATTCAGTTATAGTAATTGTCCTTGTGATCAGTGCTCTCGGAGGTACGAAACTATCACTGGTTCGTAACCTTAAAGCCATACACGCGTGCCAAAAATATGCCACGTCACTTGCGAGATGGAT
The DNA here is from genome assembly GCA_011634705.1 of Andricus grossulariae. Classification (NCBI taxonomy): domain Eukaryota; kingdom Metazoa; phylum Arthropoda; class Insecta; order Hymenoptera; family Cynipidae; genus Andricus; species Andricus grossulariae. The sequence continues at coordinate 166,773,600 of JAABKJ010075445.1, read as the reverse complement.
GCAGAAAGCTGTCAACCTTGGGTCGCTACGTGTCCTCAAGACACACGAGGGTTTCGCCGGCCTGTCATTGTGATTTCATCGTGCCCTGTGACCACTCATCTCACGGTCGTAGGACGTGGCCATTGGTTTGATTTACCGCGGTTCTACTGGAAGCCGGTGTCATTTGTAGATGGCAGTTGCTCCCAGTGGGATCCATCAGTGGTTGTTTAACCCTTTTTTTAAATTATATATATATATTTAAATTTATTTAATATATATGTATATATATATATAATAAATAAATGTCGTAGGCATTTAGGGGATTAAGCTTGTCGGGCTCTATACGGATTCTTATACGGTGTAATAAATTTGGATTATCTGGTTTTTTATCTGGCTCTATGCGGAATATTTCCCCGTCCCATATTGTCCTATCCATTACAGCAGCTTGGAACAGATAAATAAAGAAAAAAAAAACTGTTTTATTTATAGTAATTGCACTTGATTTATTTTTGAAATTACGCAATTGAACACACGGAAACTTACAAATATAATCGCACGCACAACGCTATGAAAAATCACCCCCGCTGGGGATTCGAAACCTACCTCAACAACCTAAATCTAAACCACATGCTCTAGCTAATTACGCTAATGTACCACTTGGATTTTGTCGACAAAATCTCAGCCAAGCTTTTTCGCTGAAATACTCTAGGAGCTGGGTGTAATCCTGTGTGCCGTTCTAGGTCCGTCGGATTTCTTTATTGAATATTGTGCAAAATGTTGTGCTGATTACGAAAAAGTAGGGTGCATCCCCCCTCCCCCCGAAAAATGGGGAGGTTTTGAGATATTCGCGTTTTAATTATTTTTTAATTAATGCAATAGTCCTGTTATAATTTGAGGTTTTTCGAAAGTTCAAATATATGGCCGGCTAGAAAACCGATTGACGAAGATAAATTTCCTCTGTCATTTTTTGATTCAATCAATTGTTAACCTAACAAATTAACAATTACGGGGAAAAATGAGGAAAAATAAAATTGTGCTTATTTTATTTAAAATATTGATTGCACCGCAAAAAGCTTCGTACAAAAGTTTGACTACTCTCAGAAAAACATTTTTTTCTAAAAGAATATTTTTTGATAGAAGTGATCAATTTCAAGAAAACATCGATTAAAGAAATAAACAAATTCAGAGCCAAAATAGAAAGCTGGTTTTCTTTGTAGGAAACAATTTTATCAAGAAATTTCAAGAAAAAAGATTCTCCTTTTTGGGTCTACTTCAACTTTCATTAAGAAAATTTTATTATAATGTTTATATTTAACAAGTTAATACGCATTTTAGAATTTACATACTTTGACATGCTGTACCTTTAGCAATTTTTAATAAAATCTTCTGAAAATTTGTACATGGGTAATGTAAAGCCTCATTAAAAAATTAGCTCCAGCTACTTTAACATCCAATAATAACTGTTTGTGCTATAAACAATAATGAATAATGTCTCATTTTCAGGTTCTAATAATCGTAGAGACTTGTAATAAAGCTGAATAATTTTAATAAAAGTTAAAAAATTAAATGGCTTTTTAAAAATATTTCTATTACTTATACGATCTCAAATTTTTTCTAAGCCAAAGGCGTAAACTTGTCGCTCTTGCAAGGGGCTCTCGCCTCCTGGGCGCAACTAGCCCGAGCGACAAGTTTACGCCTTTGACTTAGAGAAAATTTTGGACGGTTTATGGTGGCCACATGCCGCCACCGTAAAATCGTCCTTTATAACAGCAATAAGGATCCATTACATTTTAACCAATACAATGAAATTTAATAATAAACAAAGTATGAGTAATAGAAATATTTTTAAAAAGCCATTTTATTTTTTAATTTTTATGAAAATTATTCAGCTTTATTACAAGTCTCTCTCTTCTAAGCTCTTCATCCACTTTTCCCCTTGTCCACAACCACTCAGTATCCACCTAACTTTATCTACCACGCTCTCTCCGCATTCCTCTTCCCCTATACATCTCTCCAACGCGTGCTCCCACGATTCCCTTTCATACCCACATACCCTACACATTTTCATTTCTTCACTAATCCAACATTTACACTCATTCATGCCTTCTCCCATTCTGAAACGTATCATCCTAGACCACCTGCACTCCTTTTTCGATTTCCTTAGGTATTCTGGGACCTCTTCCAACTTGACGAATCGATACCATTTATTATATTTTGACTCCATAATCTTTTCCCATCTCTTCTCTTCCTGCTTCCTACTCATTTCCGACTCTACTACCTGCCACTCTCTCCCATCCTCACACATTCTCCATTCTCTTCTAACTTGCTATCTCTCCTCCTCCCATCTTGAATGTCCCGTGTTACCTCTCCTCTCTCTATTTAGTATTTCCTGCAGCCATACGTGTGCAACTTTGCCACCCTTACCACTCTTAAGCTTCTCTTCGAAATTCGAAACCCTTTTCCTCTGCCTTATCACCAATTTCTCTCTCCCTGTCTCTTCTCTCAACATATAACCTGTGCAGTTCCAGCTCACTCCCATAACCCATCTCAGAAATCTCTCTTGCATGTTTTCTACCTTTTTGTACTACTTCCACCCCCAAATCACCACTCCATAACACATCACTGACCATACCAGTGAATCAAACAGCCATACTCTCATCTTCCACTCCTCTTTGAATCTTCTTTTTCCAATACCCCACACTTGACCCATCACCTTACTCGCACTTCCCATCCTTTTTTTCACCTGAATATCATTTCCACCACCCGCTTCGAACCAGAATCCTAAATAACAAAATTTCTCTACTCTTTCCACTATTTCCCCATTTATCTTCCATACATACTTTACTTCATTCCTTCTCTTCCTGGAACATACTATCTTTGTCTTCGTCACATTAATTGTCAGGTCTTTCTCTCTCACATACTCTTCTAATCCTTTTATTAAAAAGCTCATTTCACTTTCATCCTCTGCCAAAAGCACCACATCGTCCGCGTACGCTAACGAGTATATTCTTTTATTTCCTAGAATTGTACCCCCTATACCTTTCTTTTCCACTTTCTCTTCTAGGTCTGCTAACAATATGCTACACAACAACGGACTTAGCGGGCACCCTTGTCTGAGACACCTCCCTGTCCAGAAGACAGTCCTGTTGACTAGATAATTTAGAACGAAAATATTGTCCACTGTTCAGATACCCTTCCTAAATCCTGTTTGATTGTGTGGAATACTTTCTTCATGTTCTACCTGTTCTTCTAATCTCTTCCTGAGCACCTCCTTATAAATTTTATATGTTACCGACATGAGAGTGATTCCTCTATAATCTTCCACTTTTCTACCCCACACTTTCTTTAATAAAGGAACTACCAAACCTGTTCTCCACTCCTTCGGCCATCCTTCCCCTCTCCATAATCTATTACATACTTCCCAAATCTCTTCTCTAACCCTTCGTCCGCCAAATTTCAACGCTTCATTCTCCATCCCATCCTTATTGGCTACTCTTTCCTCTTCCCTGTGCGAGATCTTCAATCTCAACTAAAACGAGGAACTCAATTAAGGAGGAAGTGTTTTCGTTTTCCATGACGTAACAATAAGAGTATCGGCGTACTCAAAATTAATCCTGGTTGTCCAGGTATTAGAAATACATCTTTCCCGAGGAAGTTTGGTTAAGACTACCAGCATTATTTATTATTCGTACGAACAGTCCTTTATAAAATCATCCGGATATCTTAAATTGCAGTTCCTTATCAAACTTCCTCGAGGAAGATCTATTTATAATACCAGGACTAACAGAATTAATTCTTATTACACGACGCGATCTTTTTTAAATCATCCGAGTATGTGACATTTCAATTCTTAACCAAACTTCTTCGGGAAAGATGTATTTTTAATAACTGGACAACCAGAATTAATTTTTAGTACGCTGCGACTCTTATAAAAGCTCTGTAACTATTGGACCGGAAATTTTCGAAAAAAATATAAATCATTTTTCAGGACCTTTTTTAACAACTACGTGTGCAATTTTTTATACTTCTTAATAAAACAGATTGTGTACATTGTACAAGGTCGATGCTATAATTTTTGTGAAAAATCTTGGGGAAATTACCTTAATGACAAATACTTTGGTTTCTCTGCAAACATCTCAATCGTTTTTTTTTTCTTGGTTAATAACAATTTTTATGAACAAATACGGATATTTGATATAGTTTTCGTTTTTATACAGTTAACGTTTTCGATTTTTTGTAGTTATTTATCTGGTAGCTTCGTGACAATCTTTCTCTCTGTCACTACTCTAAAATTATCGTTCTTTTATTAATAACAATTGTCATCAACAAAGTCCTAGATATACCGAAGCTGCTCCTTTTATTCGCGTTGCTTGAATCAGACACAAAGAAAAACTTTCATTTCTCTTGAATTTGCTCTTAATTCAAAGAATATGTTGAATACGGCTTCATAAACAATTAACTGCAAAATAATCTTTGATCTATCCCAGCTGCAATTTCACAGTTAAGATTTTCGTTTTTTTTTTAGTTATTTATCTGGTAGCTTCCTCATAACCTTTCTCTCTGTTACCACTCTAAAAACATCGTTCTATTGCTAATAACAATTGTTATGAACCCAACCTTGCAATTAACAATATTTTTTTTATTAGTTGAATGTTTATAGTCGCATCAACTGCCAGGGTTATTAGCTACTGTACTGCACTCTCGACAACCGAGGTAGCCGTTCTTGCCCCGGCTCACATTGTTGCCATTAGGACCCATAATCACCGCTACTGTCTACCTCTTCAATTTTGAGATTTTCTTGTTGAAAGTATTAAAAAGGACTTAAATATTACTATTATGACCTGAAAATTGGGAAATATATTGTATGAATATGGAGGACAAATTACAAGAAGTTTCATCTCAAAATCATTCCCTTAAGCATGTCAAATTGTACACTGAAGTTGAGCACATTTTATACTTATAATTTTTAATGAAAATGAGTTAGTCGTTTTTTTTTTTTTTTTTTTTTTTGACAGGAACATGCAGTTGCTTCAGTGCAAATCGCCTGATCTATTTCCGAATATATATATATATATATATATATATATATAACATATATAAACATATATGCGTACCCCCTTTTTTTGTTTTTTCAGAATTGAGTAGTTGATAGCACCCGTCACCAATTTTCAACACTGAACAGATACTTTTTCCGGTACAAAATAAATCAGGAAGTGTGTGCTTTCTGAAACATTCTTGCCCATAAAAGTATCTGGGACAGTCTCCACATTTAATATTATTATTTATAGTATCAGCCTTACAAGACGGTGAGCTGTAACAAGCGTCACATACTCTTCCACACTTTTTTAAAATTTGCGTTATTTCTATCTGACTGAAGGTCAGCATTCGCAATCGCTACGACTATAGCTTGTGGTAGACATGTGTTCGATGAATTTTGAATTTCAGACCGATCGTTTTTTGAATCCTTTTGTTAACTTTTTCCACCCTTACCGGCTGGTACACGTATCCGGGTAATTTCTACGACAAAAGTATCATCTATATTGAAACTTATGGGACTTTGTACGACGAACTCTACAGGTTTCCATAAGTCTTCAAAATAAAGATCCTTTAATGGTAGAAATCCTTTCCAGGCTATGCCCTTATTAAATCCATCTGACCAAAAATCTAACCCCACAAGATCACTCTCTTCACACCAAGAGGTGATGTAATCATAAATGTCCAAAAAAGCTGCTTCTAACCAAGTAACCGCTTTATTTTTACCAGGAGGTGTACTTTTAAAAGTTAATTTCCTCCCAGTTGTCGCGAATTTTTTAATGAATTGGTCACATTCATTTATTTTAATAATAAAGGGGGACTTATTATTAATTCTCTCATTCCTACCTATTGACTGCGCATGCTGCGTATCCGGTGTAGAAGACCTGACAGCCTCCGTAGACCATGATGGACCAGCAACTGCTTCAGCTACGGTGATAGGTTGCAATCTCCTTGATTGACCCTTAATCAAATCATGTTGCGTCGTATCAGCTACCCTCGATGTAACTGCAATGCTGGTTTCACCCTGCCTTATACTGGGCGTTGAACCGCCACCTCGTTGGATCGTGTTTTGAGATACTGAAAAAATTAAAATGTTTGAAAATCATATTTTTACCTAACACAAAGTTTTAAAAAAAGTTACACAGAATTTAAATTACCTTTTTATTTCCTAGCCTCTTTTTTCCTCTCTTCATCCTTTTTTTATTTTTTATCTTCTCCTTCTCCTTTTTTTTCTTCTCCTCATCTTCCTCCTTTCTCTTTTTCCTCTTAGATTCCTTCTTCTCTTCCTTCTTCTTTTTCTTCTCCTCTTCTTCACGCCTTTTTACTCTCCACTCATCCTGTTTCTCCTTCTGTCTCCTCAAGCGCTCTTGCTTTGCTGAGTCTTGGAAAATATCCTGGTTTTTTTAGAGCTGATACTTTTTTCGCATCATTCTCTCTTGATTTTTCGAATTTCTTCCTATAAGCTATCCTTTGTTTCACTCCCTTTTCCTCCATTATTCTTCCACTGATTTTAATACACGCTTATCTATATATATATATATATATATAAAAACTAAAGGTTAACAACCACCGCAGGGTCCCACCGGGAGTAACTGTCATCTAATATTCTGAATTCTCTGATAATTTTTGAATTGTCTAAATTCTTTTGAATTCTGTGACATATTTTAAATTCTATGAATTTTTTTGTATTATCTAATTTTTTTTAATTATCTAAATATATTTTCAATTCTGTGAGTTCTTTTGAAATCTGTGAATTCTTCGTAATGCTCCAAATTCTTCTAAGTTCTCTAAATTCTTCTGAATGATCTGAATTGTTTCGAAATTTTATGAACTCTTTAAGCTACTCTGAATTCGTCGAATGCTCACGATAACACTGAATATTTTAAAAATATTTTTCAATTATCTTGAAATCATTAGAATACACCTTGAGTTAGATTGAACTCCTTCTTTTGAATATTTTTAGTTCACTTAAAATCTTTAGAATACACGTTGAGTTACTTTACGTTACTTCGAATATTTTTAATCCTATAGAATTCTACAGAATCCAAAACACTTGAAGGAATTCAAAATAATTCAATGCGTATTCTAAAGATATCGAAAGAATCCAGAAAACTGAAAAAGAATTCAGAAGAATATTTGAATACAAAATATTTTAGAGAATTCAAAAGAATTCAGGTGAATTCAGATAATACGAAAAAAATGTAGAAATTCGAAATGATTAATGGTGTATTGCAAAGGTTTTAATAGAGTTAAAAAAAAAACTTCAAAAGAAGTGAAAGGAGCACATGTGGATTCTAGGAATTCGTTTGAATTCTACAGAATGCAACATACTCGATGGAAGTTAGAATACTTCTACGTGTATTCTACAGATTTTATGAGAATTCAAAAAATTCAAAAGATCTGAAGCAGTTCAAAGTAACTTGAAATGTATTCAGATAACTTAAAGATAATTAAAAATCATTAAAAGAAGTCAGTGGTCTCGTAAGAATTGAAAAATTCAAAACAGCTTAAATAACTCAGAAAATTTCAAAAGAATTTAGATAATTAAAAAAAAACAATACAAAAGAATTCACAGAGTTCCAGATAATTCAGAGAATTAGAAAGAATTCAGACATTTCAAAATTTATAAGAGAATTTAGAATAATTCAGGAAAGTTCAAGGAATACAAAAGACTTGGAGAAAGTTAGAAAAATTCATGGAGTATTGTAAAGATTTCAAGAGAATTAAAACAAAAATTTAATTCGGAAGAATTTGTTTGAATTCTACAGGATTCAAAATATTCAAAGAAAGTTAAAATAATTCAACGTGTATTCTAATGATTTAAAGAAAATAAAAAAACATTTAAAAAATTTAGTGAAACCGTGAATTCAACAAATTTAAAACGGCTCGGAGAGTTCATAAAATTTTGAAACAATTAAGAGAATTCAGAATAAATCAGGGAACTTGAAGAATTAGGAAGAATTCAGAAGATTCGGAAGAATTCACAGAGTGCAAATGAATTCACAAACTTCAAAAGAATTCACAGAATTCAACAAAAAAATTAGAGCATTTTAAAAGAATTTAGAGAATACAAAATAATTCAAAAGGTTTCAGAGAATTTAAGAGAGTTCAGAGAATTTAAAATAATTCAGACAATTGAGAAGAATTCAGAGAATACGGAAGATTTCAGAGAATAGCGGAAAATTTTGTCCGTTTTCTTTCTCTCCACAGACATCTTGGATTTCTCCCACCCAACCTATCAACCGGCATTTTACCGGTCCGTCGGTCATGCAGTTCGCCGGACCTCGTCGCTCCAGCCTGTCGGGCTGGCTATATAGCCATAAATGGTGTGCACATTAAGGTGCGTATCTGCCGGCACGTCGGTCCGATCGATCGGACCGCGGGCCGGCATATCGCTTGCAGTCGGCGGGCATTTTGCTACCTGGGTAAGGCCGCTTTGGTGATGGGGTGCTGGGCTTACATTCCAGGGCCGTGTAAATAAGTGGAGCTCAGTACCCTGTTATTTTCGGTTTTCATCCTTCCTTCTTTCCATTATCGCCAGAATTGATCCAGTGTTGTTATTTATTTGTCCTTACTCTCCAATCCAACAATTTTATCACCTTCTGGAGCCCGAAATTAGCCTGGCTGATCAGAGCAGGATTTGGTTCGGCACCAATTGGTATTAACCGACGTGAAGAGGGCATTGCCCATAGAGGTTTCCTAGTCATGTTGGGAATTGACGAAGAAATTTCTCATCGTAAAGTTTCCAAAAAGGTTCTATGCCAGGTAGATGAGACGTTCCAGATTTTTCGTAACTTGCAGCGTTACTCCCAATCTGGCTGGCATCCTAACATGATATTTGTGGATGAGGATATACAGCTCCTTTGAGTCTGGCAGACGATAGTAGATAGAAAAGGCGGGAGGATTCAAACGGCTTGAAATGTGTGTCGATGAAATGTAGACGTTCTAAGAGTCTCTAGTGGCGTCTCATTGGAAGTCGAAAGAAGTCCCTCGATGTCCCACGATGTCTCGATGAGTCCGAATCGTTACAAAAAAATCAAAGAAACGAACAGAATAAGTCCTTAAAATTATAAACCTTAAATCTAGCCCTAGTCATGGAGTTTGCGTACCACAGCCGCGATTTCTGACCTTATAAAATTAAATCTACAAATTTACGGAAAATCTCTAAATGTCAAATAAAATTTCATTAATTAGAACTTGTGACTTTCAAGAATTTTGCAACGTCACAAGAGATAGAATGAAGTAAAGAAAAAGAAAATGGTCCTCTGTTACGAAAGATAGAGAGATTGAAAAATATTGAAATTCGTAATAGATATATAGACTGTAAGGAATGAAAAAAGATAAGTGTCCTCAGTCGGGAAAGGTACAAAAAGAGGTAAGAAATTATTGAGATTGGGGATAGGAAAAGATAGCGTTTTAAGGCTGCAAAATGACTGATTCTCAAAGTGCACATAAGGCCGATTCAGATAGTTGCCTAAAAAAACCCAGGACGAGAAAGAGATAGTCAGTATCATAGCGAGCAATAGCTTATCATACCAAAAGGCCTTGGAGGTTTTTCGCGCCATCCCGGCAGTGGGAGGGGCGGGGATGGATGGTGCGCGCTCGCGCGTCAATGACGGACCCGTGCATGCGGTACAATGCACTCGCAGACTAGTACTCCCGCTTATACGAGGGCTGTTTGTCAGTGACTTTTTGAGTTTTTTTGCGCAGTAACTTTAAATGCACCACTGATCCCGTCAACGCCATCTATGAATAGAGGTCAAACTTACAAAATTCATCGCTAACCAATTAAGTTAGGGTACCTATAGGTTTTCGGGGTCGCTGAATTCGAATCGGTTATCAAGGTCAATTCGAAGTCAAACTTACGAAATTCATCGCTCACCAATTAAGTCAGGGTACCTATAGGTTTTCGGGGTTACTGACTTCAAATCCGTTATCCATTTGGTCCCATCAGGTCAAGGTCTAAGTCAATTCAAGGTTAAACTTACAAAATTCATCGCTAACCAAATAAGTCAGGGTACCATAAGTTTTCGGGGTCGCTGAATTCGAATCCGTTGTCCGTTTGGTCCCATCAGGTCAGGGTCAAGGCTAGTTCAAGGTCAAACTTACAAAATTCATCGTTAACCAATTAAGTTAGGGTACCTATAGGTTTTCGGGGTCGCTGAATTCAAATCCGTTGTCCGTTTGGTTTGACCTTGAATTCACACTCCCTATCCCACTCTCTAAATTTTAATCAGTGAGATATCACTGATTTCAAGTGAAAATCTTTACTGATTTCAATAAGTAAGCCATCTCTAGCTATTTGAATCAACGAGAATGCATTGTGATTCAGTGAAAATTCTTACTGATTCAATTCTATGATTCATTTACCACTGATTAAAATTTATAGGGCAAACTGCAAATTTAAAATGAAAAATCGTAAAATATTATTAATACAGTTTTTTAAATATTCAAAGTTTCATAGATATCACCTTTATTGAATTAGAAAATATAAAAATGAAGAGCAGAGTGCAGTATTGTAGAGTTAGGTCATAATATCTTCATGATAGTCCTTGCAAATTAAACACCTGCAAACACAAAAACCAAAGTATCACATAGTATCACATCTCACAGTTAAAAACATAAACATTCCACTGTTATCAATAATAAAAAAAGATCAAATGAGCTTCGCACGCTTGAAAGAAAAAGATAATGTACAATATACTTACCCATGATCTACACGGAGAAACTATTGGTTGTAAAATTTAGCATTATAATATTGACTTTTACAAGAATTCGATGGCAATCTAGAATGTAGCCAACAAAATAGTATTATTGCCACAGCAATACGAAGAAATACTTTTTCCATATGAATTATAAATATACTACAAACCTAATAATAGCCATTCAGAGTTAGAAAGATGAATATTTTCGACAGAAGATTGAAGTTACACTGTGAAAAATGTTTGCAGTTTTAATATAGATTTACTATACATTTGTATATTAAATCTAATAATTTGGTCTATGAAATATTAATTTAGAGGCTGTATATTAAATTTCATATACATGTATATTTATGAACTTTTAGAAAAGTCAGGTAATTTCACTTTCAACAAATTAAGAATAATTATGGCAGTAATTTTCAATTCTAAATGATAAGGCATTCTATATTTTTCTAATTAAACATGAATCATACTGGGTTTTGAGTGGAAAAGTTCAAGCAAGCGAATTATTAAGACACCTAACCTAAAAGCAGCGGTACGCACGTTAAAATTTTTACATTTACAGTGAATTTTGAAGAAAATTCCACCCGTAGGTTGCACTTTGATTATAAATAAGAATTTAATCGATGAATAGTACCGCATATACTATCTATAATATGATATCCATATCATAAACTGACACCGAATTTGACCTATCACTTACGGTTTACGCGATATTTATTGATAATAATAACAATAACGGTAATTTCTGTTTGGAACGTTCCTGTGGAACGTACCTGGAACGTTCCCAACGGGCGGACATTTTACACCTCCTGGGAACGTTCCGAAAGTGCCCGCGGAACGTTCCAGGAACGTTCCGTGCTATTAGGGTTGCAATTTTTTCGTAGGATAAACTGCTTGCTCAGGAAGATTTAAAATTTGTACATTTTCTATATCGGGGTTAGATCTTTTGGAAGCAAAACGAAATCTTTCGTTCGAATGACAACTTCTTTCCTTCAATTGTTGTTAAGAATTGCTAAAATGTTAAAATATGACGATTTTTTGCACTATTTCGCGGAATAGTGAGTTTTGTGGCATGACGTCGATAGGTGAAAATATCAGCCGTCTGGGAGAATAGTACATGGTACTGCGACTGCATACGACTTTTTGGAGAATATCGCCGAAACGTAAAGGTCAGTTATAAAGGTCTGCATAGCAATATTTCCAAGTGTAGAATGCATTTGCGCAATTCCGTTTCTTCATTCTTTTATCGGTTGAAGACCTTTCAGTTTCACGAAATACAAGAAATTGTCCGAAATTTAAGGTTAGAGTACCACTAACCTGAAATTTAGGATATCTTATTTCATTTCGTGAGACTGCAAGGTCGTGAATCGACAAAAGAATGGAACATGACTGAGAAAATAGATTCTACACTTGAGAAATATTTCTATTGCACATTTATGACTTTTACGTTTATAATATTTTCTCGAAAACGTCATGCGACGTGTTCCCATGACGTTGTGAAACAATACTCAATTCAAGGCTTCCCGCATAGCGGGCCTCTTTTTTTAGTTAGTCAGCCACTGTCCGGAGGAGAATATACCGGGACCGTGGTGGGAGTTTCCGGAACTGCGCAAATGGCAATAACCGTCTACAGCCGACGTGGAATAAACGGCGTTACGGAATAAGGGAGTTGGAGAATAGGTGAGACTACACTGTATTTTTGGATCACCAAAATCAGTTCTTACAGATCAAGGAAAAAATTTTCTTAGTAATCTTCTCAAAATATTGGCAAAAAGATTTAGAATTAGATAATTCAAAACAAGCGCCTTTCATCCACTATCAAACGGTTCTTTAGAAAGATCACATCACGTACTGTCTAAATATTTGAAACAATTTGTTGATAAAAATTCTGAGTGGGATGATTGGCTTGAATTAGCCACCTTTTCCTATAATACTAGTATTCACGAGGGAACACGCTGTGCCCCATATGAATTAGTTTTTGGAAAATTAGCCAGATTACCATCGAGTGAACCTCCCGTAGAAAGCTAAAAACTAGAAACTTATGATGATTATTTAACTAAATTAATAACTCGTTTACATGAAATTCGTGAAATTGCTAGAGACAATTTAATCGAAGCCAAACAAAAATAAAAAAAGTATTATGATAGGAAAATAAACCCGCAAAATTTCAATGTTGATGATGAAGTCTTTTTGCTAAGTGGACCTAAAAATGTGTATTTTTTAACATAATTTATATTGAAGAGCAGCCCGCCTCTAAACTGGGTATAATGTTTAATATACAATAAACAAAAGTGCCACTTTCGCATTATTCTTTGAGTATTTTGGCAGAAAGCAAACTTTCTTTTACGAAAACCTGCCCACGAATAAATCGATCAAAAATCCCTCACATTTTCTCCACATAAAATGTGTAGTTTTTAACATAATTCATTTTAACGAGAAGCTCGTCTCAAAAATTGGTATAATGTTGAATATTCAATAAACCAAAGTGCCATTTTCGCATTATTCTTTCAGTTTTTTCGCAGAAAGTAAACTTTCTTTTACGAAAACCTGCCCACGGATTAATTGATCAAAAATAGCTCACATATTGTCCACAAAAAATGTGTAGTTTTTAACATAATTTATATTGAAGAGAAGCCCGCCTCAAAACTGGTTAAAGTGTTGAATATTCAATGAACAAAAGTGCGATTTTCGCATTATCTTTTTAGTATTTTCGCAGAAAGTAAACTTTCTTTTACGAAAACCTGCCCACGGATAAATTGATCAAAAATCGGTCACATTTTATCCATATAAAATGTGTAAATTTTAACCTAATTTATATTCAAGAGAAGCCCGCCTCAAAACTGGGTAAAATGTTTAATATTCAATAAACTAAAGTGCAATTTTTGCATTATTCTTTGAGTATTTTATTATTTTATTTTATTATTATATTATTATATTATTTTATTTCTTTTACGAAAAGCAGCCCACGTATAAATGGATCAAAAGTCGCTCACATTTTGTCCATATAAAATGTGTAGTTTTTAACATAATTCATTTTGAAGAGAAGCCCGTCTCAAAAATGGGTATGATGTTGAATATTCAATAAACAAAAGTGCCGTTTTCGCATTATTCTTTGAGTATTTTTGCAGAAAGCAAATTTTCTTTTACAAAATCCTGCCCACGGATAAATTGATCAAAAATCCCTCACATTTTGTCCATATAAAACGTGCAAATTTTAACATAATTTATTTTGAAGAGAAGCCCGCCTCCAAACTGGGTAGTGTTTAATATTCAATTAACAGAAGTGCGATTTTCGCATTATTCTTTGAGTATTTTCGTAGAAAGTAAACTTTCTTTTACGAAAACCTGCCCATGGATAAATTCATCAAAAATCGCTCACATTTTGTCCCTATAAAATGTGTAGTTTTTACCATAATTCATTTTGAAGAGAAGCCCATCTCAAAAATTGGTATAATGTTGAATATTCAATAAACCAAAGTGCGATTTTCGCATTATGCTTTAAGTATTTTCGCAGAAAGTAAACTTTCTTTTACGAAAACCTGCCCACGGATAAATTGATCAAAAATCCCTCACATTTAGTCCATATAAAACGTGTAGTTGTTAACATAATTTATATTGAAGAGAAGCCCGCCTCAAAACTGGGTAAAGTGTTTAATATTCAATGAACAAAAGTGCGATTTTCGCATTATTTTTTGAGTATTTTCGCAGAAAGTAAACTTTCTTTTACGAAAACCTGCCCATGGATAAATTCATCAAAAATCGCTCACATTTTGTCCCTATAAATTTAAACAAAAAATTATTATTATTTTAAATCTGAAATAATTGATTTCATAAAAAAACGGATTTTCAACAAAATAGTTCATTTTTTACCCAGAAAGATTTGTCAGCCAAGGAAGGACAAATTTTTGAAAATAAATTGGTAAATTTTTAAGCTAATAAGCCCACTTTTCTACAAAACAATTTAATTTTCAGTCAGAAAATATAAATTCTTAACAAAAAATTTAATTTTCAACGTAACAGTTGAATTTTTAACTCAAAAACTCAAATTTTCAACAAAAACTGTTAAAGTTGTTATTTTAACAACATAATATTTTAGAATAATTAAATATGTACAGTTAAATTTTTCCAAAAAAATACGAATTTTCAACAAAATAGTTGATTTTTAAACCAAAAAAGATTATTCAGCCAAGAAAGAAAAAAAAGTTCAACCAAATTGATGAATTTTCAAGCTAAAACGATAATTTTTTCTAGAAAACAATTCAATTTTCGGCCAGAAAATATAAATTTTTAAGAGAAAAGTCAATTTTCAATAGTTTA
>JAABKJ010075445.1:166515285-166758555 GCA_011634705.1 Andricus grossulariae | reverse complement strand
CGACCAAAAAAAAAATTTTTAACAAAGTAATTCAACTACTATCCGAGAAGTTGAATTTTCAAACAAAACGGTTAATTTTTAACAAAAAATGTAATAGCTGATATTTCAACCAAAAAATATTGTAATTTTAAATTAAAAACAGTTTAGTTTATCGAAAACAGACATATTTTTAGTATAACAGTTGAATTTTTAACTCAAAAATATTAATTTTCAAGAAAAAGGGTAATTTTCAACGAAAAACGTGAATTTCTAACAAGCAAAACAATTAATTTTTATCAAATTAGTTCAACTTTTAACCAAGCATAATTTATATATAATGATATAATCTTGATAAGATTAATATGTATAAGTAATTATATTTGCTGTTAATTTTTTTTTTGGCTACTCGTCTTATATCAATATTTAAACATTGATATAAGACCAGTAGGCAAAAATAACTAACATGAAATATAATTTTTAAACCATGTAGTCGAATTTTTAAACAAAAAATATAAATTCTCAACAAAAAATATTGATATTTCAACCGAACGATATTCTTATTTTAAATCAAAACTGTTGAGTGCTTCTGAAAAATGCGAATTTTCAATAAAATAGTTGTTTCTTAAATCAAAAAAGATTTTTCAGCCAAGAAAGAAAAAAAAATTAAATCAAATTGGTGAATTTTTAATAAAATAATTAAACCGTCAAACAAAACAGATTTATTTTCAATCGAACAGTTGCATTTTGTAACATAAAAAATTGTTCAGTCAAGAGAGAAACAAAATTCAAAAAAATTGTCGAATTTTCAAATCAAAAAGACGAATTTTCTGCATAACTGTCGAATTTTTAACCTGATATCCTGATTTTTCCAACAAGGAAACTTATTTTCAACCAAATAGTTGAATTTTCAACCAGAAGGAATTACAATTTAATAAAAATTGTTAAATTATCAACAAAATAATTAAATTTTCAGTTAAATGATAAAATTGCCAATAAAAAAAAATGAATTCTCAACGAAAAATATAATAGTAGACTTTTCAACCAAAATAAATTAATAAAATTGTTATATTTCAGTTTAAAAAATTAATTCTGAAAGAAAAAAATTAATTTTCAACAGAATAGTTCAACTTTTTAACAAAGAGATTAATTTTCAACTAAAATGATAAATCTTCACAAAAAAAAAAGATTTTTCAACAAAAGAGTTCAACATTCAACCAAATAGTTGAATTTTCAACCAAAATGATGATTTTTTAAACCCAAAAGATTAATTTTCTAGCAGAAAGGCAAATTGGCAACCTTATAATTGTCAACTAAACTATTTAATTTTCAACTTAAAAATAGAATAGTTACATTTTTAGTTTAAAAAATTAATTCTGAAAAAAATGCGCTTTCAACCGAAAAGTCAAAATTTCAGCTAAAAAATGAAATAGTCACATTTTCAGTTAAAAAATGAATTCTGAAAAAGATGCATTTTCAACAGAATTATTAAATTTTAGACCAAAGAGATTAATTTTCAACTAAAATGATAAATCTTCAATAATAAAAAAAAATCAACAAAAGAATTTAACATTCAACCAAACAGTTGAATTTTCAACAAAAATTATGATTTTTGAACCTAGAAGTTTAATTTTCTACCAAAAAAGGCAAATTTGCAACCTTATAATTCTCAACCAAAATGTTAAATTTTTAACTAAAAAATAAAATAGTTAGATTTTCAGTTAAAAAAATAAATTCTGAAAAAACTGCATTTTTAACAGAATTATTGAATTTCGGACCAACGAGATTAATTTTCAACTAAAATTATGAATCTTCAAAAAAAAATAATTTTCAACAAAAGAGTTCAACATTTAACCAAATATTGAATTTTTAAATAAAATTTTGATTCCTTAACCTAGAAGATTAATTTTCTACCAAAAAAGGGAAATTAAAAAAAATGAATTCTGAAAAAATGCATTTTCATCCAAAAAGTTAAATTTTCAACTAAAAAATAAAATAGTTATATTTCACTTTAAAAATGAATTCTGAAAAAATGCATTTTTAACCAAAAAGTCAAATTTCCAACTAAAAAATAAAATAGTTATATTTCATTTTAAAAAATGAATTCTGAAAAAAAACAACTAATTTTCAACATAATAGTTAAACTTTTTACCAAAGAGATTAATTTTCAACTAAAATGGTAAACCTATAAAAAAAAAGAATTTTCAACAAAAGAGTTCAACATTCAACCGAACAGTTGAATTTTCAACAAAAATTATGATTTTTAAACATAGAATATTAATTTCCTGCAAAAAAAAGGGCAAATTTGCAACATAATAATTTCCAACCAAAAAGTTAAATTTTCAACTAAAAAATAAAATAGTTACATTTTCGATTCAACATATGAATTCTGAAAAAAATGCATTATCAACAGAATAGTTAAATTTTTAACTAAAGAGATTAATTTTAAAATAAAATGATAAATCTTAAAAAAAAAGAATTTTCAACAAAAGAGTTCAACATTGAACTAAAAAATGCATTTTCAACCAAAAAGTTAAATTTTCAGCTAAAAAATAAAATATTTAATTTTTCAGTTAAAAAATGAAGTCTGAAAATAATGCATTTTCAACAGAATAGTTACATTTTTAACCCAAGAGTCTTTTTTTGGTAGAAAATTATTCCTGATGGAAAATTAACTTTTTGTTTTGAAAATTAATTTTTTTTTAAGAAAATTCATCTTTTTGGTTTCAAAATTCATCTCTTGTTGAAAATTTAATCTTTTTTGCTAAAAACTGTAACTATTTGGTTGAAAATTCTTGTATTTTGTTGAAAATTTTGAAGTATTTTTTTGAAAATTCAACTATTTGGTAGAAAATAAACTTTTTGTTGAAAATTCAACTGTTTTGTAGAAAATTTAACAATTTAGTTTAAATTTGGTGCATTTTGTTAAAAATTTGTCTTTTTGGGTAGAAAGTTATTTTTGATGGAAAATTGACTTTTTATTTTGAAAATTCAATTGTTTTGCAGAAAATTCGTCGTTTTGATTTTAAAATTTATCTATTTTGTTGAAAATCAAATTTTTTTGCTAAAAAATGCAACTTTTTGGTTGAAAATTGGTCTTTTTTTTGGTAGAAAATTATTCTTGGTGGAAAATTAACTTTTTGTTTTGAAAATTAACTTTTTATTTTGAAAATTCAATTGTTTTGCAGATAATTCGTCTTTTTGGTTCCAAAATTCATCTCTTGTTAAAAATTTAATCGTTTTTGTTAAAAACTGTAAATGTTTGGTTGAAAATCGAAGTATTTTTTTTGAAAATTTATTTCGTAGAAAATTAACTTTTTTGTTGAAAATTCAAATGTTTTGTAGAAAATTCAAGAATTCAGTTTAATTTTCATGCATTTTTTTAAAAATTCTTCCTTTTTTTTTGTAGAAAGTTTTTTACTTGATGTAAAATTAACTTTTTATTTTGAAAATTCAATTGTTTCGCAGAAAATTCGTCTTTTTGGCTTCAAAATTCATCTCTTGTTGAAAATTTAATCTTTTTTGGTAAAAACTGTAACTATTTGTTTAAAAATTGGCCTTTTTTTGGTAGAAAATTATTCTTGATGGAAAATTAACTTTTTATTTTGAAATTTTCAATTTTTTTGTAGAAAATTCAAGAATTTAGTTTAAATTTCTTGCATTTTGTTGAAAATTCGTCTTTTTTTGTAGACAGTTTTTCTTGATGGAAAATGAGCTTTTTATTTTAAAAATTCATTTTTTTTTTGTAGTAAGTTATTCTAGATGGAAAATTAACTTTTTATTTTGAAAATTCTATTGTTTTGCAGAAAATGCGTCTTTTTGATTTTAAAATTTATCTCTTTCGTTGAAAATTAAATCTTTTTTTGGTAAAAACTGTAACTACTTGGCTGAAAATTCTTGTATTTTGTTGAAAATTTTCAAGTATTTTTTTTGTTTGAAAATGTAACTATTCGGTAGCAAATAAACTTTTTGTTAAAAATTCAACTGTTTTGCAGAAAATTCAACAATTTGGTTTAAATTTCGTGCATTTTGTTGAAAATTCGTTTTTTTTCTGGTAGAGAGTTATTCTTGATGGAAAATTAACTTTTTATTTTGAAAATTCAATTGTTTTGCAGAAAATTTGTCTTTTTGATTTTAAAATTTATCTCTTTTGTTGAAAATTAAATCTTTTTTGCTAAAAACTGTAATTATTTGGTTGAAAATTGGTATTTTTTTTTATCTATCTTAGTTGGAGATTGATCATTTCATTTAAAAATTTATCATTTTGGTTGAAAATATAAATATTTTGTTGCAAATTCTTTTATTTTGTTTGTTAGAAATTCTTTTTTCAACAGCAAATTTAACTATTACATTTTTGGTTAATAATTTATATTTTTTAGATGAAAATACAACTATTTGATTGAAAATTGATCTTTCTTAGTTGAAAATTTAACTATTTGGTGAAAAATCTAGCTATCTTGCTGGAAGTTCGTTTTTTTAAAATTAAAATTAATTTTTTTAACTAAAAATGTAACTATATTCCATTTTTTGTTGATAATTTATATATAAAAAGATGAAAATACAACTATTAGATTGAAAATTGATCTTAACTAAAAATGTAACTATATTCTATTTTTGGTTTAATATTGATATTTTTTAGTTGAAACTTCGTGTATTCAGAAGAAAATTCGTCTTTTTGGCTTAAAAATTTAATAATTTTATTTTTAAAAAATCATCTTTTTTGGTTTAAAATTCAAATATATGGTTGAAAATTAACTTTTTTGTAGAAAATTCATGTTTTCGGGTCACTTTGAACATTCACATCTTTTGGTTGAAAATGAAACTATTTTGTTGAAAACACATTTTTTTGTTGTTAAAAATTCATCACTTCACTTATAAGAATACATATCTTCCGTTCAAAATTGATCTATTTTGTTCAAAATTATTCCTTTTCATGGAAATTAACTTTTTTAACTAAAAATTTAACTATTATATTTTTAATAATAGATTTAATGCTTTCACGATGATTCATTATAATAATTACACTTTAGTTGAAAATTCATCTCTTTGGTTGAAGATCCATAATTTGAGTTATGAATTGATCTTTTTGGTTGAAAATTGAACTGATTGGTTAAAACTTCATATCTTTGGTTGAAAATTCAATCTTTTTAACTTAAATCTTTAAAAAATTTAGAGCAGTGGAAAATTATCTTTATTTTCTGAGCAAAGCTTCAAGTTTTCCAAGCTAATATTTTTAAAGTATTACGAATGAACTTCAATTTTTTTAAATAGTATTCTTAATTCTATAAAATATCAAAATTCACCGTAACCCAATAAGAAAATCCAATTATTTTTGGTCGAAAAATATTTCTTTTTTATTGAAAAGTCTACTACTTTATTTTTTGTTGAAAATTCATCTTTTCTGTTGAAAATTTGTATTATTAGGCTTAAAATTTAATTACTTTGTTGAAAATTCAACTATTTGGTTGAAAATTAACTTTTTCATTTAAAATTCTTATGCCTATTTTGAAAATTCGTTTTTTGTCTTTTTTAAAATTAAGTTTTTTGGTTGAAAAATAACAAATTTCCATGTTTGGTTGAAAATTCGTAGTTTTTGGCAGAAAATTAATCTTCCTGCTTGAAATTCATTAAAAAATTTATCACTTTGGTTGAAAATATAACTATTTTGTTGAAAAATCTTTTTTTTCTTGTTTGTTAAAAATTCTTTTTTCAACAGAAAATTTAACTATTCCATTTTTGGTTGATAATTTATATTTCTTAGATGAAAATACAACTGTTTGATCAAAAATTGATTTTCTTCTGAATTGGAAGATGGTAATTTTTTATTTTAAAAATTTTATTTTATTTTTAACATTTTTGTCGAGTTGGAAAGGAGGGAATTTTGGTTTTCATTTTCTTCTGAATTGCAAAAAGCTCTTTTTTTGTTTTTATTATTCTTATTGAGCTGGAAGGGATGCAATTTTGGTAATTTTTTTTTTTTTTTTTTGTAATTAAAAGAGGCCATTTTTTTCTTTTCGACATTTTTTTTGAATTTAAGAGAAGGATTTTTATTTTAATTTTTTTTCTGAGAAAGCATTGAAAATTGAAAAAAAAATTGAAAATAAAAATTTCCTCCCTTCCAACTCAATAGAAGCGTTAAAAATAAAAAATTATTTTCTCATAATTCAGAAAAAATTGAAAATAAAAATTGCCTCTATTTCAACTCGATAAAAATGTTAAAAATAAAGAAAAACCCTCTTTCAATTCATAAAATGTACAAAATAAAAAATTATCCTTCTTCCAATTCAGAAAAAAAATTTAAAAAAATCTCCCTCTTCCGAATAAGAAAAAAATGGAAAAAAATTCTTCCCTTAAACTCAATACAAATGTGAAAAAGAAAAAAATGGCTTCTTTTACCTCAGAAAAATAATAACCAAAGTTTCTTCCCTTCCAACTCAAAAAAAAATTAAAATTAAAAGAGGTTTTTTCAATTCAGAAAATTAACAACCAAAATTTCCTCCATTTCAACACAAGAAAAATAATAAAATTAAAAAATCGCCTCTTCCAATTAAGAAAAAAATCGAAAATGAAAATTCTTCTCTTAAACTCAATAAAAATGCTAAAAAGAAAAAATTATCCTCTTTCAATTTAGAAAAAAATTGAAAACAAAAATTTCCTTCCTTCCAATTTAATAAAAATATTAAAAATAAAAAACTACCCTTTTCCAATTCAGAAAATAAAATGTTTTCCTTTAAACTCAATAGAAATGGTAAAAAGAAAAAAATGGCCTCTTCCAATTCAGAAAAAATTACCAAAATTACATCCCTTCCAATTCAATAAAAATGACAATAACAAAAAAGGGCCTCTTCCAATTCAGAAAAAATTGCAAACAAAAATTTTCTCTCTTCCAACTCAATAAATTTTTTTTTTTAATGGCCCTTTTCCAATTCAGAAAAAAAATGAAAGAAAAAATTCTTTCCTTAAACTCAATAGAAAATTCAGAAAAAAATTCTTTCTTTAAACCCAATACAAATACTAAAAAAAGTAAAATTATCATCTTCCAATGCGGAAAAAATTGAAAATAATAATTTCCTCCCTTCCAACTCAATAAAAATGTTGAAAATAAAAAATTTCTCTTTCCCAATTCAGAAAAAATTGAAAGTAAAAAACTCTTTCCTTCAACTCAAAAAAAATGTTAAAAATAAAAAATGTCGCTTTTCCAATTCAGAAAAAAAATTAAAAATAATAACTTTCTCCCTTCCAAATCAATAAAAATGTTAAAAATAACAAATTTCCCTTTTCCAATTCAGAAAAAAATTGAAAAAATTCCTCCTTTCCAACTCAATAAAAATGTTGAAAATAAAAAATTTCTCTTTTCCAATTCAGAAAAAATCCCAGGAATTCTCAATTTTTATCAATAATCTGAAGGGATTTCAAGGGATTTACAATATTTTAGGGAATTGTAAAAGATTCCAAGGAATTGTGAATTGATTTCAGTAATTTAATGGGATTTCAAAGGATTTGAAATAATTTAGGGCTTTTTAAAATATTCCAAGACAGTTTAAAAAGCTATATAAAGTTCCAAAGAATTTAAAAAGATTTTAGAGGATTCGGAATATTTGTTTTATTGATGTATTTTAAGAGATTCCAAGGAATTTTGAGTTTATTTCAGTAATTTAATGGGATTTTAAAAAGTTTCAAATATTTTAGGGAATTTTTAAAGATTTCAGAGAATTTTTCATTGAATCCAGTAATTTAAAGGGATTTGAAAGGATTTCAAATATTGTAGGGAATTTTGAAAGATTTCAAGGAATTTTTGATTGATTTAAGTAATTTAAAGGGATTTGAAATATTTTAGGGTGTTTTAAAAGATTTCAATGCATTTTAAAGATCTTTCGAAAGTTTCAAGGTATTTTAGAAAATTTCAATGGATTTTAAATATTTTGTGGAATTTTTAAAGATTTCAAGGAAGTTTTAATTGATTACAGTAATTTAAAGGGATTTTAACGGATTTTAAGTATTTCTAGGTATTTAAAAGGTTCCCAATTATTTGAATTATTTTGGGGAATTTCAAAAGATCCCAAGGAATTTTTATCAATAATTTGAAGGGATTTCAAGGGATTTGAATTATGTTAGGGTATTTCAAAAGTTTTCGAGGTATTTTTAATTGATTTCATTACTTTGAAGGGATCCCAGGTATTTACAATATTTTAGAGTATTTTCAAAGATTTCAAGGCATTTTTAAGAGACTTAAAATTTTCCAGGGATTCCAAGCATTTGGATTATTATAAGAGAATTTTAAAAGTTTTAAAGATTCCAAGAAATTTTACATTGAATTCAGTAATTTTGAAGGGATTTCAAAGGATTCAAAATATCTTCGGGTATTCTTGATAAACTCTTAGGCATTTCCAAGAGCTTTATAAAGTTTGAAAGAATTTAAAAATATTTCAAAGGATTAGAAGTATTTTAGGGAATTTTAAAAGATTCCAAGGATATGAAATATTTCAGGGTATTTTAAAAGATTCCAAATTATTTGAATTATTTTAGGGAATTTTAAAGGATCCCGAGGAATTGTTCATTTTTATCAATAATTTGAAGGGATTTCAACGGATTTGAAATACAATAGGGTATTTTAAAAGTTTCCAAGGAATTTTTATTTGATTTTAATAATTTGAAGGAATTTCAAAGGATATAAAATATTCTAGAGTATTTTAAAAGATTTCAAGGCATTTTAAAGAAATTTCAGATTTTCTAGGAAATTCCAAGCGTTTTAATCATTATAAGAGATTTGAAAAAGTTTTAAAGATTCCAAGGAACTTTCCATTGATTTTAGTAATTTAATGGGATTTCAAAGGATTTGAAATATTTTAGGGAATTTTTAAAAGATTCCAAGGAATTTTAAATGGATTTCAGTATTTAAGTGGGATTTCAAAGGATTTAAAATATTTTAGGATATTTTAAAAGATTCCTAACTATTTGGTTAAAAAATCATGTTCTTTGTTAACAATTTATCTTTTTTGATAGAACAATATTTGAAAATTTATATTTTTCGGTTGAAAATTCGTTTTTTTAATTAAAAATTAAATTTTTTACCTGAAAATTTAATTATCCCATTTTTTATTTTAAATTTATATTTTTAATATGAAAATTCAACTATTTGGTAAAAAATTAATGTATTTCGCTAAAAATTGATCTCTAATTGAAATGGGATCTATTTTGTTGACAAATTGTCGTTTTTCGGTTAAAAATTTTTCAAAATGAAAATTTAAATATTTCAGTTGAAGATTTATCATTTTAGTTGAAAATTCATCTTTTTCATTAAAATTTTTTTTTTTTTTTTCGAAAATTAATTATTTTGGTTAAAAGTTAATTTCTGTTTCAGTTAAGGATTAAAGTATTTTGCAAATTCAACAATTTTGTTAAAAAGTAATCCTTTTTTATTAAAAATTCGTCTGTCTGTTTAAGAATTAAAAAATTTTAGTAGAAAATTGTTTTTTTGTTGTTGAGAAAATTAATTTTTTTAAATGAAAATTTAACTATTTGGTTAAGAATTCATGTACTTTGTTAAACATGTGTATTTTTTAATAGAAATTTGTTTAAAAATTTATTTTGTTTTGTTGAAAATTTGTCTTCTTTTGGTGAAAATTAAGTATTAATTAATTAATTAATTAAAATAAATTTTCTTTGAAATAAAGCATCCTTTTTCTGCGTGATCAAAATATATTGACACTTTTTCAAATCTTTTGGATAAGATTAGAAACAATTATCTGAGCTTAGAATGATAAATATCTAAAAAAAATAGATAATATATAGTGCAATTTGATGTTCGTACTATGTAATCGGAACTTATTTTAAGAATTTTCGATAAAAATTAGTATTGATTTTTATCAACATATCGTCATAATCCTCTTATTTACGAAAAAAAACTATATAAATCAGAGGTCCAATGCAGAACTTGTCAAAATCGTATTTTAAATCGGTGGAGACTTTTCAGTATTATTTTTATAATTAAAGTTTTAAAATAAAAATAAAGAAATTTTTTTTTTCAAGAATACTATAAAACGTATTTCGAACTCGAAATAGCAATTTGAAATATTGGGTAAATTAGGTAAGGATAAAAATAAGTTTATAAATAAATTATGTATAAATGTTTATCAATAAGGTAATTTTTTTTATAAATTTCAATACAATTTTGCTGTACATTGAATTTTAGTTGAACATAGATCCAATTTCAATTAGAGACCAAGTTTCAGCGAAATTAATTAATTTTTTACCAAATAGGTGAATTTTCAAATTAAAAAAATAAATTTACGATAAGAAATTGAATAATTAAATTTTCAGGTGAAAAATTAATTTTCAATTAAAAAAAAAACGAATTTTCAACCAAAATTTTTTAACTCATAATTAAAGAGATGAATTTTTAATCAAAGAAAATGAATTTTCTACAGAAAGAGATAAATTTTATTTATTTTATAGTTGAATTTGCAAAAAAAAAAAACAATTTCCAGCGAAAAAAGAAAAAAATTGCAATCAAATTATTGAATTTTGTTAGGGGGTGGGGGAATCAAAGATGTCTGCAGTCTGCACGACGAGGTCCAAACAATAATACAAATTGGGACAAAAAATTTTTTTAATAATTTAAAAAAAACATGATTTTTCACCATAAGTGTATTTGGCCATAATTCTTTATTTCCTAAAAGCTATTCAATTAAATAATGAAATCCATAAAAAAAAATTTGTAATCAATTTTTCCAATCTGATCATTTATGATTGAGAAAGTATTAGAATTGCCAGAAATTTCACACATCAGTTTTTCAACGTTTCTCCACGTTTTGAGATCCCCTGAAGCCGAAAATCGAATTTTGGCGGTGAGCGTCTGTCTGCCTGTCCACCCGTCCACGAGTGGACGCAGAACACTTGGCTCCCGGGTACGTGACGTTTAGGCGCCAGGACGTTTAGGCGCCGTGATGTTTAGGCGCCGAGTGGTTTAATCACAGTAAACCCTGGATGATTTTTAGATAATTTTTTTACTTTTGAAGGATTTTCAAAAAATTGTAGCAAAAATTCGAAATTCTAGATAATAAAATTATTACTAGATTTCTGGAAAATTTTTGAATGATTTTTTTTAAACAAATTTTTAAGAGAATATTTGAAGAGACTTCAAAATAAATTTTATTGTACAAATTAATATTTCTAGCTTAAAATTCCTCGAAATGCTATCATTTTGAAAGTTAATAAATTTTTCGAATCACTCTTCAATTCATAGCATTGAAAATGATAGCGTGGATTTCTACTTTTTAAAATATCTTAACTGTACAATGTACAAAAGTTAAAATTTTGCATTTAAACTGCTTTTAATTGAAAAATTTTCAATTGAAAAGTTTTAAAAGATTTCATTTTAAACACTAAAATTATTGTTCGAATGTTTTAATTTCGATTACCGTGATCAATTCTTTGGAAATTCTTAAATTTTTATTTGCAGTCAAATAGTTGTTCTTTTTCGACCTAGGACGACAAATATTGATAACATTGCAATGACAAATAGCGTGTGCAATCGGTCGCTATATATTTCAAAAAAACTTCAAACGTAAGGTTTTGTTTTTTAAATAACGATTATTCATTATTATCTTTAAATTTCCAACTTTTGATACCTCAGGGTTTACTGTGATTAAACCGCTCGGCGCCTAAACATCCCGGCGCCTAAACGTCCAGCGCCTAAGCGTCCTGGCGCCTGAACGTCTAGCGTCTAAACGCCCTGGTACCTAAACTTCCCGCGCCTAAACGTCCCGCGCCTAAACGTCCGGCGCCTAAACATCACATACCTTTGACTTTCAAAGATACTTAGGTCGTTCAAAATCCATTCATGTCAATATAAAAAAGCCCGAAAAACATCAAAAATGTTTAATAAACCATTTTTATATATTTCAAGTCATTCCCATACAATCAAGAATATTTCCTCTTGTAAAAATTCCTTAATTAAAAGTAATTAAATCGTGACACTTGAAGTATAATTAAATATTTCTGCCCAAGATAGCACCAAACGCACGCGCGGTTCACGTCCCTGGACGTTTACAATATTAAGAACAAACTATTTGAAAATGCATTTTAGAACAAAATCTTTTAAAATACCCTTTTCCTGAGGATAATTCAATTAGTTTACTTGTAGGACCGCGTGTCTATGTACCTATTCCAACCCAGGAACAAATGGTATTATCAACATTCCGTGGTGATGTCTTTGCAATATTAGAGAGTAGTAATTCTTTTGCTGGAATATATCAATATAATCCTCGCTTTAGAAATAAGGCACAGGCGAAACTGAACATAAAATAAACATAATTCAAATACAAAATAATATGAGGGTAAAACATTAAATTGTTTGTGATCCGAAGACGGCTTAAAATGTTACAAGTAACTCCTAATTACGAATAAGAATAAAGTCAATGTATTAGGATTTTCAAGGCTTTAATCATGCAGCAATGCTCTAGCCAGAGGTTTGCAAATCTAACTTTATTTATAACTCACATTCTTTGTTTGTTAAATATCTCATTTTTCAATTAGTGGTAGGTCTCAGTGGTATGGATTGTTTTCGGACAAATAATTTTGTTATTTTCAGTGAGCTAAACGTGGTTGATTCATGTGAAAATTTAATTTGCTGCCTTTCTCACATCGAACTTGATAAAATTAATACTTCTTACCACCTCCTTGTCCAAACAGCTAAAGCTTGCAAAAATTGAATTGTGGTATAGATAACAAATTTTACAAACAAATTTTCATGACTATACATATTTAGACAAACAAATGTAACTATTTCGCGTCTTTCAACCCAAAAAATTGCCATTTTTTCAACTCTTAATTTAAGAATAAGCCATATCGCAGGAACGAAGAACCTTATGATTGAACAAAGTTCAAACTGTCAATTTTGTTATATGAATTTTGTCAAATGAAGATAATTGTTGTTGACTGACAATCTATTGCGACAAGATGTTAATTTTGAGATAAAAAAAAAGATCCAAAAATAGAGAGATTTTTTGGATTATCTGTGCAGAAACTGATTTGACAACATTCAGAAAAGTTATTTTCTGAAAGAATTTGAAAAATGTGTAGCTTCAACGTCCCAGATTTTTCTCAGAAATATCATCGTATCAGAATGTTGCGTTTATGTCATCGCCAAATAGAGTAAATTGTGGAATGGAAATTTCTGCGGAGCGAAAACTACGAAATTCGACTCGTACATTAATTTCTTATCTCAATCATTATTTTTTCAAAATAAAGGTCAATAATAAATTTCATTTATTTTTAATTTCGAACTGTAGAAGACAACATTTTTTAAATTGATATTCAAAGGTTTACAAATAGCTGAAGTTGATGATACTCTGCAAAATTGCAAAAAATGCACCCTCTCACCCTCAGTAAATATTTTTCAAATGAATATTTGATTCAATAAAAATATCAATTATAAAGAAGTGAAAGCGCATTAAAAAGATCTAAGATGCTAAAAATTCCACAAAGAAAAAAGCGGTTAGTGTAATGCCAAGATTACCTTTCTTTCCTTTTTGATATACTCTCAAAGTTTATTCACCTTATATTATTATTATTATTATTATCATTATATAATTAAGCCGTTTTCCTTTCGGGGTAGGCGTGAATTGCTCGGTGGTAAAGTAGTGATGTGTGGAAGGGTATATAGGTGAAGGGTAGATAGGGGCGTGGCGGCGCAACTGTCTACAAAAATTTGAAAAGTTCAGCAACAAATTGACATAGCACTATTATATGTATCTCCCCTAATTTTGCTATTAATTAATTTTTTTATTCATTGTTTACTGAATGTTTCTATATTCTGGTTACTGCAAACTATTTTGAATATTTAACTTTCTTTGAAAGAATGCAATCAAAGGCAAATGTGTGCACATAAGCCGCATTAGGGTGTTGCACAAATTTTTATTCAGATAGCAGCGATCTTCCAAATTTCATGCGGTGTCCAAAGAAAGGATTGCAAATTTTTTCATATCGTTCGATATTTTATATGCCTCGGGCCCTTAGAATAAAACGAAATTTCGAATATAAAAATCCCAGTTTTAAAAATGAGAAAAACCACTATTTGTTAGCAACTTTTTGTGAATTAAAGTTTAGTCGCGTCTCAAAGAAAGTTTAACGAATCATTTCTACATGATAACTTTTGCTGGCATAAATGATTTTTATTAGGTGAAACACAACATTTAAAGTATTTAAAGAATAACTTCAAATTCTCTCAGCCATTATTATTTGTTTGAAAAACCCTTTTCCCCTTGTAAATCGTAAGAAGTTTTTTTGTCATCAATGATATATTTCATGAAATATTTATAAGAAAATATTTTGTTTGAAGATGATTTGCAATTATTTGAACAATTAATAATTATTTACTTGTATCTTTTCATGGGGGAAGTCGAGAAAATTCTAGCATTTTTTTCATCTTATACACTATGTGCCTTATTTTACAGAATTTTCCTCTTGCAGAACTTACATCCTAATTATCATTCAACATATTTATAGGTTCAAACTATGATTTCAGTAAGTGATAGATAGTATCTTTGACATATTGAAACGTACCAATGAAACTTCTTCAAATAATTGCAAAATGTCTTAAGCCAAAAAAAATTATTCTCCTTATTGCCGTTAGTTATGACATTACAAAGAGAAGAATTGTTTAATTCGTATAAGATGCATTTCATAAAAACCTTCAATTTTCAATTTTTGCGTTATTTTCCGGACAGAATACAAGGAGGTTGAGACGTTTTTAATGCTCACAAAGTTAAGCATCGAAATTCGTTGGGACGCTGAATACGAATTTCAAATTTGTTTTCCTTTATAGAAGGATTTTTTTTCTTCTTTTTGAGCTGACAGGGCGTAAGTTATACATGGCACAACTAAATGAAAGCAATCGGATTATGTCATCCAGGTCCAGTCTTATCGTGTCGTTGAAATCGAGTGTCCCGACGAGATCAGAAAAATGAAGGCCAGAATAGACTGGCAAGTCTAGACAGTCTAGATGACACCACATCTGTATCAGATCCGACAAAAGACTGCTAAAAGATTGTTCCACTAGAGAGAAGCTATTTTTCAATAATCATATTCGTACGTTAACTCCTCTTAAGATTTATTCAATAGCTATAAATTTCAGCAAATTATTCAGAACTTTTTGAGCAGTGAAAGTCTTGCAGTTATTAGAAAAAATACAACAGAATCCGATGAAAATTAACTATCAGCGATTTTTGCAATAAACAAAAGTGCGTTCATGCACATTGCACGATTGAAACCCGAAAAAGCTTTAAATTTAAATTTATCATCATGAATCATCGTGAAAGTATTAAATCTATTAACAATAACATTAAAAATTTCGATAGTAAATTTTCTAGAGAAAATTTTTTTCCCAAAAATGTCAAAACCGCTATAGGCTTCTATAACAACAATAACATATACAATTTCGATACTAAATATTCCTAAGAAAAATTTTCTTAAGAAGAAGTTTTTTCCCGAAAATGTCAAAAGCACTATCGGCTTGAATAACAACAATAAGAATCAAAATTTCGATAGTATATTTTCTGAGGAAAATTTTTCTGGAGAACAAATTTCTTCCCAAAAATGTCAAAAGCGATATCGGCTTCAATAACAACAATACCATTAAAAATTTCGATAGTAAATTTTCTAGAGAAAATTTTTTTCCCAAAAATGTCAAAAGCGCTATCGGCTTCAATAACAACAATAACATTTAAAATTTTGATAGTAAATTTTCTGAAGAACATTTTTTCCCCAAAAATGTCAAAAGCGCTATCGGCTTCAATAACAACAATAACATTAAAAGTTTCGATGGTAAATTTTCTGAGGAAAAATTTGCTGAAAACATTTTTTTCCCCCAAAAATGTCAAAAGCGCTATCAGCTTCAATAACAACAATAATATTAAAGATTTCGATAGTAAATTTTCTGAGGCAAAATTTTCTGGAGAAAAAATTTCTTCCCAAAAATGTCAAAAGCGCTATCGGCTTCAATAACAACAATACCATCAAAAATTTCGATAGTAAATTTTCTCGAGAAAATTTTTTTCCCAAAAATGTCAAAAGCGCCATCGGCTTCAATAACAATAATAACATTACAAATTTCGATATTAAATATTCAGAGGAAAATTTTGCTGAAGAAAAAGTTTTTTCCTCAAAATGCCGAAAGCACTATCGGCTTGAATAACAATAACATTAAAAATTTCGATAGTAAATATTCCAAAGAAAAATTTTCTGAAGAAAAAATTTTTTCCCGTTAATGTAAAAAGCGCTATCGGCTTCAATAACAACAGTAACATTCAAAATTTCGATAGTAAATTTTCTGAAGAAAACATTTTTTCCCAAAAATGTCAAAAGCGCTGTCGGCTTCAATAACAACACTAACATTCAAAATTTCTATGGTAAATTTTCTGAGGAAAAATTTTCTGAAGAAAACATTTCTTCCCAAAAATGTGAAAAGCACTATCGCCTTCAATTAAACAATAACATTAAAAATTTCGATAATAAATTTTCTGAGGAAAAATTTTCTGAAGAAAAACTTTTTTCCCAAAAATCTCAAAAGCACTATCGGCTTCAATAACAACAATAACATTAAAAATTTTGATACTAAACTTCCCGAGGAAAAATTTTCTGGAGAATAAATTTTTTCCCAAAAATGTCAAAAACACTATCGGCTTCAATAACAACAATAACATTACAAATTTTGACAGTAAATTGTCTGAGGCAAAATTTTCTGGAAAAAAAATGTTTTCCCAAAAATGTGAAAAGCACTATCGGCTTCAATTAAACAATAACATTAAAAATTTCGATAGTAAATTTTCTGAGGAAAAGATAGGATCAAACAGATCCCGGTTCAAGGTTAAGAAATTCCAGAAACGAATAAGAATCGTAGTTTTGTCCGCTCAGAATTTTTTCTCGATTTGACCTTGGAACGACCTTTGACCTGTCCTGATAGGGTCAAACAGTCCTGGAATCATATACAGCGAGCCGAAAAACGTGTAAGAATCATGGTTTCCTCCGCTTAACATTTTTTCACTTCGTTCTTGGAATGCCCTTGATTCTGACACAATGAGGACCAGTTTTTACGCTCGAACTTTTTTACCCCACTTTGACCTCAGAATGACCTTGATGCTGGCATGATGAGATCAAACAGACCCCAGATTCAGGTTTAGCGACCCGAAAACCGTATACTTGTGGTGGTCTAGCCTGATGCACAGTACACTTTTTTAGTATTATATTTACAAGAAATCTAACTTGATGAGAAAAAAAATTTGTTTAAAGCAAACTTGTATAATAATAATTGTCACCGGAACTTCCAGGTATACTGAATAGAAGTTTTTTGTACCCATACAGCAAACTTTTTCAATTTTCAAAAACGTTCAACATTGGAGCTCTTTTACAGAAACTGGAATTGAGTGATTGTGAATTCTCTTTTATTTGAGCTTCTTCAGTTTTGAAATACACATTCTCATCGTGCATCTTGCGAGGAAAAAAGTCTATAGCAAAATTTAAGATCTAATTTTTTACAATTTTGTTATCAAACATTTAATGATATCTTGTGTCTTTTTTCAAAAAATTCAACATGCTTATTTGCAATGTAATTTTTTACAATTAAAACAAAAACTACGCCTCTTCAAACGAATGTTTGATAGCAAATTTGTCAATCCTTTCTTGATGAACAACTTTTGCCTATTCATTTTCTTTTTCTTATCTTGTGCCGCTTACCAAAAATTTTAATTTTTTGTAATATCGTTTTTCACGATTATACCAAAAACTACGCAACTTAACAAAACATTATTTTCAACAAGTTCTTAGATCTCTTTTCGGTGATCAAATTTTTCCCTTCATTTTTTTTATATCTTATGCTGGTTTTCCAAAAATCTAAATAATTAACTTTTAATTATATTTCTTACGATTGAAACAAAAACTGCGCGTCCTATAAAAAATAACAAACAATAAATTTGTAGATCCTCTTTAGTTAAACAAATTTTATCAGATCACTCTTCTTGTATCTTGCATAGTGTGACCATAAAATTCAAGATGAAAAATTTTGCTGTTGGTCAAAAATGGCTAGTTAATGAACTCTTCGTTTCATTTTAGTTCCTTGAAAAGTGCGCTAAAACTGTGTTTACTACTACATAATACTACTACTTCTACTACTACTACAGACAGACACCCTTGTGCAAATAATTTCGCCTGACTCAGGGGGCTCAAAACGTGCAGATTTCATGAAAAACCGACGATGTCAAATTTTACATAAAACTTATACCTCCCCATCAGGAGGAGAATGTAAATAATTTAAGTAATTTAATTTGAGTAAAGTAAATAATTTAAGTAATTTAGGTAACTTGCTGCCAGCGAAAGATATCGTGATTGACATAGTCCGTGATTATCTTCAAGGACAGGAATCTTGTATTTTTGAAATTTTATGAAATTTTTTAAATCTTTGTGAATTCTTTGAAATTAATTGAAGTATTTAAAATTTTAAAATCTAAAAAAATTGAAATAAAATCTTTGGAATTCTTGTATTTTTTAAATCGTTATGAAATGTTTGAAATTTTTTGAAATCTTTTGAAATATTTGTGAATTCGTTGAAATATCTTGAACTAATTAAAATCTTAAAATCTGAAAAATTTGAAATGAAATCTTTCGCATTCTTGTATTTTTGAAATCTTTATAAAATTTTTGAAATCTTTGTGAATTCTTTGAAATTACTTGAAGTACTTAAAATCTTACAATCTAAAAAATTTGAAATGAAATCTTTGGAATTCTTGTATTTTTGAAATTTTATGAAATTTTTTAAATCTTTGTGAATTCTTTGAAATTAATTGAAGTATTTAAAATTTCAAAATCTAAAAAAATTGAAATAAAATCTTTGGAATTCTTGTATTTTTAAAATCTTTATGAAATTTCATGAAATTTTTGAAATCTGTGAATTCATTGAAATCTCTTGAATTACTTAAAATCTTAGAATCTTTAAATCTAAAATTTTTTTGAAATCTTTTGAAATCCTTGTAAATTCGTTGAAATTTTAAAATCTTTTTTCAAAGTATTAAAAATTATTTTCAATGTTTTCAAGAAATTTAATGTCAAAATAAAAAGTAGATTATTTAGAATGCGAGTTGTTTTTTATTGCGATGTATGGTGTGCACATTTTTGATAAATATTTTTAATAGCATAATATGTAAATATATTATTTACAGTAGAATAGTAAAAAATCTGATGTAAGAATAGTTTACTGAAATATTCTTGGCTTGTTATTTGAGCTGAGGCTTTTTCGCGTGATATACTTTCCATCAGGACGTAGAACGAAAGTGTAACTATTGTCACCGTCTGTGTAAAAATTGTGTTCTTTCAATCCCCAACTGATGGGACTGTCGGAAAATCCTTGCACATCCATACT
Organism: Andricus grossulariae; assembly: GCA_011634705.1. NCBI lineage: Eukaryota > Metazoa > Arthropoda > Insecta > Hymenoptera > Cynipidae > Andricus > Andricus grossulariae. Next base: position 166,739,168 of record JAABKJ010075445.1, on the reverse strand, counting down.
GCACCATGGAGAATCCTTATTCAAGTTTATGTATTGTTTAATGGCACTGTAAATTTTGCTGACCATCCTGCGAGTAAAAAATCCTGTGCACTCTAAATATTGGACCTGATTTGCTCGAACAAGAGGCGAAGGAAATTCGTATCCACTCGTTTCGGTATCTTTACTGCTTGTTCTGAAAAATTAGAAAATTTTTTATTTAAAATATTTCATTTTAATATTAACCAGGGTGTCCAGCCATTCTTAGGAATGAAATTCAAGATCTTTTCCAGGTTTTCCAGGTCAAGAAGTCAAGTTTTTCCAGGTCTCCCTTTTTTACATCAAATAATGAAAAAACCGTTTGTTATAGATGTAACAAAAATGAGCCATTTCGTTTTTTATTGGCCAACAATTTTTTAAGAAACCAGAACCATAAATAAATTCTTAATTTTTTGCAAACATAAGTCTTCTTTGAAATCTTTGAAATCTCTGTGAAATCTTTTGAAATCTTTGTGAAATCTTGAAATTTCTTTGCAAATTTTTTGGAATCTTTTTACATTTTTGTAAAATATTTGAAATCCTTGAAATCTTTAAAAGCTCTGAAATCGCTTGGAGTGGAATGTCCGTGAGAGTATTTTGATTTGCGGGTCATTTAAGATTTCAAATATACCGCCAACCAGTCACGAAGAAAAACTTTCTCTCAGTTTTAACAGAGATTCCACTCAAATGGAGGCAAACATGATACATGGTTAGTGTTGATTTCGCAAAATTTCACAACTAGTTTCTCTTGTTTTCGAAAGACTCTTATCGACTCTTATCGACCGAAAGAAAAGGACAACTGCCAGGTTTGGTTCCCAGTAGTGTGGTGGCGCACAGTCAGAATACTCTATATACCACGCAGGCTTTCGTCGTCTGCCGCTAGTCGATGGTCCAGGGGTGGGCCAACTCGGGTCAGCGCGCAGATTTTCTGCGACAGCTTGAACCTGTTTTTCCGAGCGCTTTTGCACGTGCGGGCATCCTATCCACTACGCATGTGCTAGGAAAATATACTCTTCTTAGTCCGCGGCGACAGCAGACATCCACTGGAGCCAACCTCGCAGAATCTGACAGTTGTTGCTATTTTTGTGTGGTGGTGTTTGCTCCACCCTTTCGAATCGATTTGAATATGAAATAGAATCAATACAAAAAGAAATTAGAAGAAATAATGAAAATTCTATAACTTGGAATCCTGTGTTCTGGCAAGTATTGATTCCGGTCGGATAACCTCACCTCCCTAGTTTTGACAGGTGATGAGTTGTTCGTATTTTGAAATTGTTTGATTTAGATGAAACGGTAAAGTGTGTTTATGAAAAATACTAGTGAACAGAAAAGTTAATCAGGAAGTTATGATTTGATATTAGCCGTCGAACTCTCATATTCTAGGCTATTTTTTCATCTAGTTTTTAAAGTTATTATTGAATTTAGCCATTCTTAACTTGAATACAATAAAAGAAATTACAACGAAGACTAGAATTATTTTTAAATACTATCCGTAGAATTCTTATATTCTCGGCTAGTACAGTAACTGTTCGCAGACAGCCCGTGGATTTCATTCAAGTTTTCTGCCACACGCCTCACACAACACAACGCGACGAGCACACAGTCAAAAGGCCTTCGCAACGAGACGCGTCTCTACATTAGGTTAAGCCATCAATTAAACACGAGGTCAACAAAGTTTCAAAAATTTGCACAGAAAGTTATTGTGAAGCTAATAGCCTGTTTATTTATATTGAAATTATTTTTTTTTTAACTTTTGCACCTATTTTCCATTAAATACACACACGTACACAGGAAAAACCACACGAAGCAGACAGCTTCACCCTTCGAGAAGCGAGGAGCGCGTAGCAGCAACTGCGCACTTCCTTCTGTCATAATAACTTATATTTCTGTTACCACATACGAATTTTAAGAAACTATTTTCAATTTTCAGATATCGTTTTTGAATACTAATAAATATTTAGCAAATTTACTATAAAATACTAACTACTAACTGTAAAATTTACAGTGTACATTTTAAGTTGAAAGAATAACGTTACGTGATGTCTGCGGCAGAAATTTGCGGCTATTTTCTTTAGTCTCACAAATTTTCCTGAAAGCAGATCAACATGACGCAAATGGAGAGATCATTATGATTTTTACAACAGTTATATATTCCGAAGTTCTAAAAAATTCTTTGAACTCCCAGAAAAATTTGTTTATTTCTCTTAAAGTCATTCAAAGCCTATAAAATTCCCTGAAACCTGACATAGATCCTAATCGATCTATATTTTCGAAATTTTAGGAAACTATTTTATACAATACCCCATGCAAATTTGTTCAAATCTCTTGAAAATGCTTTAGAATCTTTTTAAATATTCTGAAATATTTTCAAAATCTCTTGAAATTTTTAAAAGCACCCTTAAATTTTTCGAATCCTTGGAAATTCTTTCAAATTATTGAAATCCTTTGATTCTTTGACATCTTTCAAAATACTCTAAAAGTTCTCAAATCCTTTACAATTTTTTGAAATGCCTTAAAATCATTTAAATCTCTTGAAAATTTTCCGATTTGAGGGCAAAAATCATTTTTAATACAAAATAAAGAAAATAAATATATAAAAATAAATAATATAAAATAGAATTCGTGCTAAATAAATTAAATAAATTCATTCCGCACTTGTGACAATGAATGAAATTGTCACACTGTTTAGTTATCACTCCTTCCATCCCATAATTCAGTCGTGTTACAAAAAATGTATGTGTTTTTGGAATTTATTAGTGAAAGGAAAAAGAAATTTGTTTATTGGTGAAGCATGATCTTGAGGTTGCCACCATGCCTAGGTAAATAAATTTGAATTGTTTATTGAATATGCACTTTTCTTCAAATTATTGTAAGATTGTTTAACAGGAAATCTCACTTTTATTCGTAACAAGCATTATCAATCGCGCATTATCAAATTAATTAATCCTTCCTCAGTTTAAAAATTATTGATATAATGTTCTACGCAATTTTCTGTGTCTGTGTGTGTGTGTGTGTGTGGATGTCACACTTTTTTGTGAATACGATAACTTGAAAACGGTTGCAGATAAATTAATAAACTTTGGAGGGCTTATTTTCACCACTAATCTCTTGAAAGTGACCGAAGAATTTCTGAAAATATTTATTGCATTTGACCCATTGACCTATAATATCAATACATTTTATCAAAGATTAGGGAAGCTATGGTAATTTATATATTTTGAAAATCGGTTTTTTATGGTAAAACTTTTTTCATTAACATAATTCAAAGTTGATACAAGAACATAAAAGATTCCTTGGTTCGGGACGAGTCGATTGACCTATATTATCAATACATTTGATCAAAGAGTAGGGAAGTTATGGTAATTTATATATTATGAAAATCGGATTTTTATAGTAAAACTTTTTTCACTAACATAATTAAAAGATGATACGAAAACATAAAAAATTCCTTGGTTCGAGACGAATCGATTGACCTATAATATTGATACATTTTATTGAACAGTAAGAAAGCCATGGTAATGCATAATATTTGAAAAAACGTTTTTTCAAAGTGAAATTTTTTTCATCAACATAATTCAAAATTGATTTTGAATTTGTGTTAAAAATTCGTGTTTTTTCGTTGAATTCCACTATTTTTTATTAAAAAATTAAAATAATTTTTGTTTAAAAATTCAACGTCTGGGTTGGAAGTTAATTTTTTTTTTTTTTTAAACTTAACTCCCCCGGCATCTCTCACCCAAGACAATTTTCTAATCAGTAGTGAAGATGGCAAAACTGCGGCAAGTCTCCCCAGCGGCATCCAGCGGTTCCAAAGATGGCAAAACTGCGGCAAGTCTCTCCAGCCGCATCTCTCACCCGAAAAAATTTTCTAAGCAGTTGCAAAGATGGCATAACTGCGGCAAGTCTCCCCAGCGGCATCTGTCGCCCAAGACAATTTTTTGAGTGGTTCTAAAGATGGCAAAACTGCGGCAAGTCTCTCCAGCGGCATCTCTCATACAAAACAATTTTCTATGCAATAGTGAAGATCTCAAAACTGCGGCAAGTCTGCCCAGCGGCTTCTATCGCCCACGATAAAATTCTGAGTAGTTTCAAAGATGGCAAAACTGCAGCAATTCTTTCCAGCGGCATCTCTCACCCAAGAAAATTTTCTAAGTAGTTTCAAAGATGGCAAAACTCCGGCAAGTCTCCCTAATGGCATCTGTCGCCCAATACAATTTTCTGAGTAGTTCTATAGATGGCGACACTGCGGCAAGTCTTCCTAGCGGCATCTAGAGCCCAATACAATTTTCTAAGTAATTCTAAAGATGGCAGAACTGCGGCAAGACTCCACAGCGGCATCTATCGCCCAAGAGTATTTTTTAAGTAGTTTCAAAGATGGCAAAACTCCGGCAAGTCTCCCTAGCGGCAGCTATGGCCCACGAAAATTTTCTGAGTAGTTCTAAGGATGGCAAAACTCCGGCAAGTCTCCCGAGCGGCATCTCTCACACAAGAAAATTTTGTAAGTAGTTGCAAAGATGGCAAAATTCCGGCAAGTCTCCCCAGCAGCATCTATCGCACACGAAAAATTTCTGAGTAGTTCTAAAGATGGCAAAATTGCGGTAAATCTCTCCAGCGGCATCTCACACCCAAGAAAATTTTGTAAGTAGTTGCAAAGATGGCAAAACTACGGCAAGTCTCTCCAGCGGCATCTCTCACCAAGAAAATTTTCTATGCAGTTCTAAAGATGGCAAAACTGCGGCAAGTCTCTCCAGCGGAATCTTTCACCCAAGAAAATTTTCTATGCAGTTGTGAAGATGGCAAAACTGCGGCAAGTCTCCCCAGCGGCATCTCTCAGCCAAGAAAATTGTCTAAGTAGTGGCAAAGATGGCAAAACTGCGGCAAGTCTCTCCAGCCTTACCGCAGTTTTGACATCTTTAGAACTACTTAGCAAATTTTCTTGGGCGGTAGATGCCGCTAGGAAGACTTGCCGCAGTTTCGCCATCTTTACAACTACTCAGAAAATTTTCGTGAGTGATAGATGCCGCTGGGGAGACTTGCCGCAGTTTTGCCATCTTCTCAACAGCATAGAAAATTTTCTTGTGTTAGAGATGCCCCTGGAGAGACTTGCCGCAGTTTTTCCATCTTCACAACTACTTAAAAAATTGTTGTGGGCTATAGTTGCCGTTAGGGAGACTTTCCGCAGTTTTGCCATCTGTAGTTCTATTTAGAGAATTTTCTTGGTCGACAGATGCCGCTGGGGAGACTTGCCGCAGTTTTGCCATCTTCACTACTGATTAGAAAATTGTCTTGGGTGAGAGATGCAGAGCCATACCGAGGGCTCCATTCCACCCGAAGCCGAAAAGACTGAGAAGGAGGAGGAGGAGCCCCGCCGAAGCAGGCGACTTGGAAGAAAATAGGGCTCCCTCCAAGTCCTTTCCCGCCTCGAAGCCGAAGGTGGAGATAGGAGTCTCTCGGTGGGAATTGGAGGATGGAGACGGCACAGGGGTTCGTGATCAGGGAGACCGAGTTATCGAGGAGAGGTCTCCATATCCCTTTCCTTTAAGGGATCATGAAATGCCTTCCCCTCTTGCGAGCATCGATGCTCAAGTCTCAGCCCTGCTCGAGCTACCACCGCCCCCTGCTCAATTATCATCTATTGGGTTGGAACGCCCCATAATGTCGTCGCCTGATGAGAGTAGAAAGCCAGAGTGGCCGCCGTGTACAGCGAAGTTTGACCTTCGCGTCTCGGCTCAGTTGGGGTTGCCCCAGGTCCTGAGTCCAGCGTCGGCTTCGCGGGGCGGAGGCCCCTCGACTTGGTCGACCAATCCAGGCTTGTTTCTGGGCCCAGACCCTGGGTAATCCAATGTCAACCCAGGGGTGGACCTAGAATCAACAGCCAGAACTCTGCTCTCCTGCTGCACATCAGATGTATAGAAGGGACCTTTGCGCACCCTTGATGCCCCCATTGGATCACACCTGTTAGAATTGTCACCGGGTGGGGCACGACTTCAACCACGGTTTGTTCCAGAAAGGGATATTTTGTTTCTACTGTGGGAAACCCGATGTTAGGATCAACCAGTGTCCGAGGTGTGCGTCTGAATGGAGACTAGGAGAGGGGAGCCCTCATTCCCGACAGGAACACACATTGGCGAACCCTCGCCAACAGACAGTACCCCTTTCTGGAAGCAACGTTAGGCCTACGTCGGGTGGGCAACCAGGAGACAGGGTAGGTTTGGATTCTGATCACCCTCTCATTCAGGCCTTGGCGGATGCCATCCTGAAGCGACTCCAGCCCAGGGATGATTAGTAAGGTGTTTGTGCATCAGATTGCGTTTGTTAGTTTTAAGCTGTTTTTGTGTTGCCCTTCAGGCTTAAGCAGTTTCAAGCCATTTTCGTGTAAGTTTATTGTAGCTCTTCAGGCTATAGTTACTTGTAAGTTGTTTTCGTGTAGCTCGACAGGCATGAGTTAGTTTAAGCTTTTTCGTGAAGTTTTAGGGTGTACAGTTAGTTGTTACTTCAAGTCGGCTATGACCGAAGTAAAAAAGTTATATCAGTTCAACAGAACTGGAATAACTAAGTTCAAGAGTATTTTAATGAGCAACAATCAGTTTCTGTCAGGTAGATCCTGCATCTGGCAAATAGCAGATCAATTATTATCATATTTCTTTTCTTTATCACAAGATACCTGGAATTCTCAGGCTTGTTTCCCAAAGCTTTATTTTATTTATTTTGTTTCTTTATTTCTATTTTTTTTATTCTTCATTTTGTTGTTGTTGATAAGGACTTTTATTCGAGATACCTTATAACGACACTAAATCATAATTGATTGCAAGAACACTCAACACAATTATGCTCTTGAACTTGATGAACAATCTGGAGGTCGGATTGGTGACGCCTGCTGGTTCAGGCCAAGTTAAATATCCTTTTTGCATTTTGATAGTTTTAAATAGGAAAACTATCTGGCGCCCTTCAGGCAATGCATGGACTCATTCTGAGTCCAGAATGAAGTAAAAATAGGAGTCAAATTGATCAAATAAAAATAATCGGCAAACTTCAGGTTATAACATGTAAGTCAACCGTATATCTTTCTGTAATCGATTAAGAACTATGTTCGTTCGAATGGGCCGGATTTATGTTGCGTCTTAGGAAAATAGTAATTCGAATTTGTCACTTTATGTTTCCTTTTTCTTTCAACGATTATTTTTATAATAGGTTCGGCTAGTTTACTGTATGCAAGAATTCTGTATAAAGCTTCAACACAACAATTATTTTATAACCATAAATTCTACGATAGGCAGCTTTACTTCAGTGAAGTTTCTTTCGATTACTTCAATAGTCAAATTCTAAGTCTTTTGTAGCAGGTAAAATCCAGAAGGCTGTCATATAACTAGAAATTTTCAATACTGGTTGTTTTATTTCCAAAGCATATTACCGGGCAAATTGTCGCTGCTTGCATCTTTCTTGACCTAGGTAGATTCTGTGTCAGTAAAATTCATAAGAGAAATGGCAGTCGCCGATGGATTCCACTTTTCTCTTCATTAGCTAATCGGAAATCTATAATGACCCCACCAATGTACACTGAATCTTTCAGTTCCACCACCTCCGCGCTTCGTCATTTTTCATTTTTTCAGACATTACATTTTTATCTTTCAAACTGTATTACTGTCAACTGTATCACTGTTATTATTTGAGCGTGTGTAAACATATAAAGGTTAAACGAATACGACAACGAAAAAATGAGCGATAAGCCTTCTATCGTCTTAATTTGAGTCAGTTGTAATATGCACTTACTTTAACCACTGAATGAATTCTAGCTTTGATTTAGTTATTTTTACTTCTGTTGACGCAAAATAACTGATTATGTAGCTAGAATCCAGTCACTATTATTAAAACTATGAATGTACAATCGATAATCGCTTCAGTGCATTAAATAAATTCTGTTCAATTGAATTATTACAAATTTTTGAAAGTTATCCCGTGATTTCTGTTTTGGTTCCAAATTTTCCAAATGAAATTGAAGTTTTCTTCCGACTAGGTTTTTATATATAAGGGGCCGTCTATGAAATACGTTACCTAGTTGAGTGGGGTGGGAATGGGTGGAAGTAGCGTTACGGGCTTGGAAAGCATATAGTATGTTTCCTGATGATAAATTTTAACAAAGTTTTCGAATTTCGCTAAAGATGGCCCTTCCTATCCTATTCTGTAAAGAATTCTTTTGTTTTTTCTGCTTTTAAGAAACTTACCCTTTTCTCGATTTTTTGCTAGAAATAAAGTGAATAATTAGAACCTTATGACAAATTCAACTACTTCTGATTCAAAAGTATTATATTATGTTTTTGGTTCAGTAACTATTTGGTTAAAATATCATATTTTTTGGTAAAAAATTCAGCTTTTAAAGTTCTTTACATTCTCATCTCAATGAGAAGGTATTGGTTTTATGTGAAAAATGACTTTCGCGGATTCAATCAAATATCGACGTTTCAGAAAATTTTTCCTCAGAAAATTTACTATCGAATTTTCTAACGGTATTGTTGTTATTGAAGCCGATAGTGCTTTTGACATTTTTGGGAAAATACTTTTTCTTCAGAAAATTTTTCCTCAGAAAATTTGCTGTCGAATTTTATAATATTATTGTTGGTATTGAAGCCGATAGTGCTTTTGAAATTTTTGGGAAAAAATTTTTTCTTCAGAAAATTTACTATCCAACTTTTTAATGTTATTGTTGTTATTGAAGCCGATAGTGCTTTTGAAATTTTTGGGAAAAAATTTTTTCTTCAGAAAATTTTTCCTCAGAAAATTTACTATCGACATTTTTAATATTATCTTTGTTACTGATGCCGATAGCGCTTTTGACATTTTTGGGAAAAATATTTTTCTTTAGAAAATTTTTCCTTATATAATTTACTATCGAAATTTTTAATGTTATCATTGTTATCCAATTCGATAGTGCTTTTGACATTTTTAAGACAAAATCTTTTCTCCAGAAAATTTTTCCTTATATAATTTACAATCGAAATTTTTAATGTCAATTTTGTTACCGAAGCAGATAGTGCTTTTGACATTTTGGGAAAAAATTTTTTCTTCAGAAAATTTTTCCTCGGAAAATTGACAATTGAAGTTTTGAATATTATTTTGGTTACTGAAGCCGATAGCGCTTTTGACATTTTTGGGAAAAAATTTTTTCTTCAAAAAATTTTTTCTCAGAAAATTTACTCTCGAAATTTTTAATGTTATTCTTGTTATTGACGCCGATATTGCTTTTGACATTTTTGGGACAAAAATTTTTATTCAGAAAAGGTTTCCTCAGAAAATTCACTATCGAAATTTTTAATGTTATTGTTTATATTGAAGCCGATAGTGCTTTTGACATTTTTGGGAAAAAATTTTTTCTTCAGGAAATTTTTCCTCAGATAATTTACCATTGAAATTTTTTATGTTATTGTTGTTATTGAAGCCGATTGTGCTTTTGACATTTTTGGGAAAAAAAAATTTTCTTCAAAAAATTTTTCCTCATATAATTTACTCTCGAAGTTTTTAATGTCATTGTTGTTATTCAAGTCGATAGTGCTTTTGACATTTTTGGGAAAAAATGTTTCCTTTAGAAAATTTTTCCTTAGATAATTTACAATCAAAATTTTTAATGTTATTGTTGTTATTGAAGCCGATAGTGTTTTTGACATTTTTGGGAAAAAATTTTTTCTTCAGAAAATTTTTCCTCAGAAAATTTACTCTCGAAATTTTTAATGTTATTGTTGTTATTGAAGCCAATAGCCCTTTTGACATTTTTGGGAAAAAATTCTTTCTTCAGAAAAATTTTCCTCAGACAATTTACTCTGGAAAATTTTAATGTTATTGTTGTTATTGAAGCCGATAGCCCTTTTGACATTTTTGGGAAAAAATTCTTCCTTCAGAAAATTTTTCCTCAGAAAATTTACCATCGAAATTTTTAATGTCATTATTGTTATTGAAGCCGATTGTGCTTTTGACATTTTTGGGAAAAAATTTTTTCTTCAGAAAATTTTTCCTCAGAAAATTTACTCTCGAAATTTTTAATGTTATTTCCCCGAAAATTGCACAAAAGGACACGTGTGTCCTATAAATTACACAAAAGAATCTATATGTCATGGAAATTACACAAAAGAATGCGTGATTTATCTAAATTACACAAAAGAATCCATATATCATGAAATTTACACAAAAGAACACCTGCATATCGTAAATCACATAGAGAAAATATGTGGATAGTGTAAATTACACAAAAGGATTGATAAGTCGTGTGATTCATACCATGGACCACCTTCATCTCATAAATCGCAAAAAACAATGTGTATTTTTCGAAAATTAGACAAAAGAACACACGTGAGTTCAAAATCATACACAAGAATTTATTTACTATGATTTACACAGAAGAACACCTACTGGTGTTCGCAATATTACGTGAATTTATTATAATTTATTGTTTTAATTATAGTGTTCAACAAAGTAATTGCGATGCCCATTCACTATACTCAAAACGACGTCCCACCAGTAGCAACCCATCAGGACTACTCTCCTGACCTCAGAGAGGTTGATTCTGAAGCTGAGTTAATCCCTGTGAACGCTGATATGGCAGATGAGGCAAATGTGGAAGAGGGAGAGATTATGTACGAGGGGGAGGTGTTCCATGATGAGAACGGCGACAATGATGATGATGAAGATGAAAATCAAGGACGGGACTACCCGCGTGAGGTTCACGACGATGTCTGGGACGACTTTCCATCGATGTTAGGGGATGACTTTTGGAATCCCATAAATGAACCATCTGGTAATTTTTTCTCACTCAATTTTAATTATTTATGATTTTTCGAAATCTTTCAAAACTTTTTGAAACATATCAAATTTTTTATATAATGTATAATCTTAATGTATTCATTGAAATATTTTTAAATTTCTTTGATTTTTTTCTACCTTGAAAAATTTTAGTGAAATTTTCAAAATATTTTTAAAAATCTTTATGGAAATCTTTGAAACCTGTGAAATATTTAAAAATCTTTCCAAATCTCAAAAATGTTTGTGGAATCTTGAAAATCTTTATAAAATTATTGAAATGTTTTAAAATCTTTGAAACCTTTGAAATCTTTTTGAAAAATATTCATTATCTTTCAATGTTGAAAATTATTTGCCCAAATGAAGTCGCAATGAGATAATTGAATGAATATGAAATGCTTAGAAATTTTTTCAAAATTTTTGAAAATTTTTAGAAAGGTTTTCTATTTTTGCCAAAAAATAGAAAACCTCTATGAAATTATTGAAATAATTCGAAATTTTTGTGATTTTTTCTATCTTAAAAAATCTGATCAAACGTTTGAAATATTTTAAAAATCATCATTGAAATAATTCAAATTTTTTAATTCTTTAAAATGTCTGCGAAATCTTGCAAACTTTTAGAAATATCAGAAAATCATTGAAATCTGTCAAATCAACAAAATCACTTAAAATATTAAAAATATTTTCTAAATCTTCAAAATCTTTATAAAACCAATGAGATATTTCGAACTCCTTGTGATTATTTATTATTCTTATTATTATTATTATATCATTAAGCCGTTTCCCTTTCGGGGTAGGCGTGAATTGCTCGGTTGGAAAGTAGTGATGTTTACATTATACTTTCAAGAATTATTATATTGTACGCTTTTTATTCTACAACGTTCATATTCATGAAATAAACGGGCAGTAATATGACGGACACCATGCCCCATGGTATGGGGTAACTGATCGACATGCGAGACAAAAGAACTAATTAAATATCAAATAATGACGTTGTTAAAAAACGGATTTAAGTAATGACATATGTAACCTGATAACGTGAGCTTCTCAACAAAAAATGCAAACATCAAAATCACATTTCAGTTATAATTTGAAGGACATTTCATTCAAAACCTGACACCATACCCCACTCTCCCCTAGATTTTTGTCTTTTTTCGTTCAGAATAATTCTCAATTTGATGAAAATTGATTAAGAGTAAGTTTCAAGTAAAAAATGGGAAGAATAATCTTTTCTGCTATCTTTTGAACCAGAATAAACAAAATAATGAAGTTCTCTCTCTCTCTCTCTCTCTCAGCAACGACTCTTAAAATGTTTCGCGAGACGGCTGAAGGACGTTGTGACATCGAACTTTTCCACGTGCCAGTATGTGTTCACACAGAAATGTGTTCCTAAAAAATACACACACGTGTTTTGTCTGCTTTTGCTCGCGCTTACTTTTGCGTATTAGCATGGGTTTAGTTTAGCCAGCGAATATGCATTTGTACACGCGTTCTGCATAAGCATTGGGGATCTCTAGGAATATAATATACGTCAGCGAGGAATGCACGCAGTTGTACAATATTCATCACTTAGTTGCTGCTGACCAAACTTTGTCGCATGCACTTCCGACTGTAAATATTTTTTCGTTTTCGTTAAAAAGTAAACTACTTGATTAAAATTTATTTTTTTATTGTTTGATTTTATCATTTTGACCAGATAAAATTTATTGAATAATTTGACGTTAATTGTTTTTTGTCTACTGGTCTAAAATCAATATTTTTCGAATACTGATTTTCATTTTTAACTTGTGAAAAAATTACTCTCAAGCTCCGCTGAGATCCGAACCCAGGTCTTTCAGATTGCCGGTCTGATGCTCTTACCCACTAAGACTAAGTTATGGAGAGACGACTCTAATGAGCCGAAAAGTGAGGTTTTTTGGAAGTCTATATTTTTTTAATTGTGAATTAATTTTTTGCTTGTTCTGCAAACATTATTCATGATAAAATGGATTTCTTTTCAATTTTATTAAAAATTTTTTTTAAATAGAGATACTAAACTCATGATTCTTTCCAATCTGCAGGGTTTGCTTATGCATAATTTTTAAGATTCCTTTTAATTGAGTTTACATATTTTACCTCAATTTTCTTGATTCTTTGTTGAAAATTCAACAGTTTGGTAGAAAATTCGTCTTTTTGGCTTGCAAATTCAACAATTTGATAAAAAATTAAACCATCTGGTTGAAAATTAACTTTGTTGTTGAAACTTTATATTTTTGATTGAAAATTCAACTATTTTGTTTGAAAATTAAACTATATGGATAAAAAATAAACTTTTTGGTTAAAAATTGAACTATTAGAAATTTTACCTATTTTCCTGGTCATTGTTTTTTTTTTTTTTTTTTTTTTTTTTTGAAAAACCGATTTTTTTTGTACCACTACAGGGGCAAACTGTGATCCTTGATGGATATGAATATAAATTCTTCAAGTCTGCTCTTCGTCGGGTAAATTGTGGTTCTTACATTCTCATTCATGAGAGTGTAATGTAATCTTCTAAATTATATATCTCTAGTTTTTAATGGACCTTTACGTTTCGGCACTTACAGAGTCCGAGGATCATAAAATTTTGTCGGTTTCTGTCTGTCTGTATGTATGTCTGTCTGTCTGGTTACCTGAATGTTGTGGCCATGCTAATTTTTTAACGATTTTTTCAAACAAACCAGCCTTTGATTAACTTGTGAAGGATCCCAAAATGAAGGCTAAGCTCGTCAATCAGATATTTTGATCAAAAATAAAAAATTTAGAGTATTTTCAAACTTTGAGAAAATTTTTATTATTTTCAAATTGTAGAAAAAACTGTGAAAGTTTCTTACAGATGGGTAAAAGACCTGAAAATTTTCTGGATGAAATTTTTGATTTTGATGAAAATTAGAAAAGTTATATACTTCTCAAAACTTAGAAAACATTCAAAAAATAGAAAATTTATTTTTCTGATACATTAAGAAGTTTCATTCAAAATATTTACTAAATATAAAATATATTTAAAAAATATCCCAGTCAGATTTTTCGATTAGGCCAAAATTAAAAAAGTTAGAGCCCTTTCAAAATCTGAAAAAAAATTTTACTAGTTTTAGACATTTTTGTCCAAATTTCTGGTACACAACAGAAGGACTTGCAAATTATCCTTGTGCCATTTTCAATTCCAATGAAAATCAAAAAGGTCATATGCTTTTCAGCATTTTCTGAATTCTCAAAAAACGAAAAAAAAAAAAAACCCATATTCCCATGATAGATGAAGAAATATCAGTCCAATTTTCTACTAGATATAAAATACATTTAGAAGCTATTTTCATGAAATTTTTTCAATTAGACCAATATTCAAAAAGTTAGATAATTTTCAAGAATATGCCATTTTTTTTCTTTTTAAAGAGATATGTGAGTCAAAAGTGTTTTTTTTGATAGATTTTAAACAGATTTACAAAAAATTTTTTTTTACTCAATCACAAATTTAAAAAAATCTAAATTATTTAATAATAGTATTTTGATTAATATTGTTATTGTTTTTTCTAAATTGGATATTAATTGTTATTTTTTGATATTTGTTTATAGGTGGGTCCATTCGACAAATGGCTTGGTTCTCTTCAAGAGCTTCCAGTTGTGGAATTTAGGAACCATAAGATTAAAGTCCTATGAGAATGGACCGTACATTGGTTCGGGGTATTTTTAGGAAGGAATTCTGGGTTTGGAAGCTCACCTATATTTTAGTCGATTTCCAGGCCTCGATTGCTTCGATTATTCTCGGCGGAATTAGCGTATTTCTGGGGATCAAGTTGCTCGTGTAAGTAAAAAGAATGATTTTAATATTATTCTGTTTGCTATTTTTTTAATTGTTTTTAATTTAAATTATTTATGGTTGATTATAAACTAATCTGTTTAGATTATTACATTTTCCAATTAGGAAAAGAAACAATAAAAAATGTAATGTATTTCTAACATTGCTAATATTTAAATATATATATATATATATATTCAAATATATTTGTAAAAATACAATTATTGATTGTTTAAACAAATGAAATGAATAATTATAAAATTTCTATTTGAATTAACAATAAGCACTTGTTATTATTTGATTTCAAGTATCACGAAATTTTCATATATTTAAACAATATTGTAATTTTGGTTGAAAAAATTATTTTCTTCTTTGAAAATACTTCAAATTATTGTGAGAGTGATTATCAATAATTTAAAGTACTTCCAGAAAAGAATTTTTGTTCAACAAAAATTACAATATTTTTTAAATATATGAAAATTCCGTGATATTTGAAATTAAGCAGTAAGAATTGCTCATTGTTAATTTTACATAGAAATAGTATTATAGTATATAGTATAGCATATTATTATTATTATTATATTCTTATTATACATGGTATATTATATATATTAATAAATAATAGTATATATTAGTATTGGTATATTGTAGTATAGCTATAGTAATTTTACATAGAAATAGTGACTGCGAATCTCTTTCACAAACATTTAGAGCAGTTTTGGTGCAAAAAATTATTTTCCAGGCCAAGATGCCAAAGTTTTATATTTATTCATTTCATTTGTTGAAAAAACCAAAAATTGGTGTATTCTTCGAAATGTGATTGAACATATATTATTTTTAAGAATAGATGCATTAATTCAGATGATAAAAGGAAAACCGCAATTGAAAAACCCACAAATTCCAAATTTTCGCAAAAAAATGTTTATAACAATTCCAATTGCTGATAATTTATAGATATTCTGAATTATAATAACCAAAACATAAAATAATCAAATTATTCATATTCTGGTAGTACTCTTGCGTTGATTCAAGATGATTTTCATCATATGCAAACCGTTGTTGAAGAGTAAATAATAATTATGTGCAAAATCTCGATGTTCTCGTACTTTGAGTAAACATATAATGAATAAAAAAAAATGAAAATTAAAAAATCTATGACCAAGATGCTCTTTGAAATTTAGTGCACTCTAATTTAAAGAAAAAATCGCAAATCGGGCAAAATTGAAGGTTTTAGACTTTTTTTAACGAAAAATATGCGTTTGGACCCACTCTGCGATGCTTCAACTGGATAGGTTGCACCGAAGTCACTCAACTCGGTTAGAAAAATCTGTACTAGATTTAGTGTACATGTAGTGGAAGCGAGAATTCACAACATGAAATCAAATTTAGTATACCAGTTAACAGTAAATGTAGTATATGCATATAGTAAATTCAGTATACGCGTTCCGTTTCGCGTGGGTTCCGTCTTATCATCTGTAAACATGATCAGATGAAAAATTAAATTAAAGAACAAAGATTTAATTTTCAAATAATCATATGGTTAAGCTACATTTACAGTAATAAATTGAACATGCCTTTTAAAGCTGGATAGAGTAAACACGTATGTGCATTTTAATATACAGAAACTATGAAATTCATATACATGAAAGAAACTTACTGTACACTTGATAAATTTAGCATACATATAACTTCATAAAAGAAATTTAGTATACGTAAGTATACTAAAATTACAAAGCGTAATGAATTTAGTAAACAGAGCTGGTGAGGAGCGGAAAACGCTGTTCATTCACGGCGGAGATTCGAATAGCGTCCAGTTTTGCTGGAGTTTTCTCAGCATCTAGTGAGAACGCCTTTCCTTCGATATCAGAGATCGTTCATTGCGGAGTTTAGACTTGAGAGCGTTGGGCGTAATTCGCTGCAAAGCGCGAACGTTCAACACATGCGTGAACGTTCAACAGAATAAGAGGCGAACACCACTGCAGGGCACAGACACAGTTCTCATTCCGAACTGGGACCCCCGAATAATGGGTCTACAGTCCCTTGAACGAAATTTGTGGCATCACGTACTCTGCTGCCGAGAGAACACGCGGACCTGCTATATTCTCCCCTTTCCTTAGAGAAGAGAAAAGTAGCGAGCGCCATTTCGCTCCCAATCCCTGGATACAATTAACAGATATTGAGAGTAATATTTTTTCCTGAGTATATTTAGCAATTTTTTAAACAACTTACATTTGGCTAAACAAATTTTATTTCTCTAAGTCATTTTTCCCCTGTAAATCGTAGACAATTTTTTTTCGGCAATTCATTACGCAATTATCGAATGTTAAAAGTAATATTTTTTGATGAGATATTTATAAATTATTTAAACAATTAATAATCATTCGTCTGCGCCTTTTAATAGGAGAGATGAAGAAAAGTCTTTTTTTTTTAATCTTACACAATGTCGCTTATTATTCAGTATTTTATCATCTTGGAACGTACATCATATATTGTTTGAACAATTAAATTCAATTGCTTCAACTAAAGTATAGTATAAAACAGAAGCTATTACAAAAAAGGAATATGCTTTTCTTAGAGCAATTGAATTAAATTCTTTGGATAATATAGGGTATACGTTCTGAGATAAGAAAATACTAGAGAATGAGCGACATAGTGTAAGAAATTAAAAAAAACTAGACAGTTCTCAACCTTCCCTACAAAAAGGCTCAAGTAAGTGATTATTAATAATTGTTTAAATAATTTCGAATAACCTTTGAGAAAAAATATTAATTATGAATAAAATAAAATATTAATTGCAAAAAATTATAACTTTTCACTCGTAACTGGGAGGCAAATTGTTTGAACACATAAAAATGGTTTAAATAATTACAAAATATCTTCAAAATGTACAATACATTATAATAAAAGATCATAACTTTTCACGATTTACAGGAGGAAAAATTGTTGAAACAAATAATCATTTTTGAAACAATTCAAAATAATTTAAAGATCACTTGGAAACTCGTCACTTAATTATGAGCAAACTGTTAAAATTACGTAACTTCGATCACCGTGATACAATACCGTCGGAAATTGTGCGTACGACTCTTGTGAGCGGTATTAAAAATCACTGCTGACTTCGAACCATGATACTTCGGTGAAAAAAAGAGATAGGGCATTTTCTAAAAAAAAAAAATAGTTGGAAAGCTTATCAAATTTCACGTCTAGTGCTACCCGAAAATATTTTGTTGACCTTCTGAAAATGATACAGCGCGTGAGAAGTTTAAAAACCAAATTCACGATTTTCTCAAATTTTCTACCTCAACTTCAACTTTTAGCACGACCTGGGGAAATATTGATATCTTGCATGTTTGTATAATCTGCCTTTTTATACAGAGATCTTGTATATTGTCATTTAATGTAACAAGGTATTACTTTCGGAGAAAGTTGCCAAAAATTGTACAGTTATACACTGATTTCGCGTGAATATAGCATGAATTCAGGGGCGAATTGATTACAAGACATTATATTGTTTACAGATTTATTCCACAGCCTGCATTTAATGATATTATTCATCCCTAACCATCTACACCAACCCAAACTTTTGGGAATTCACCCACTCATTTGGGGAGGTTTAACATAGGGCTCGACTTTTATTTTTATAAAGGCAATAGACTGCAGATTGAGGAGCTCTTTTGCTAGAGGGTGTTTCAGCACCGTTACCAGAAGCATTAGTAAGGCTTTTTTAGTTTGTCAGTTTCTCATGTGAGCGACCGACGTAATTGTGAATCCTTTCTCTTTGAATTCAGAGAGAACTAAATCTTCCGGGTAAGCAGTGGGGATATTCTTAATGACGAGCTTGATAAGAGGCAAGTTATTGCTTTTATGAAGATAGTATTGAAAGCCTTGCTTCTCTAGATTTGTGATAATTTCACGGTAGTCTTTAATATAAGACACACGAACTGAATAAACATCTGGGCCAATGTTATGAACTATGGGTTTAATTTGGGTGAATTCTTTTAAAAGTTTATATTGAATTGTGTAGGGGTGTAGGTGTTCGGCTCTCGTCTGTCCTGAATACCTTGGCGAAGTCGTGTGGCACACGTCACTCACATAGGGCAGAAGGGCCTGCCGCCCTTTTGGGTAAAATGCCTAAAAATCATAAGCTGATGGTCAGGGACTGGACTGACAAGAACATCCGGACTTTTAAACCCTACTGCAAACCCAACAGCAGTGAACCACTCAAATTAACAAACCGATTTGAGGAACTCCAAAATTTGGAAGATGTGGACATCACTGACTTATCTCTGGCAGAGCAGGAAGAAGCAGAAAAACTGATTAATCACAATCAGAGCAAGAGAAAGAGACCTTTGGAAGAAGAGCGGAACAACATGGAAAGTGACTCCACACGGACAAAGACAGAACAAGATAACAACACTACGAAAAAGGGAAAAATACCACCTGTCATACTAGACCATACAATAGAGGCTTTTGCGATACTCATAAACACCATGCAGGAAGTTACCACTGGAGAAATAAGTGTTAAAAAGAGCACAAAATCTACTAGAACTGCAATATACCTAGAGAGTATCTAGGACCACTAAAGTATTAAGAACCTGCTAGTTAAAAATGAAATTCAATTCCACACCTATTCAACAAGGGGAGAAAAAACTAAAAAACTCGTCATACACGGACTGGGACACTTTGCTGGGAACACTGGGAATAATTAGGAAATACCAAAATGGCCACCCAATGTCGTCGATGCCAAAGATTCGGGCATGGTACTCAACACTGCTATGCCACCCAGCCAATTTCACGGGATGTGAAACATACAAACACCATCTGGAAAAAGGATAGCAACTGCGAATGCAACGACAAGGACAGACACAAAGGAAAACTACCAACATAAAAGGATATAGCGGAGATGTGCAGTTTAATAAAAGACTTAGCTACAAGTTTTGAAGGTAGCATTCAATTATTACCTATAAACAAAGAGAAATATATATCTTTTACCAAACAAGTAGAAGGTACAAATGTAAAGCTTCGATTTATTAACTCTTTTAGATTTATGCCTAATAGTCTTGAAAAATTGGCATCATATTTAAATAATGATAATAAGAAAAAAATTACGAGACAATATTGCGCAAATGATGATGAATTTAATTAACAAGCAAAGGTGTTCTTCCTTATGATTATATTGAAAGTTGGGTAAAACTGCAGGAAAAATAATTGCCAATAAAAGAGGCTTTTTATTCAAAATTAAACGGTTCAAATATTTCAGACCAAGATTATCAACATGCTTGTAAAGTATGGAAAACTTTTAATTTGAAAACTATGGGTGAATATTCTGATCTTTATTTAAAAACTGATGTTTTACACAGCACCGGGACCTGCTTTTGATGCAATGTTAAAACATACAGGAATTGAACTCGATTTATTCACAGATTTTGAAATGTTGTTATTTATTGAAAAAGGTATTCGAGGTGGTGTTTCCCAATGTTCAAATAGACATGCAAAGGCAAATATTAGATTGATGGTATTAAATTTCAATCCAAATGAACCAGAGTTTTACATAATGTACTTTGATATTAATAACCAATATGGTGCCGCTATGAGCGAATATTTACCCTACAAAGATTTTAAATGGTTTGAAAATTTTGATAATGAACCAAACTTTTTCAATATTCCTGACGAATCACCTGAAGGTTACATCTTAGAGGTAGATTTAGAATACCCTGAAGAGCTTCATGATTGACATAAAGACTTACCTTTATGTTCAGAATATTTCATACCTCCTATCTAAAAATGTACAATTCCAAAATTAGTACCAAATTTGCTACCAAATAAAAATTATATAGTTAATTATAGAAATTCGAAAAAATATTAATCCTTGGGAATGAGGCTAACTACAGTCTATACAGTATTACAATTTAAACAGAAACCATGGTTAAAAGATTACTCCAGCGAATGCGTTAAAACTGTCGTATCTCGTAGTCATGTTGGAAAAGTATCGCAACTCGCAGCACCAATTCCATAGTGTCGTATCTCTTGATAGTCTTTTAAAAGTGTCGTAACTCGCTTTTTGAGTAAATATTGATATTCAGATAGTCTGTTGAACTGAAATTTTGTCAATTTAATGGTAGTATTACTCAGCGTATGAAAAATTAATAGAAAAAATGCAACGTTATTGAAAGTTTCGTGAATTATGATTTTTCGAGTTTGTTTCGTTCCATACTGCCGTAACTGTCGCCTAAAACATTTTCGAATTAACTGAAATAACGTCTGAAGCAGAGAAAACAGTTGAAAGATTGTCATTTCATTCGATGTTTCATGTTTAAATCTGTCAGAAATTACGTTGCGTTTCTAGAGCTTTCAGGACACTTTTCGTTGATTTGTTATAAGAATAAAAACATTAAATGGTTCATGAATTATATATATATATATATATATATATATATATATATAATCCAGGGATTAATTTAATGGTTTTCACTGAAGTTTCTAATAATGTTTAGATGACAGTTACTCCCAGTGGGACCCTGCGGTGGTTGTTAACCTTTAGTTTTTAATTATATATATATATATAAATATATTATTTTATTACATTTTTTTTAAGTTATCGAAAACAAACTGCTTAAACAAATCAAAATTGTTTAAACAAACAGAACTTCATTGAACGTTTGAAGATATGTATCCAAATTATATAATTATTCAACAAAAAGTAGCATAGGATACTAATTTGAGAAAAAAGTGGACAACTCCGAGTCAATTTTTAAAAATTTTGGAAATAAACAACAAGTAATTGTTTAAATAATTACATAATGTTTTTTAAAAAATTCACTACTCCAAACGATGACAAACTATTACATTT
This sequence comes from Andricus grossulariae, assembly GCA_011634705.1. NCBI lineage: Eukaryota > Metazoa > Arthropoda > Insecta > Hymenoptera > Cynipidae > Andricus > Andricus grossulariae. The sequence goes on along the minus strand of JAABKJ010075445.1, from coordinate 166,717,710 downwards.
CAATCAAAAAATACGATTATTTCTTACATTTTTTGGGAATAAATAATTGTTTAAAAAAGTTACATTTGTTGTGAAGAATTAAAAACTGTATCAAGAGTCATGGAAAATATATAAATTGTCCATTAGTAATTATTTGTATAAAAAAGGTGAGGGAAATTGCTAAAAAGTAACAATAATACGTAAAAATGTTTTTTTTTTTATTTTTGGGTCATATTTGGGGTTTAAAATAAATGTTATCAGTACGGTTTTATTCCATAGGTATTTCTCTTCAATCCCTATGAATGTTTTTATCAAACCCTGAAGTATGAGTTCAATTTTTTGAAAATCCAAAATTTCCCCATGGTAATAACATTGGATTTTGAAGTGCCCGGTGGCACGTGTTAATATTCGAATTTCGAAAAAAAATAGGGATTTTTTTCTCAGGAAATGAAAACTATTGTCCGGAAGGGGCCTTGCCCTCTAGGGTAAAAAGCGTTTTTTGGACCATCCTAGTATACATATTTTCGGGTTAAACAATGAAATATTAAAAAAATTTACCCTTTTTTTGTTAAAAACGCAAGTGGTTGAAATTTTTTATTTTTGGTTAAGGATTCAACTATTTTGTTGAAAATGCATCTTTTTTTAATGATTTCAACTATTTGTTTTTTGAGATTGAATTATATTTTAGTTGAAGTATCAATTACATATTAAATTTTCGGTTGAGAAATCATGTTTTTGTTTGAAAATTCTTCTATTTGGTTAAAAATTAACCTTTTTTGAAAATTTAATTCGACATATATGAATGATTCACAAATCTTTCTAATTTTTTTCAAGAATCGGAGGAAAACTATAATCATATAACATTAAAAACAAATAAACAAAATGAAAAAACTATAAATCAAAGAACTACACGCACGTGTAGCGCGTGATAGATGATTAGGATGGTTCAGAAATGCATTGGAATTTAAAAAAAAATTATTATGTATACCCCTTCACATTTGTTTAAATCCACACAAAAAAGAAGTGCGTTAAAAAAAAAACATGATATTGAGAAGTATCTCAAGCCCCATGAAGCTTAACACATACTTGCAATAAGGAAAAAATAAGTTTTTGTAAATTGTATTAAGAATCGTCGAAGAGCGATGCTTTAGGACCCGGAACAACATCAACATTCAGGTTTCTCTCAAGCCCAAAGATCTGGCTGAACTGGATGACGAGCTTCGTGGAGATTTTTCCGAACTAGGTATTGACTATTGACCTAACTCTCACTTGAGGATCTCTAATTGAATCTATATAAAACATTTTACGTAAAAGGTTTGGTAGATCTGTATCAGAATCCCTATTCCAAGAGTTGTTTTCCATGAAACAATCCATAATATTGACTGGAAATTTTAAACTCATAATCCAAGAACATGAAAAGACGGTATTTTGTTCCAGACCATTCAACCAGCATCTTTTAAAATTTGTCACGATCAAAGCTCATCTAAGAAATTACAAAAGATTTTTTTATTAAAACGTAGAATTTTTGCAAATCTCTTCCTAGTAATTTCGAATGTGTGGTATAGGCCCGGATGGACTGGTGTCTTTGTTTTTGTGCATTGCTCTTCACCACCTTTTCAATATAATTCACAAGTAGCGGATTTGCTTCTTTGCTCGTCTAGTGCTATCTCAGAATGCTCGTTAAGCTTTTTCTATTCATCTGACTCTTTTTTCACTGCTGCCTGAATTATAATTGTACTAGTTATCAAACTATTCCGAATGTTTGATATGAAAAATAATTTTCTTACGTATAGATCAATGACCCATACCTATTTCTATGCATCATACCAATTACATTATACAATAAGCGGTAAACCTCTGAGAAATGTATGCGTACTAGAAAGTGCTTCTTAATCAGAAGATAGTTTTAAATTCAGAAAGATGAGCGTGCATGCATTTTTCATCATGAATGCACAGAAAACCGCTGTGAAATATGGCATATTCCGTGCATGTGTGATGAAAAAGATATTTATTGAATAAAAATACGAATGCATATTAGGAGGTTCTGAATGAGATCAATTTTCAGTACGAATAGCTCCAAACAGCAAATTTTGTTATTCATATCGAAATTTCAGTGACGGAACTGTACTTTAATTGACTATTACTCCAGTGGAATGTATTGATTCGCAGATATACCTTAACTATATTTTTTTATTTAAAAAAATATGTTTTTGAACAATCCAACATCTTTATTGCCAAATGCGTAATCGCAAAATGCGGTGTTTTTCTAGTTCGAAATTATACGTTTAATGTATATTATTCACCATGTTATCATTATTTTCCAAATTCTCCACACAAAGCTATGTGTACAAAGAGCTGTTAGGCAAAAGCTAAACTTTAGTGGATAATTATTCATTATTGTATATTCCCATTTCAGTTTGAAATAAGTCTTTAAGTTGTGAAATTATGAATAATTTGCGTATGCCTATTTTTCTTTTTCTCTTTTTTGTTTTTTTGCACAAAAGCCAAATTCTCGATGCTCAAACTGCGAACGTATGTTCAACTCCTCAATGCAAATATGCCGGTATGTACATTATCTTGTCCAAAAATGTATTGGATTTTTTTTAATACTATGTATGTCACGCAGAAATTTTTTTGGGTGTACAAAAAAATAAATGCGTTTTTCTAAATAAAATATTTAGAGGTTCTGCAAGCCCCGTAATGTTTAACACGTATTTCCTATAAGGAAAAAAGACACTTTCGTAAATTTGATTCAGAATCATCAGTATTAGGTGAGACGAGTTGAAGCTCAACATTTATCTTTACAATCAGCCTGATTTGGCGTGCGCAAGGTAGGTGGAAATGAACTAGGTAGCGTCTTGTGCATCCCAAATTTTAGCGCGAAATATGATTTGACTCCCTCTACTTGCCACTACACTTTTAGTCACGAGACAGTGGAGCTCATGGACATGTCACGTACAGTTGAGTGGTAAGTGGTGGGGTTGGTTTTCGTAGGCCTCTCGTTCGGTCTCCGCGTACGCTTATTATGCCTATGTTTGTAGCTTAATAACAAGAAAAGTAATTAACTTAAAAAATTTATGATGATTGGAAATGAAAGAGTAACTCAGAAACTATCGATTGGCGTAAGAAAATAAAAATCCATTTTTTCCGCATTAGGTCCCTTTCTTCGCGGACGGTCACATTTGATTTTTTTGAATTTTTTACAGTATGGCAAAACACAATTATACGGAGTGTTCTGAAAAATTTCTAAATTTATTATTTTAATGCTCACAAAGTTTTCCATATTTTAAATGTACCTAAATGGGCGGTGTTTATAATTTATTCTATAAGCGCCAACATAATGTAATTACTGAATTTTTTAGATGTTAAAGGGTTGTCGACCACTGCGAATAAATGTTCAATCATTTGTTATATTTTTGGTAATAACAAATATTTAAAAAATATACCGAATGGTCGAAAATTAACTATAATGTCGTGAACATCATTAAATTAGTTTTAAAAATAACAAAAAAGCATTATAATTGAATATTCTCATAAATCCTCGATAAGTTCTCGAAGTTTCGGTTCCATACCGGTAAGTTACCTGTAATATTACTCGATTTTAAATTACCGAGAATTTAAAAGCTCTAAGCGGACCAGTAAAATAATCCGACAATTGGCGCTCCGATCAGGGCGGCTGACTTGTGCATTTCAATGCATAGAAAAGAAGCATAAAATAATACAAAACTTAAAGCTGTGCCCAAATTTTGATCAGAAATATTTTTTTTTCAGTAATAATAAGCGTAACAGTAATTAATAATTTTAAAATCCTCACGGAAACAAGCAGCTGAATGGTGGTAAAAATAAATATTTGAATGAGCATTCTGTGATTTTATTTTATGTTCTATTAGGTGCTGAGGGATAACAATGGACCAATTGCATATGGGATTCGGTCAATTTTTGTCCTATTTTGCTAATATCTTCGTAAAAACTAATTTTTTCTGTATAAGGGTATTAGAAAAATAGTTTTAAAATAATTATTATTACTCTCACTGCAAAGGATATCGGTGGGATATCCCATTTAGCTCCCACGATATCTCAGGCATATCCCAGGAGATCCCAGGGGCATCACGAATGATATCCTACGGGGCGGAAATCTCAATATCCTTGGAATGTCACAAAGATATCTCAGAATATTCTGAGGATATCCCATTAATGTCCCCATTTTTATAGTCCGGGATATCTCCAATTCCATAATTCGTTACATCCTAGGATATTATTACGATGTCCCATATTTAAAATGCAAGATGTGCGAAGGATGTCCCCAAGATGTCCTAATTATATAATTTTTTATAATCCTGAAAATTCATATATTTACCCTTTGCAAATAATTTATACTCTCTGTGTCTATAACTTACTCTGAGAGGTCGCCCGGTATCCCAGAGTCACCGTTTAAGACACTTCACCCAGGTGCCATTCAGCTTTCGGCACGACGGCATACTCTGTGGTGCGAGAAACACGCGGAGCTCTCGCATTTTGCGCATAAACGTCTGCGAAACCGTGCTGAGGAACTCCGGAAAAGGGCTTATATGAGCAGAGCGCCTACTTAACTGCAGCCAGAACAAGCCGGCAACAGAGAAAGTAGAAAGAAAGGCGAAACTGAGGCCAATCGCGTGCAGGCATCCAATAGAGGAAGAGGTATGGCTTCAGGACCCAGAGCAACATCAAGCGTCAGGTTTCTCTCAAGCCCAAAGATCTGGCTGAACTGGATGACGAGCTTCATGAAAATTTTTTCGAAGAATCTGACCTATGGACTATCAATTGTAGTGTGTATAATGCAGCGAGGACTTTGGCATCTGCTAACCGTAAAACAAAACCAACGGATGACCATAAGATCAAAAGACGAACGCATCAACTTAGGACAAAGATAGGCTAAGCAAGGCAGTATGCATCTCGAATTCAGTATGTGATTAAATACATAACATCTGGCAGGATTTTCTCTGCCAAGCTGCGACAGTTCGAACGCGAACTGCGGATCCGTCATCAAACACTCAACAAGTCGAAGCTACTGACCATCAGGCAGGATAGTTTTGACAGAATAGGAGTACTATCTCACGCTAGAAGAAGTCTAGAGCAGAGAGAGAGAGAGAGAAAGAGAGAGAGGTGGATCAGAGAAAATTAACAGGTTTTGTCGGACCCATTTCGACTTTTCCAAGACCCTCCCCTTACTGTCGTCCACTTGCCCACATCAGAGGAGGTCGAGGCATTTTTGAAAAGAAGTCTACGAAGTCTCGCATCCACTAAAAGAAAATTCAAAGAATATAAATAGCTTCAGGAAGCTGGGCATTGCCCTCATAAAACCCACCTATCATTACCGAGGTGATGAAAAAAGTATTAAGAGGCATGAAGAACTATTCCGCTCCAGGACCAGATGGTATCAAGACCTTCTGGTGGAGGAAGTTCCCTCCAACCCACCATCATCTGGCCCTTATTTTCACCTCATATCTAAAGTTAAAAGAGCCTATTCTAGAGTGGTTGGTGGAAGGGCGCACAGTGCTCCTGCCGAAGAAGGGCAACTTAGCTGACCCTAAGAATTACAGGCCAATAACTTGTCTTAACACACGGTATAACATCTTCACAGATATTCTAAATGATAGGATTGTTCGGAAAATTGGACGTGTGTGGCGAGAGATTGACGAACAACGCTGCTCAAAGAAAGGCGTAGCAGGATGTCGGGAGAACCTGCTCATCAATAGATGTGTCTGCCAAGAGGCAGCATCCTATCAGCGTTACCTATTGATGGTCTGGATTGATTACCGGAAAGCTTTCGTTTCAACCTCGCATAGACTTATCCTCTGTCTGTTGGAAAGCTTAAAGGTTCATCCACACATCGTGCAGTGCATAGAGAGAATAATACCGCTTTGGAAAACCAGATTTACTATCTCATCTGGAAAACATCGTGTGATCACTAACAGTGTCACCTTTCAGAGAGGTTCTGAATCTCCAGTGTCTTCATAACCGAATTGTTTTGAGTGCAGCTTACATCGTTGCAAATGGAAAAGATCCTCTCTTGGTAAAGTCCAGGATATCAACCACTGGGCGCGTAATAATTTCCTCCGATTTCATGAAGTGGGCCGAAAGGGTTGTTGCCCAAATCTAGCTAATACCAGCAGTTAAAATAGCTTGAGTTTCCGAACAAATTGTAATCTACCTACCAGCAGCATTTTCTTCTATTGGTGACTCAGTGCAGCGAAGGACGGACAGGATCTCCGCCTACAAGATGGTGGCATGCCGCTCAAGCGGGATTCCTATCCCCTTCCTCACTGCGCTATCATAGATTCCTGCTTCTGTCCCCCTTCTCCTTTGGAGCCATGTGTACCATATGCGCTCTTGGAGGAGCAGGTTACCATTTGCTTTTCGCATATCCCTACTTCGGATGCGAACCCGGAATGACTTGGTGAAGTTAAAGCGTTTTGTTGTTTTGTCTTACCTTATTTCTAGAATTGGCACTACACTGATGTCACTTCGAAGCCTAGTGTGTTTCGTACTTCCAGTCCACCTCTTTGTTCTTGCCAGGCAGTCCATCGCGTGAGCCGCCCAGGCTGTTATTGCTACATGTAGAGGCTCTTTACTGTGCATGTATCCTATCGCCGCTGTGACAGCAGTCCTCATTTCTCCCATCACTCCCCTAAACGCTAGCTTTAGTAATCGTCGCAGCCTGTTCTGCAACGTTTTGAGTTTCAATTGTGACCACCAAACCACGGCCGCGTATATGAGCCTTGATTTTAGAGCAGAGGATTAGAGCCATGCAACAATTCATGGCCCTAGATACCACGTCAAACCTAAGGCTCTTCTGCACATAAAGATGCTTCGCCCACTTCAATTTACTATATAGTATTAATCCTAGGTATTTAACTAAGTCTGGGATCATCAGCCTCTTACCACGGAATGCAGTGGCGGAAATTTACCAAACTTAATACTTTCTCGTGAAAATTACCAGGTTGGTCTTTCCCCGATTTACTGAGAGCCCTGAGATGTCGCACCAGAGCTCAACTGCGCGCAGAGCCGACCTCGTAAGAACAATCAACGTTTCCAGATGGCCGCCCTGACTAGACCTACAAAGACATCCGTCTCTCCTTGGGTATAATACCCTTCTTTATTTAGCCTGCGTAAGAGACCGTCTTCTACAATGCACCACAGGAGGGGTGACAGTACACACCCCTGCGGGCAATCCCGTGCGGCTCTATTCCCCTGACTAGACTCTCACACGATCTGGCTTCGAGTCGCCTCTGGCGTAGCTCGGTATGTGACACCTCGTTGCCGCCGAATAGTCGCCGGACAACTAGTCCCGAGACAAGTAGTCGCGGGACATCTAGTCGCCAGAACATTTGGTCGCTGGGACATATAGTCACCAGATGTAGTCCCCAGCACTTTTAGTCGCGAAAAAGTTATGTTATAAGTCATAACAAAATTAACATAAGACTGAAAATATTTGACACCACTATATATATATATATATATATATATAGAGAGAGAGAGAGAGAGAGAGAGAGAGAGTGAGTGAGAGAGAGAGTAAAAATGTTGATTAATTTAATAAATGAAAAATAATGATCATTTATTATTATTTTGACTTTACAATATTTAAAATCAATTGAAAAATAAAACATAAATAATGGAAAATGAAACCGTTAGAATCAGATAGTCGAAAACATTCCATAAGAATTCCTGAAAAACATGATCATTAAATATCTCAAGACTTAATTACATGTATTTGAAGTCTTTCTTTAAGGTGTTAATTTTTGAAAACAAAAATCAGAAGCCGGGCCTCGGGCTAACTCGGCTTCATCCACGTGCCTCGTGTACTTTCGGCTTTGCAGAAGGCTTGCCGACGCATGTAGATGGGAAAGTGATGGGAGCCGAAAAATCCCACGTTCTGGAGAAACATTGAATGTGTCTATACTGTCTCTAGTGATGTAGTCAGATATAGTCTACTCTGTCCTATCTCTTTCGCTCGTCTATCGTCGTCTCTCCTCCACCCGATCCGACCCGACCGGAACCGAAGTCGAGCGAGTGCGAAGAGGTGGAAGATGGTGGGGCGAAGGCAGAAAAGGAACATAAGTTACAATTTCAATTTTTGAAAGAACTGAGACGTACACTTGGAGGCCCTGGGCCGAGTTTGTGCACGCGGCACCCTGTGCCACCGCAGTTTATGAACATTTAACAAAACGAAAAAATTGTGAACAAATATTTATTGAGTAACAGTAAATTTAAAAGTAACTTTTATTGCGCAGAAGATAAATAAAATTCGTACATCATATTAAAGAAAATATGATGTATGCCCGTTATCTTAATTTATTTTCAGAGTTCTTGAATTTTTATATGAGTATTGGGGTAAGTGCCGTTGGAAAAGATATTTAAACCACCCCTTGTCTTTCTAAATCACGAAATCGCCAAAATGATCTCCTTTATACACTTTTTTCGAATTAAAAATAGTACTAAATTACTTTGTCATAAAAAAAGCGTTGTCAATTGGGTAAGTATCATCGGAGCAGATATTTAAAAACACCCTTAGATTTTCGAAATCACAAAATCTTCAAAATGACCTCCTTTATGCACTTTTTTTCGTGTGGAAAAATAGTTTTAAATTACTTTACCGTAAAACAAGTTTTTTTTCAGTGGGGTAGTGCAGCCGGAAAATATATGAAGACCACCCTTAGTCTTTCAAAATCGTCAAAATTACCGTCTTTATACACTTTTTTTCGAAGTAAAAATAGTGTTAAATTATCTTGTTATAAAACAAGTTTTTTCAGGGTGGTAAGTTCTGCTGACTATGTCCTAGCTTGTCATCGAACTCTTGTAAAAATAAATATAATACCAAAATTTTCTTACAGTCTCATCATTTATGATTGAGAAAGTATCAAAATGGTCTAAAATTTTACACCACAGTTTTTCAACGGATCTCGACGTTTTGAGACCCCCTAAATCCGAAAATCAAGTTTTGGCGATGGCGTCTGTCTGTCTGTCCGTCTGTAAACACAATTTACGCCAAACGATGACATACGTGAAAAAATGTAAGAGAAGATTTGAAGCTCCTCAAAATATCTATAATTTTTCTTTTAACTATTTTTTGATAGGTCTCGTCTTGTTGGTTTCATTTGTTTAGGATTTATATTTTAACAAATATAATTGAACCTATGTTCTTTTCAATAATATCTGCAGCAATTCATATGATAAAGGAAAATCGGAAATGGAAAAAGCACAAATTCCACAATTCTTAAAAAAAATTGCGTATAATGTTTTATAGAAATTGTTACTGACAATGACTCACGATAAGTCAAACTATTTCCAGAGAAGAACGAACTTTTTTCAATAAAAATTACGATATTGTTAAATACCTACGAATCGTAATATTTAAAATTACATAATAACAACTGTTTATTGTGAATTTTACATAGAAACCGTTACTGCATATCTCTCACAAACATTCGAAGCAGTTTCAGTGCAAAAAAATTATTTTTCAGGACAAAGTTTTATATTTACTTATTTAATTCGTTTACAAAATCAACAACTGTTGTATTTGAACACACATAATCAAACATATATCCCTTTTCCGAATATCTACATAATTTCAGATAATGAAGGAAGAAACAAATTCCAAATTTTTGCAAAAAATTTTTTTACAACATTTACAATTGTTGATGTTTCATAAAAATTCTGACTAACAGTCACTCTCACTATAACTTGAATCATATTCATCCGAAAACAAATAATTTTCAACAAAAATTGCACTATGTGACTGTTTGTTAATGCCATTTGTTTATAACCATTAAAACAGACAATAATCAAATTATTTGCATTCTGGGAGTACTTTTGCGTCGATTTAAGATGATTTTCATTACATGCAAATCGCTATTGAAGAGTAAATAATGATTTTGTGAAAAATCTCGATTTTCTCATACTTCAAGTAAACATATGTGACCGTCCGCGAAGAAAGGGACCTAATGCGTCAAATCTGAATTTTACTGAACGGGTGATCGTAGCAGAGCCCTCAAGCCAGCATTTTAGTAGTGGGGATTTGTCTACGAAAAGCACTCACTCCACTTGCCACTACACTTTTACACACGAGCCAGTGGAGCTCACGGACACGACACGTACATTTGTGTGGTAAGTGGTGGGGCTGACTTTCGTAGGCCTCTCATTCGGTCTCCGCGTACGCCTATCATGCCTATGTTTGTAGTTTAATAACAAGAAAAGTAATCAACTTATAAAATTTCTGATTATTGGACATGAAAGAGTAACTCAGAAACTATCCATTGGTGTAAGAAAATGAAAATCGGTTTTTTCCGCATTAGGTCCCTTTCTTCGCGGACGGTCACATATAATAAATAAACAAATGGAAATGCAACAATCTCTGACTAAGGTGCTCTTGGAAATTTAGCACTCTTCAATTAAAAAAAAAATAAATAAATAATTGCGGATTGGGGCAAAATTGAAGGCCTACAGTATGGTCGACAAAGCATCGGGAGCGTTTTTTCATGTTAACACTCAGGACCGTATTCAGTGGGTGAAATCTCTGGGTTAAATTGTCGAGCCCTGTTTTAGCGACCTCTAAGCTATGAAACATTTTTTTAGAACTAAAATTCAAAATGGCGACGTATGCCGGGAAAATTTAAATACGTTCATTTTATTGATATTGTAATTCAGATTAAGAAATACATTTATTAGCATAAGGTGGAAATGACACCGTCCTGGCATGCGAAAATGAAACCCTCTGTACCTGAATTAAGTCCTGATGATCTGAGGAAAGCAAAAGCTTGCTCCTTCCACAAGGACTGATTATTCACTGGACTGGATCTCATACCAATATATATGATATAAGAATCATATAAGTTGTCTATTGTACAGGGTTATCCACTTCGTAGTTTCAAAATTAACCCTTAACAAAACACATATAAAATGACATTTTTTTTATAAAGTTTCCACCTTAAGCTTATGTGTTAAACACTATACCATGTAAATGACCGCCTCAGGATTTTTTGCAACAATTGATCCTTTTGAGGTAGTTTTCGACCACATTTTTGCACATTTCGGGAGGTATCTCAGCAATAACTTGACGAATGTTAGTTTTTAAGTGCTCGAAAGTTTGAGGATTATTCACATAAACACGGTATTTTACGTAGCCCCACAAAAAAAGTACAACGGCGTCAGATCACATGTTCTGGGCGGCCAATTTACGTCACCAAAACGTGAAATTACGCGTCCTGGAAACTTCTCGGGCAATAAAGCCAAAATCGGTCATTTTGTGTGGCTTGTGACGCCGTCTTTTTGAAACCATATATCGTCCAATTCAAAATCTTCAAATGCAAGCCAAAATAAGTCGGTTTTCATACGACCATAGCGTCCTGCATTGAAGATAACCGTTCTTTCAGCGTCCTTTTCAAAAAAAGACAGCCCAATGACGCCTCCAGACCATAATGCGCACCACACAGTGACTTTTTATATATGTAGCGACCTCGCTTCAATTATCTGAGGATTTTCAGAACCCCAAATGCGACAGTTACGCTTATTTACATACCCACCGAGTGAGAAATGGGCCTCATCGCTGAAGAAATTTTTTTTCGAAAAATCACTTTTTCTAGCCTGTTGCTCCGTCACCCATTCGACGTACCTCCTGCTTTGTGAATGGTCAGCAGGATTCAATTGTTGCGTCAGCTGGACTTTATACGGATGGTGGTGTGCATCGGGTCTTGAGCCAGACTTTCACTTACAGCAGCGATATTTTCCATAGGGCGATTATGAACAGGCCTTCGCACATCCATGACGCTCCCAGTTGCTTCAAATTTTTTTACTGTCTTACCGATTGTTTGCGCAGTAGGATGATTATGAATACCACTTTTGTCATATGTTTCAACAGTTTTAATTCGTTGTTCGGCGGTTAAACGATCCATTATCGTGAATGTCAGACGAAAAAAATAATGAAATGATGCTTGGAATCACAGATATTGTTGACAAAGGACAGATAGCAGCACTACGGTTTCAAAACCACGAAATGGATAACCCTGTACAACCGTTGTATATTGTACATCCCCACGAACAATATTCAAAATATATTTGACTCACGAAATTACTTGGTAGCACAGTGTGGTATAGACTCATACATACATGCATACATGCATGTATACATGCATACATACATATATATATATTTAGATGGAAACATGACGAGAGACCGGCGAAACGCCCACATTGAGTGAACGAATCAACTCAAGGATGACTTGCTAGACTGCTACGATGCCAGCATTATCGAGATGGAAACTTTATCGAAATAAATTGCCTCTTATAAGTCAACTTCAGTTTAATAGGTGTATTACAGCTCCCAACATAGTAGGAACCGAAATTCACAGGTTTTCAGATGCCAGCGTTAAGACTTATGGCGCCGCACTGTATCTTCGTTGTACTGATTCAAATGGAAAACACCATGTTTTTCTAATCTACGCAAAATCTCGAGTATCTCCGTTTGCCTCGATTGAAAAAGGCTCTAATTTCACTCCCACTATTCCAAAACTTGAATTGTGTGCTGCATATCAATTAGAAAAACTGCTACACTCCACTTGTGAGTCTATGAATTTGAAAATAAACGGCACTTATCTTTGGTGTGAGAACACAACGGTCCTGGCATGGATAAACACTGAATCCTAATAATTACAAACATTCACGGCCAATCGCGTATCCTAAATTCAATCCCTCACTAACGTTCTCGATTGAAAATATGTTCCGACAAATAAAAACCCCGAATAAATAATTTCAAGAGATCAAACCCCACGCGAATTTTTAGCTAATGATTTTTGGCAGAATTGGCCAAAGTGGTTGCTCTAGGACAAAAAGAACTGACCAGAACAACAAACACTCATAGACGAAATCCCAGACTTTAAGAAAAATTTTGCAGACATTTTTTCATTTAAACTGACAATTTCCAATTGGGAATTATTAGAAGAATGTTCTTCATTCAGATAACTCAATCGTGTGTCGATCCAATTGTTGTTAGTGTCAATTGTTATAAACTGTTTGAAATAAAAATTGAAATTTGGTAAAAATATTTTTAAAAATCTATAGTAGTTTATAAATTCATAATTTTGGAACAAATAAATTTTTTTTTAAATCGTTGCAAGATTTTAAACCTTAGACTATGACCTTCGAAAAAAATATAGGCCCATTGGCCTTTTTTTCATTCGCACGCGTATTGTCGTTTGGTCTCCTTACTATTACTCCATCATATACAGGATCGATTGGACCAGATTCCCGCTGTGCACATCTTCACTCTTTTTTCCACTAAACAACTGTCCAAAATCAGATGACAACTTTATGTTCACTACCTTGTCAAAACACTAACGTGGTGCAAGGGCATGCGCCGTTTTGAGAACTAAAGTTTCAGGGCGCTAAGACTCTTTTACTAAATACTCTCTAGACTAGTATTTTCTCGAGTGGAAAAGTTCCAATAGCTTAAAATAAAATCAGAATACGCAAGAAATGAGCAACTATTAAGATGATTTATAATGATATACGTATATCAACAAAATAATATATTTATTACAAATGAGAGAACTAACATAAGTTTTAAGTATAGCATCAGGTTTCAATTTCGTTAATGTACTCGTTATAGTACTGCGCAGACTCACTGCCTACAATGAATTGAAGGTTAGAAACTTGAGACATTGAGCTATTTTTAGTATCGCCAATGGGTCCTGGCGCCGTCCAGGCGCCATAAAAAGCGACCTTTGGACTTACAAACAGGAAACTGTCACTCAAAGTGATTGATGTGAATCCTGTCTAAAAGTGAACTTTGGACCCATATCCTTGAACTGTCACTCACTTTAATTGACTAAGACGTGGCCATGAATGGGATTTACCGCGGTCCTACTGGGAGCCGATGTCATTTTTTAGATGACAGTTACTCCCAGTGCGACCCTGCGGTGGTTGTTAACCTTTAGTTTTTATATAATATCTTTGACGTTTAAATTTTGTAATTTACTATTCCAGAAGTTGTATGAGAATTTTCTAGTTTCTCTGTTAACTAAGCTAGATAAACTATTTTTGATTGTCCTGAAATGATCTATTTTAGTAGTTTGGAAAAGTTTACGTACTAGATTCCGTTCTTTGATTAATTCTTGTATATCTGTCGGTAATGGAGTTGAATAACTTTCAGTTTTGAGTAGTGGTATTGACACCTTGATAGCTGTATTTATTATGCAAGTTATATTCTTGACAGCATCATTTGTTGCTTTGGTGTTCGTGAGATTTGATTCTTTTGTTATGTTTTCGTTTGTGTGGTTTCTGAATTTTCCCAGTTTGATCTTTTATAGCTTCGTAGCTTTCGATGCTCGCGTTTGATTAATGTGTTGTTGATGGTTATTAAAATCGGAATATGGTTTTAATAATATTGGCAATACTGGGTTAGCAGTTTTGCATGTATGGATAGAGAGTGAGATTTTCAGGCGCTAGTATTCTTAGATATTTATTATTTGCATAATCGAATATGGTTTTACCGTTTTTATTTTGTCTAATACTACTCCTCCACCTGCATCATTCCCATCTCTATCTTTTCTGGCTGTTACGAAACCCGGGGTATGAAGTTTAAATTTATCTTTAAGTTTTGTTTCATTAAATAATAATATTTCAATTTTGTATTTTTCAAGAAAGTGCCTCATCTGTCTCTGCTCTTTTAAAATTTCATTGGCATTCCAATGAGCAATTAGTAGATTATTCTGATTTCGCATTTACAAATTTTACCATGTATTCAGAAACTATAATCCCTTTATCGACGTTACGTTCTGCATTATCTAATTCTTTTTTTAGATTTTTAACTAACCTGAGTAGATTCGCTATGTTGAATTGCTCGTTCATTTCCTTCCAGAGTCCTACAAGCTCTTGAAAGTTCCGTTGGTCCTGACTGAAATTTCTCGTAATCCCTGCATTTTGGCTTGCTGGAGGTTGTATAGAAGTTCTGGATGAGTTTCCGGAGTTGTTCCATATTAGACTTTGATGTTCATTTCCTCTGCAATCGATGGATATCGCCTCTTCAGTTATCTCTCCTTGTTGAATTTTTTCTTTGTTTGTCCACGTTTTTTTGTGACGGAGTGGAGGAAAGTCCGCTTGATCACGCTCTTGTGGTTTTTGTTGAAGTTTTCGGATTTGAGTATTTCTTGAATTTCTTATCTTGAAGATTCTTCTCAGTCGTTATTTTTGTTGGTTTGTTGCAGCAATCAATCCTGCTTAAAATGACTGATAGGATCCGATAGAGACAGATAGGATTCGGAATTTCTTTGCATCTATCTCGATTTTTATACGGTATTTGTGTCTGGTTTTAAATCTGGTTCTATGCGGAATTTGGTCGGTGTATACAACATTTTCTATCTGGTTTTTTATCCGATTGTATACGAAATACTTTCGGTGTCCAGTAAAGCACTGTGCATATGCAACATTTACCTCCCCAATAGCAATGAACTAGAACAGACAGAGTTAGAAAACCTAATTCAACAATCACCCAAATCCTTCTTACTTTTGGGAGATTTCAACGCCAAAAACAGACTACGGGGAAATAACAAAACATGCCCCAGGGGGGGGGATATAAAATATCTCAGACAAATCAGATATATTTCTCCTAAACAACGATTCTCCAACCCACTACAGTATCACACACAACACTTTCAGTTCAATAAACCTATCCTTGTGTAGTTTACAGATAGCACCAAAATTTAAGTGGGAAACACTCCATGAATTACGTGATAGTGATCATTCGCCAAACCAAGAATTAAAATCTCAGGAAAATAAAAAATTTGACTCACAACTTGAAACTGATGTAATTCTGTTAAACTTCACTTCAATAATAAATAAAGCAGCTGACAAAGCGATGGGCAAAACAACATCTACAAATAGGAATACACACACAGTTTTGTGGAATGAACACTGTCAAAAAGCTAGAGAAGAAAAAAATCAAGCATTTAATCAATTGAATAAGAAAAATACCCTGGAAAATAAAATAAAATTCAATAAACTAAGAGCAGCAGCCCGTCGAACCTACTTACAGAGCAGCAGAAAATTGTGGACGGATTACCTCACTACACTCAATAATCAACTATGACGACTATATGGAATAAAATCAGAAGAATAACAGGAAGCTTTTCAATCACAAGAATAACTGGCTTAAAAAAACCTGATGGAACAATAACGACTGATTCTAAAATAATGGCAGACCTAATTGGAGAAGGATTTTAAAAAAACTCCAGCAACGCCAACTACCATTCAACATTTAGATCATCCAAAGTCTCAGAAGAAACCATAGCCTCTCTAGAGATAACCGGCGAAGATCCACCAAACCCAGAAATCAATTAAGAACTAACATGGGAAGAAATCCAACATACAATAAACAACTCAAAAGGCAAAAGTCCTGGACCTGATGGAGTCCCTTATTCTTTCTAGAAAAATTTACCAAACTCTGGACAAAGTTACCTCATTTCGATATTCAACCTGATCTGGAAAAATAAAAATTCCCACAGCAATGGAAAGAAGCAATAGTCATTCCGATCTCGAAACCTAACAAAGACCACACGAATCCAACAAACTATCGCCCAATCGCTCTAACCTGCACAATGTGCAAACTTTTCGAGAAAATAGTCAACACTCGACTCCAGTGGTATCTAGAAAAAAAACATTTTTTCGCTCCCCAACAAAATGGATTCAGACATAAAAGATCCACCTTAGATCCACTTATTAACCTCCAAACTAAAATCAGTGAAGCATTCTCTAATAATCAGCACCTAATAACAGTTTTTTTAGATATTGAAAAAGCATACGAAATAACATGGAGACACCAAATAATTAAAACCCTGGAAAAAGAAGGAATTAACGGTTATCTGTTAGCTTTCATCAAAAACTATCTTCACCAGAGGTACATCCAAGTTAGAGTTAATGGTGAACTGTCCAATAGATTCACACTGGAAAACGGAGTACCCCAAGGCTCAGTCATGAGTACAACCCTCTTTTTCCTTTCTTTGACTACGGCTGTGTTGTATATGATGATATTACTGATGAACTGAATGCGAAGCTTGAACGTACGCTTAATGCTTGCATTTGGTTCATCTATAATATCCCAAAAAGCGAACATATTACCCAGTATAGAGAAAGAGCATGACTTCTCAACGTTGCCAGAAGGGGTCAATTTTTTATGGGTATCCTGCTATATAGCCTATTCAGTAATGAAGCTCCACACTATCTCCGTAATCCCTTCCAGTTTATTGACAAAGGTCAACCAACACATTCTAAATTTCGTGAAAGGAAAACAGTACTAAACATTTAGCCACACCGCACGTGTGAAATGCAAGGGTCTTTTGTTATTCGTGGTGCTCGTTTTTGGAACAAACTACCCATAAGCATTAGGAATGCACCTTCACAATTTCATTTTAGAAAAATGCTCTTTGGTTACTTATTTAACGCTTAAAATCCTACCTTTGAAATTACACATTGGTAACACTAAAATCCTTAAGTTTAAAACATATATAAACTTGCACAATAATGTATTTACTCTTAAGCATGTATATTTGTGTATGTACACTTACAGTATTATTGATAACCGACCACATCCAATTATGTGTATCTTAGTTCATTTCCTTAGTTCTGTTAAATACCTGTTTTTTATTTCACCTGTTTTGTATCACCTGTTCCTTATAGGGCTATCTAGCCCTAGGAACTTTTCATGAATAAATACAAATACACCTCGTCCGCCACCGTGGTCCAAGAAGACCCCGAAAGCTCCAAAGGAGCCATACCAAGGTTTCCGCTTCATCCGAAGCCAAAGAGGCACAGGAGGAGGACGAAGGACCCCGCCGTAGTAATCGACTCAGAAACAGAAAATAGGGTAACTTTTGAATCCTGTCCTGCCTCAGGGCCAAAGGTGAATATCGGAATTGAGCGTTGGGAGCTGGAAGATGACAACGTGAAAAGGAAGCTTGACCTGGGAAACATGGTAACCGGGAGACAGATTGGTCTCAGATTCAGATCAACCTCTCATTCAGGCCTTAGCAAACGCCATCCCGAAGCGTCTCTAGTTCACGGACGCTTTTAGGGATCCCTTAGTGCGATTTCGCGTTAGTAGTTTTAGGCCATTTTTATGTAAGTTTATTGCAGCTTTGTAGGCTATAGTTGGTTGTAAGCTGTTTCCGTGTAGCTCGACAGGTAATATTTAGTTTAAGCTCTTTCGTATAGTTTTGGTCAAAGAGTTATATTAGTTATATTAGTTCAACAGAACTAGAATAACTAAAGTCAAGGGTATTTCAAATAGCAACTATCAGTTTCTGTCAGGGAGATCCTGAATCTGACAAATAGCAGATCAATTATTATCATATTTCTTTCCTTCATCACAAGATACCTGGAATTCTCAGGCTTGTTTTCCGAAGCTTTATTTCGTCGATTTTGTTTCTTTATTTTTTTGTTTTTGTTGAGGATTATTATTCGGAATACCTTATAATGACAATAAATCATAATCGGTTGCAAGAACACTCAACACAATTATGCTCTTGAACTTGATGAACAATCTGGAGGTCAGATTGGTGACGCCTGCTGGTTGTTTTTGAGTCGCTCAATCACAAAGCCTTCTGAAACCTTGCAAATGTTACAAAATTATTTTGTAGAATTAAAATTATATAATACATAACTCTCTCTCTCTCTCTCTAGCCTACACACACACACACACACACACATGCTTCATGCTTTGCTGTCACTTTATTATGAGTTGATTTTTTAGAATATAAAAATTAATTTAGTCTATAGCTTATGAGTCAATTACATCACATGGTTCTCTCTCTCTTGCACAAGCTTCATGTCTTACTCTCTTTCATCTTATGAGTTGAAAGTTCAGTTTTCTAAATCAATAATTCTAGATGAAGATAACTTATACGTTATTTCATTATTACTATTAAAAAAATAACTCAAAAATCCTTGACAAGAGCTTTATTTCACTACTCACTTTTTTTATGAATACATTATTATTTTATGTTTCTTCTCATCTCCCTTTGCTATACATATATATCTTATATACGTGAATGTACGTGCGTGTGTGTGTGTGACTTGTACTATGTACTTGGGATTAAATAAAATAACAATTACCCTGTTAGTATCTTTTATTTATTAAATATAGGTAAGTATACATTTTTCTTATTTAGAACGTAGACATTTGCAATTTCGTACAATAAAATCTTAAAATCTCAAATTATCTTCTGCTAAAAAAACATTTTTCTTCCAAAGTTTTTTAAATTAAAAAGCTTATTTCAAATTTAAACAAAAAATTTACATTAATCTTACACTTAATATTAGATAAATACTGCAATGTTATACATTAAAAATCTTGAAATCTAAAAGTATTTTTCATTGCAAAATTTTGCAAACTGGATACTATGTATAGTTTTTTAGATAACAATTTTTTCTTATTTCAAGAATAGAATTATACACTCGTTGATGATTCAGGATTCATAAATTCCGGAAGTGTTCATCAATGCAAGGAATGATGTCTTTCAAAACTGAAAACGTGGATTTCTCTATCAAGAGTAGGCAATAAAAATCCTCAGTTCCCCCACTCCTCCAATGGGACCGCATTTTCTCCTAGTATGCCACCAAAATAAAATCTGAAAATTCTCACAGCTGATTAGCCTTGGATTTTTTTACCATTGAAAAATGCAATAATGACAGTAAAGTGAGTATTGAAAGTTTCCTATGCCTTGATCTCTAGGTGATGCAGCATCGAGGATGATTTGACACTTATTTTTATTACTTTGGTTGAATTTCTAGTTCTGATGAACAATTTTTGATCCATATTTCGTTTTGAGAAGTTTTGTGATAGTGATTCTATCAACTCTGTTTAATTCCAACACTTTTATTATTTTTTTTCGTTGGAGGGAACGTCTTTTGCATTGACTAGTAAAATTGAGTTTTTTGAAATTCTTTTTTTAAAACATATCCAGAGTTTTCAATCTTTTTTTCGTTAACTTGCGAAGCTTACTAAAATGATGTGTATCAATTAAGGATCAATATCCGACTCCAAATGCGACCACCTTCTTTATGTGCATTAATTTACTTTTATACTGATATTCTTCGTTAATAATCCACAGAATTTGGATTCCAAAAATAATCAGTGATTGTAGATTTTAAACAATCCGTCAGCAGTATGGTTTTCATGCCTGAGAGCCTGTCTCGAGGTGTTTGCCATGTTGCAAGCAATTCATCATCAATATGTCTGTCATGCCTGAGAGCCCGTCTTGAGACGTTTGTAATGTTAAGAACAATCACAGAGTCAGTGAGTCAGTTTGTCCTGTCTGAGAGCCTGTCTCAAAGCGTTCGCAATGTTGCAAACAATCCATCAGCAGTATGATATTCATGCCTAAGAGCCTGTCGCGAGACGTTTGCAATGTTGAGAACAATCACACAGTCAGTGAGTCAGTTTGTCCTGACTGACAGCCTGTCTCGAGGCGTTCGCAATGTTGCAACCAATCCACCAGCAGTATGGTTGTCATGCCTGAGAGCCTTTCTCGAGACGTCTGCAATGTTGAGCACGATCACACAGTCAGTGAGTCAGTTTGTCATGCCCGAGCGCCTGTCTCGAGAAGTTTGCCATGTTGCGAACAATTCATCATCAATATGTCTGTCATGCCTGAGAGCATGTCTCGAGACGTTCGCAATGTTGCATACAATCCATCAGCAGTATGGTTGTTATGCCTGAGAGCCTTTCTCGAGACGTGTGCAACGCAGAGAACGAATAAAACAGTCAGTGAGTCAGTTCGTCATGCCTGAGAGCCTGCCTCAAGGCGTTCGCAATGTTGCAAACATACATCAGCACAATGGCTGTCATGGCTGAGAGCCTTTCTCGAGACACTTGCAATGTTGAGAACAATCACACAGTCAGTTAGTCAGTTTGTCATGCCTAAGAGCCTGTCTCGAGGCCTTCGCCATGTTGCCAACGATTCATCATCAATATGTCTGTCATGCCTGAAAGCTCGTCTCGAAACGTTTGCAATGTTGAGAACAATCACACTGTCAGAGAGTCAGTTTGTCCTGTCTGAGAGCCTGTCTCGAGGCGTTCGCAATGTTGCAACCAATCCATCAGCAGTATGGTTGTCATTCCTGCGAGCCTTTCTCGAGAAGTTTGCAATGTTGAGAACGATCACACAGTCAGTGAGTCAGTTTGTCATGCCTGAGCGCCTGTCTCGAGGAGTTTGCAATTTTGAGAACAATCACACAGTCAGTGAGGCAGTTTCTCATGTCTGAGAGCCCGTCTCGAGGATTTTTTCATGTTGCAAAGAATTCATCATCAATATGTCTGTCATGTCTGAGAGCCCGTCTCGAGGCGTTTGCAATGTTGCGAACAATACATCAGCATTATGGTTGTCATGCCTGAGAGCCTTTCTCGAGACTTTTGCAATGTTGAAAACAATCACAAAGTCAGTGAGTCAGTTTTTTATGCCTGAGATCCTGTCTCGACTCATTGCAATGTTGCGAACAGTTCACCATCAATATGACTGTCATGCCTGAGAGCTCGTCTCGAGACGTTTGCAATGTTGAGAACAATCACACAGATGTATGGTTGTCATGCCTAAGATCCTCCGTCGAGACGTTCGCAATGTTGAGAACAATCACACAGTCAGTGAGTCCGCCTGTCATGCCTGAGAGCCTGTCTCGAGGCGTTTGCCATGTTGCAAGCAATTCATCATCAATATGTTTGTCATGCCTGCCCACCAAAATAGCTGAATTTTCAAACAAACAAAATTATAATTTTCAGCCAAAAAGATTAATTTTCAAACAAGAAGAATCATTTTTTACCTCAAAGATGAATTTTTAACTGAAAAAAAAATTGTTACTGAAAAATTTAATATATACTGAAGTTTTCAGATTGGAAAATTAAATTTTTCACAACAACAAAAAAATAAAATTTCATCGTAATAATTAAATTGTTATCCTAAGAAATTAATTTTTAAACAAAATAGATGAATTTTTAGCTGAAAAAAGATACATTTTCAAGCAAATGTTTTATTTTTCAACTAAAAAAGATAAATTTTTAACCAAGAATAAAATATTTAAATTTTTATTTAATTAATTTTCAACCAAAAAATTATGTTTCAACAAAATAGTTCAATTATAAAAAAAATCAATTTTCAACCAAATGGTACATTTTTCAACAGAAAAAAGATAAATTTTCGATCAAAAATGGAATAGTTAAATTTAAATTTAATTAATTTTCAACAAAAAATAAAAAAAACATTTATTTTATTTTTAAAAATCATTTCTTTGCTTGAAATTTCAACTATGTGCTTGAAAATCCATCTTTTTTGTCGAAAATTATTCTTTTTGTTTGCTGAAAATTTATCTATTTTAATTGAGATAGTTTTTTTTTTCTCATCTTTTTGGTTGAAAAATATTGTTGTATTTGTTGAAAATTCAACTATTTTTTTGAAACACCTTTTTTTTGTTCAACATTATTTTTTTCACAGAAAATTAAACAATTCCGTTTTTGGTCAAAAATGTATATTTTTTAGTTGAAAATTAAACTATTTTTCAAAATTTATGTATTTTGTTGAAAATTCATGTTTTTTGGTAAAATATTATTCTTTTCGTTAGAAAACGGTTAAAAATTGACCGATTTTGTTGAAAATTATTATTATTTTTTTTTCAAAAATTACTTTTTTTTAACTAAATATTTAACCATTCTATTTTCTGGAAAATTTATATCTTTTAGTTGAAAATTCACTTCTTCATTTCTTTTGTTGAAAAAATGTTTTTTTTTTTTGTTTTTTAAAAATAATTTTTTTCATTATAACATTTTTAGTTGAAAATTTAACTATCTTCTTGAAAATTCATTTTCTTTTTTGTTGAAAATTGATTTTTTCTAGTTAAAAATTCGACGTTTGGGTAAAAAATTATTCTCCTTCTTACAAAATTCACCTATTTTGGTTAAAAATTCATTTCTATGATTGCAAATTTAACTATTTTCATAATTTTATTTTCATAAAAAAAATAAGGTTTTTAAACTGAAAACGTGAGTATATACATTTTGATTTAAAAATGTATTTTTTTTTAAGTTTAAAATTAATCTTTTTTGTAGAAAATTATTTTTCTCCTTAGAAAATTCACTTTTTTTTTTGAAAATTCAAGTATTTTATTGAAACTCCAGGTTTTTCAAAAATATTTTTTATCGGAATATTTAACTATTCCAGTTTTTTTATATAGTTTTTTTTCTTTGAAAATTCATTTCTTTTATTGAAAAAAAATGTTTTTTTTTTAGTTGAAAATATGTCTTTTTGGTGAGAACCTTTTTTTTGGTAGAAACTTAATTTTTGTTGTTAAAATTTCATTTCTTTGGTTGAAAATTAGTTTTCGATCTCTATTGAAAATTAATTTTTTGGACCAAAAATTTGACTATTTCATTTTTCGTCAAAAAAATTTTTTTTTCAATAGGCATTTTATCTTTTGGATAGAAAATTCATTTCTGTGAATGTAAAATCAACTTTTCAGTTAAAAATGCCTTTATTTTGTTAAAAATTTGTCTTTTTTTGGTAGAAAATTACCATTTTTTGTTGAAAATTCCATTAAAAGTTAAAATATTTAGTTGAAAATTCATGCATGTTTTGTTAAAAACTATTCTTTTCTTGTAGAAAATAATCTTTTTGGGTGAAATTTCATTTTTTTGTGCGATAATTATCTTGTTTTTATTGGAAATTAATTTTTTTTTAAACTAAAAATTTAACTATTTCATTTTTCGTCAACCAATTTTTTTTTATGGACATTTAGTCTTTTTGGTGAAAAATTTATTTCTGTAACTTAAAATTAAACTATTTGGCTAGAACATTTTTTTTTCGATTGAAAATACATTATTTTAGTTCAAAGTTAATTTTTGTTGTTAAAAAATTAACAAATTATGTTAAAAATTAGTCTTTTTATTGAAAATTAATTTTTTCAACTAAAATATTAACTAATACATTTTTCGTAGATGTTTTTTATAAACATTTCATCCTTTCGGTAGAAAATTCATTTGTTTAGTTGGACATTTAGCAATTTCGTAAAAAATTTATTTTGTTCTGTTAATAACTTATTTCTCTAACTTAAAATTAAACTATTTTATTATTCGTTAAAAATTTATCTCTTTTAGTTGAAAATTTATCTATTTTGTTGAAAATTTGTCCTTTTTCGTATAAAATTGAAAATTCATCAATTTCTTTAGAAGACCATTCCTTCAGTTAAAAATACAACAAATTTTGTTGGAAATTCGTTTTTTTGTTTTGTTTGAGAATGATTTATTTTACTAAAATTGTAGCCGCTTCATTTTTGTTTTAAAATTGATATATAATACAAAAATACGAATTTTCAACAAATTAGTTGCATCCTCAACCAAAACGAGGAATTTTAACAAAAGTGCTGATTTTTCAGCTAAGAAAGATTTTTCAGTCAATATTTAATAAAAAAGTTCAATTCACACTTCAAAAATATTAATTTTCTACCAAAATATATGAATTTTCAACCCCTAAAAGAAAAGATTTCCACAAAATAAATGAATTTTTAATTAAAAAATATAAATTGTTGTGAAAAAATGGAAACGTTATATTTTCAGTTAAAAAGATTAATTTTTAACTAAAGAAAAACGAATTTCCAAAAAGTATAGTTCCATTTTCAACCAATTTAAAAAAAAAATAATTTTCGACCAAGAAAATTAATTTTCTATCAAAAAGACCAATTTTTAAACATATAGATGAATGTTGAACTAAAAAAAAAATTAAATTTAAAATGGATGAGTTAAATTTATAGTGAAAAAATGAATTTTCAACAAGAAAAAAAGAATTTTCAACTAAAATGATGAATCTGCAACAAAAAAAATGAATTTTTAACAAAGTAGTTCAACATCATGAAACATGCCTTTCAAAATCTGATTTTAGGGGCAAAACCCCGTTCCTTGGTGATTCTTCTTTTATGAAGGTGAAAAATCACGACGCTACAATCGAAAATATTTCGAAGTTTCTCATTTTTTAAGCTTGAAATTTTTTTTTTCAATTGAAATTAGTTGACATTTGACTAAGTTATCTATTTTTAAGCTAATACAAATTAAATTTCCGATAAAATAATTAAATTTTGAACCAAATATTTGAATTTTTAACGAAATTGTTGAATTTTCAACTCACGAAGGTGAATTTTCAACCAAATGATCGAATTTGAAACAAAAAAGATTAATCTTAATCAAAAACAGTTGCATTTTCAACGAAATAATTTAATTCTTAGAAGGCAGCTTAATTCTTAACAAAAAAGGTGAATTTTAAATCTGAGAGGACGAATTTTTTGCCCAAATAAATAAATTTTTAACAAAACAGTTGAATTTTCAACGAAACAAGACAAATCTTTAAGTAGAGAGATGAATTTTCAATTAAAATGATGAAACTTACAAAAAAAATTAAACAAAGTAGTTCAACTTTCAACGCAAAATTCAAATTTTTAATGAAAAAGACGAATCGTCAATAAATAAAGCTTTTTGAGACAAAACAGAAAATAAATTTCATCCAAATTGTTAAATTTTCAAGCCACAGACGAATTTTTAGTAAAAATGTTGCATTTTCAACTCGGAACAAAAAATAGAAGTTACATTTTTAGGTAAAAAATTAATTCTAAATAAAAAAATAATGAAATCTCAATAAAATAATTCAATTTTCAACCTAAGAGAAGAATCTTCGAACAGAAAATTAATTTTTAACCAATTCATTCAACTTTCACGCAAGTAATAGAATTTTCGATTTGAAAAATAAATTTTCAGCCAAAAATGGAGAAGTTACATTTTCCGATAAAAAATTAATTGCTTGACAAACAAAAAAATCAGGTTCAACGAAGTAGTTCAACTGTAATAGTTAAATTTTTTATTAAAAAAATTAATTTTCAACCAAAAAACAAATGTTCAATGAAGTAGTTCCATTTTGAATCCAAGAAATGAATTTTCAAACAAAAAAATTAATTTTTAACAAAGTGGTTCAACTTTTACCAGAGTACATATTTGAATTTTCAATTTAAAAAAAAATGAATTTTCAGCCAAAAATGGAATAGTTACATTTTCAAATTAAAAAATTAATTCTCAATGAAAAAATAACGAATTTGTAATCAAATAATTCAATTTTCAACATAAGAGATGAATCTTCAAACAAAAAATTAATTTTCAACAAATTGGTTCAACGTTTACGCAAGTAATCGAATTTTCGATTCAAAAAATAAATTTTCAGCCAAAAATGGAGAAGTTACATTTTTCGATAAAAAATTAATTGTCTAACAACAAAAAAATCAGTTTCGAAGAAGTGGTTCAACTGAAATAGTTAAATTTGTAATTTAAAAAATTAATCTTCAACCAAGAAACAAATTTTCAATAAATTAGTTCGATTTTGAATCCAAGAGATGAATTTTCAAATCAAAAAATTAATTTTTAACAAAGTGGCTCAACTTTGACCTGAAAATATAGTTGTGGTTAGATTTTTTTGATAGTTTATTGTTATTTTTAATTAAAATTAATTGAAATTAACTATCAATAAATTAATTTTTAAATTAAACTGTAAAGGTTAACAATATTACAAATTTTCCAATTTCAAACGATGAAAATAACATTCATTGTACTTGGACTGTAATTTTAAATTAAAATGATACTTTTGAATATGCAATTTCAAAACGGTTTAATTTTTGAGGCCTTGAAACTAAAGTTTTTTTTCTTCAAAAGCTTAAATTCGAAATTAATTGGTTTTAAGTTTTTTAATTGTTTGGGGGTATCCAATTTTGAATTTCACAACGTTATAATTTTAAAATTTAAATATTAAAAGTGTGAGGATAATTTCAATATTAAATCTTTTGAAATTGAAAAATGTCATATTTGATGACATTATAGTTTTAAATTAAATAATTTTTGGTATAAATATTCTAAATTGTTTGGTTCAAATTTTAAACCTACAAAACTGTGAATTTTTTTTAAATATTTTGAAATCGTAGAATATCAAATTAGAGGTAATAATATATGCACAATTTTTGATTGAAAATATTTTTACTAAATAATTTTAAAATAAATGCATCCACTATAAATGAAAAATAATCAAAAATTGAGACAATAATTTATAAATTCAAGCTTTAAAAATGAGAAGAGTTTCAAACTAGGCATTGAAAATTGAATTTTTTTAATTAAAAAATGTTTCTAAGTATTCAACATTTAAAACTCGAAACAAAATAAAATCATTAATTGAAAGGCTTAATATTGTGTGATTGCAAATATTCAAATAATATATCTAGTAATCTTGTTTTGTATTATTTAAAAAAAAATTAATTATAAGTGTAATATTATTAAATTCTTCCAATTTTCAATTGTAGATTTAAGAAAATAAATAATTTAAAATTGAAGAATATTTCATTAGAAAATTTCAAGAATGAATAATAATTATAAAAAAAGTACAATTAGATCAAAATTATTAAGTAAACTATCTAAAATCGATACTTCAGTAATGTTAATATTTCTCATTTAAAATTGTTGTTTATTTTGAAATGTTTTAAGAATAATATAATTTTAAATGTTTCTAATTGCGAATTTTGTTATTTTAAACAGTTGAAGTGACTGTATTTACTTTTCGTTCTTAGAAAAAAAATGTTAATCAATTTTAATGTCAAATAATAATTTTTTTATGTAATAACAAGGTGAAATTCTGAAATTTTAAAAGCTTTGTCTTCAAAACATTAAATTTAGTTGTCAATTTCAAATTGACAAATTTCAATCGTTTAGAATTGAAAATTGTTTTAATTCAAAAGTTTCCAATTTAAAATTATACAATTTTGAACTCTTCTAATTAGAAATAATACAATTTCGCTGCACTTAAATTTTAAAATCTCCAATTTTCAAAATTCTAATCCAAAAATATTATATTTTTAACGATTTGAAATTTCAATATTTTCAAAATTTTAATCCGAAATCTTTTAATTTCGATATTTTTCAATTCAAAATAGAATTTTATCATTTGGAACGGTTTAAATTAGAAATGATAGAGTTTCAACTCCGTTTGGTTAAAATTGAACTTTTTTTAATGAAAATTAGTATTTTAGGTATGAGAATTCAACTATTTTGTTGAAAATTAATTTTTTTGTTGTAAATTTCAATCTTTTGGTGAAAATTCATCTTTTTGGTTTTAAAATGGAAAAAAATTAAATTATTTGGTGGAAAATTAGGTTTTTCGTTGGAAATTCAATTTTTTTGTTAAAAATTACCTTTTTTGTTGGAAATTTAACTCTTTTGTTGAAAATTCGTCTTTTTGGTTTGAAAATGGTAGAAAATTCATCTGTTTGGATGAAAATGAAATTTTTCGTTGAAAATTCAACTATTTGCTTAATATTGAACTTTTTTGATTAAAATTAATATTTTTAAGTTTGAAATTTCAACAATTTTGTTGAAAATTAACTTTTTTGTTGGAAATCTGACTCTTTTGTTTGAAATTTATCTTTTTGGTTTGAAAATGGTAGAAAATTCAAATATTTGGTTGAAAATGAACTTTTTCGTTGGAAATTCAACTATTCGGTTGAAAATTACCTTTTTCGTTGAAAATTCAAC
This sequence comes from Andricus grossulariae, assembly GCA_011634705.1. Lineage (NCBI taxonomy): Eukaryota > Metazoa > Arthropoda > Insecta > Hymenoptera > Cynipidae > Andricus > Andricus grossulariae. The sequence continues at coordinate 166,689,116 of JAABKJ010075445.1, read as the reverse complement.
TGTTTGGTTAAAAATCGACTTTTTTCAATGAAAATTAGTATTTTAGGTATAAGAATTCAATTATTTTGTTGAAAATTAACTTTTTTGTTGGAAAATTAACTTTTTTCTTGAAAATTCATTTTTTTGGTTTTAAAATGGAAGAAAATTAAACTATTTGGTTGAAAATTAAGTTTTTCGTTGGAAATTCAATTTTTTTGTTGAAAATTAACTTTTTTTTTAAATTCAACTCTTTTGTTGAAAATTCATCTTTTTGGTTTTAAAATGGAAGACTATTAAACTATTTGGTTGAAAATTAAGTTTTTCATTGGAAATTCAATTTTTTTGTTTAAAATTAACGTTTTTTTTTTTAAATTCAACTCTTTTGTTGAAAATTCGTCTTTTTGGTTGAAAATTTAATTATTTTGTTTCCAATTCGTTTTTGGGGAAGTGGAAAATTAAAATATATTTTTTTTTAATTGAACTATTGGGTTGAAAATCAATTTTTTTTTTTAAATAAAATATTTTTGGTATGAAGATTCAACTATTTGGTTGAAAATTCATATACTTTGTTAAAAATGTAGCTATAATGGTAGAAAGTCCAAGTTTGATTGAAAATTGACTTTTTTATAGAAAATTTAACTCTTTTGTTGAAAATTCATCTTTTTGGTTTAAAAAGGATAGAAAATTCAACTGATTGGTTGAAAATTAACTTTATCGTTGAAAATTGAACTATTTGTTTGAAAATGAACTTTTTGTTGGAAATTTGATTCTTTTGTCGAAAATTCGTCTTTTTGGTTGAAAATTCAATTATTTTCTTTCCAATTCGTTTTTGCGGAAGTGGAAAATTAAAATTTATTTTGTTAAAAAATAGAACTATTTGGTTTAAAATCAATTTTTTTGTTTAAATTAAATATTTTTGGTATGAAAATTCAACGATTTGGTTGAAAATTCATGAAATTTGTTAAAAATGTAACTATAATTGTAGAAAGTCCAAGTTTGGATAAAAATTAACTTTTTTCTTTTATTAAAAATTCGTCTTACTGGTTTGAAAATTCAAACCAAAAAGATGAATTTGCAAAAAAATTGTGGTATTTGAAACCAAAAAAGATTTTTGGGTACAGAATAAAAAAATATAGGCAAATTATAATTTGAAGGAAAAAATAATTTTTAATAGAAAATAAAATTTTCGAATCACTGTTTATTTATTTTTTTATTTTTTATTTTTTTGCTTTGAGGTCATATGTATAAATATAATTTCCCTATCTTTCTCGAAAAAATTCAAAAAGGTTTTTGAAAATTTCAGATACGTCGAAAAAATATCAAGAAAATTTCTAAGAATTTTTTTTCATTTTATAGGATTTCACAAAATTTTAGGAAAAATTTGAGTAGTTTAAAAGATATTTATGACTTTTTGACTATTGGAATAAATTTAGGAATATTTTATATATGTTCGGAAATCTTTGAAAGTTTTAAAATATTTTTAGTCCCTTTAAAATTCCAAAAATTCCTAAATAACTTTCAAACTGATTACAATTATTCCTTAAGTTGTTATAAAATTTTTCGAATTCATTTTTGACAGTTTTAGAAATATTTTGTAATATTTTATAATCATTTCAAATATTGTTTTTAATTTAATTTTTTAAAGTAAAGAATCACTTTAATTATTCCCGGCAATTTTAAAGAAATATTTTTATTATATTATAATATATTTTTTTATTATAAATGGAAATCTTTTGAAATCTTTTTAAATATTCTTTCAAAATAAATGCTGCAGAATAAAAAATAATTTAAAATTTTCGAATAAATCTCAAGCAAATTCTTTTATTCTCTTGAAACCTTTTAAATTCTTAAAAAGCTTCGAAATTTTTTGTTTAATTTTCTACAAGAAAGACAAATTTTCAACAAAATACATTAATTTTTAACCAAATAATTGAAGTTTCAACTAAAAACAGTATCATTTCAATAACAACAAAAAACGAGTTTTCAACAAAACTGTGCAATTTTGTACTATAGAAATAAATTTTCAAATACAAAATTTCTTTCTCTACCAAAAACGGAAAAGTTAAATTTTTATATAGAAAAATAAAAATTTCAACAAAATAGTTCAATTTTCAACGAAAGAAATTAATGTTTAACTGTAAAAGATAAACTTTTAACCAAAAAAGGAATACTTAATTTTTAATTTAAAATAATTAATTTTCAACCAAAAAAAAATAACGAATTTTCAAAAAAATAGTTAAATTATCAACCAAAGGAATGAATTTTCAAACAAATAATTTTCTACCGAAAATACGAATTTTCAACTTGAAAAAATTAATTTCCAATTTAAAAAAAAAACATTTCTTCAACAAAATAAATGAATTTTCAATTAAAAAAATAAATTTGAAAAAAGGAATAGTTAAATATTCAATTAGAAAAATAATTTTTAACAAAAAAAGATGAATTTTCAAGAAATTACATGAATTTTCAACCAAATAGTTGAATTTTAAACTACGAATGATCAATTTGGAACAAAAAATAGAAAAGCCTAATTTTCAGTGAAAAAAATAATTTTGAATGATAATTAATGTTTATAATTTTCAATAATTTTTGAATGCATGATTTTTCAAAATGGTTGATTTTTCAAGTAAAATTTAATTTTTATTCACATACTGGAATTTTCTACCTGCAAAGATAAATTTTCAACCCAATAATCGAATTTTGAAACAAAAAATATTGAACTTCAACGAAAAATAGTTGAATTTTCAACAAAAAGATGAATTCATAACGAAAAATATAATACTTGATATTTCATACAAAAAAAAAGAAATCTCAACAAAATAATTTAATTTTCAACCGAAAAAAAGTTGAATTTTGAATCTACGAAGATCAATTCTTAAACAAAACAACGAATATTCAACCAAGAAGATTAATTTTCTACCAAAAAAGACAATTTTTTAAACAAAATACACGAATTTTCAAATAAATAGTTGATTTTTCAAATAAAAAAGGTAAATTTTCACCGAAAAAAATTCAAGAAAATAGTTAAATTTTCAACGAAAGAGATGAATTTTCAACAAAAAAGTTAATTTTAAACACAACAGTTGCAGTTTTAACCAAAAGGGGAAATTTCAACCAAAATGATTAGTTTTCTATCAATAAAGCCGAATTTTAAACTAAAAATGATCAATTTTCAACCATAAATGGAAAATTTTTACATTTTCAAGTAAACAATTAATTTTAAATTGAAAAAAAAGGAAATACATATTTGTTTGTTGGAAATTGTACTATTTCATTAAAAATTTGTTCTATTGGGTTAAAACGTATTTCTCTAACTTAAAACTGAACAATTCTATTTTTTGTTAAAAATTGATCTTTTTTATATGAAAATTTCATCTGTTTTGTTGATTTTTTTTTATAGAAAATTTTTCTTATTAAAAATTATATTTATTTTAACTAAAAATTTAACTATTCCATTTAATGTCGATTTTTTTATAAACATTTAATCTTTTTGGTAAAAAATTAATTTGTTTTTTAATTGAACTATTTCATTGAAAATTTCTTTTATTTGGTTAACAACTTATTTCTCTAACAAAAAAGAAAGCTATTCTATTTTTTGATGAAAATTTGTCTTTTTTGGTTGAAAATTCATCTCTTTTGTTGAAAATTTGTCTTTTTTATGTAGAAAATTGATCTGGGTTGAAAATTAAACTATTTGATTACGAATTTATTTTCTTGATTGAAGGATCATCATTTCAGTTAAAATTTCATTTCTTTGGATAAGAATTTAACAAATTTTAATTGAAAATTCTTTTTTTTTAATTAATTTTTTTTACTAAAAATGTATCTATTCCATTTTTGTTATAAAATTGATTTTTTTAAGTTGAAAATTCACTTATTTTGTTTAAAAGTCATCTTGGTTGAAAATTTAAATCTTATTTTGGAAATGCGTATTTTTTTGTTTAATTTAACAGTTGTTTATTGAAAATTAAAATATTTTTTGGTCGAAGTATCGACTATTACACTTTTTATTAAGAATTAATTTTTTTTATCAAAGATTTATCAGTTTGGTTAAAAATTTAACTTTTTGGTTGAAAATTCATGCACTTTCTTTAAAATTATTCTTTTTTAGTAGAAAATTAATATTTTGGTTGAAATTTCATTCCTTTGGTCGTAAATTAGTTTTCTTATTGAAAATTAGATTTTTAACTCAAAATTTAACTATTCTACTTTTCATCTTTTTGGTTCAAAAATTTATTTTTTTTGTGTAGAAATTTCACATTCAACGATCTGGTTGAAAATTCGTCTTTTTTTGGTTCTTTTTGAGCGAAAAACTGTTTTTTGATTTTAAATTGAAATCGTTTTTGGTTAAAATATCAACTATTACATTTTTTGTTGAAAATTCGTTTTTTTGTTGTTGTTAAAAGTTGATTTTTGCTAACTAAAAATTTAACTACTTTGTTGAAAATTCAACCGACTGGTTGAAAATTAACTTTTTGGTTGAAAATTAATATAACATGAAATTACATGAAATCTGAAAATATTTACCGAAATACTGGAAAATTTATTAAAATATCTTGGGATCTTTTAAAATCCTTAAAAATAATTGAAAATTTCAAATTTCTTTAAATTATTGAAATAAATCAAAAATTCATTTAAACTTTTTAAAAACCTTGAAAATGACTTGAAATAATTTAAAATGCTCTAAAATATTTCAAATCCTTTGAAATTCCTTGAAACTTTTTAAAGCTCTTGAAAATTCCTTCCAATTTAAAAAAATACACTTATGTCTTTTTAAAAATTTGAAAACCCTTGAAATTATTGAAATCAATTGAAAATTCTTTGGAATCTTTTAAAATCAAGTTCATATTCTTAAAAAGTAGTTACATTTTCTGTTAAAAAATTATTTTTAACAACAACAAAAAAATGAATTTTCAACCAAAGTGATGAATTTTTAATTAAATCATAAATCTTCAACTGGAATAGTTGAATTTTCAGTTAAAAAATTAATTAAAATAACAACAAAATTTCAACTTAAGTGATGAATAATGTTTAAATCTTGTAAAATACAAAAATTAAGTGATAAATTTTCACCTAAAAAAAAATTAATTTTCAACAAAAAAATTCAGCCAAAAAAGATTAATTTTCTACCAAAATAGTTGAATTATCAAACCGAGAAATGAATTTTCAATAAAATAGTTTATCTTTCAACCAAAGAGATAAATTTTTTAATGAGGTCATGAATCTTCAACAGAAATAGTTAAATTTTCAGTTAAGAAATTAATTTGGAAAAAAAAAAAAAAAAACGAACTTATAACCAAAGTAATGAAGTTTCAACTAAAATCATGAATGTTCAACAGGAATAATTGAATTTTTAGTTAAAACGTTAATTTTGAAGAAAAAAAACAAAAAAAAAACGAATTTTCAACCAAAGTGATGAGTTTCCAACAAAAAAAAGATTTTTCAAATAAAAATTTTAACTAAAAAAGAATTAAATATTTAATCAAAAAAATTTTGAGCGCAACAAAAAAAGACAGTTTTCAACAAAACAGTTACATCCTGAACCAAAGACGAATTTTCATGAATTTACAACAGGAATACTCAAATTTTCAGTTCAAAAATTAATTTTTAATGAAAAACACGAATTTTTAACCAAAGTGATGAATTTACAAAAAAAAAAAAAAATTATTTTTAATCTAAAAATGTCAAGTAAAAGAGAATTCAATTTTTGAATCAAAAAAATTTGAGCTCAGAAAAACACTTTTCAACAAAATAGTTGAATCTTCGACCAGAGACGACTAACTCTCAAACATTTATTACGAAGATATAACATAAATAAAGTTTTGTTCCATGCATTTGGTCCACTGTTTTCCCCTCAGCACTCAATGAGGTGAAGTTAACTGGTGGTTAATATGAAAATACCTAATTCATTCCGTCTATTCGAACTGCATTTTGAATTTATATTTAAAAAATCCATGTTATTCGTTGAATTTGGTTATTTCTTTTTCCTAAAGTATCTTTTATAATTAATTAATCTAGATAAACATATTTACATGGTATTTATCAATCATTACTCGAAATTATAATTTTCGGTTAGGTGGGGAAAATCCAAGATGTCTGCACGCCGAGGGCCAAGCAATAATACCATCTGATCATCGGATATGGGATGAAACTTTATTATTTTAATAACTTGGAAAAAAATTATTTTTCACCACAGGGTGTATTTGAATATTATTGTTTATTTTTCAAAAGCTATTCAATTAAATAATGAAATCGCTCTTTTTTCTTACGGTTTTATTATGTAATTGAGATACTTTTGAAAAACAAATAATATTATTCGAATACACTTATTGTGAAAAATATTTTTGTTCCAAGTTAATAACAAAATAAAGTTTCATCCAATGCAATTAGCATTATTGCTTGGCGCTCAGTGTGCAGACATCTGGCAAGCTGACGTCACAGCTTAAAATAAAATATTAATATTAACATGTTAAAAATCAGTGACAAATCAGAAAAATATAGTAAAAGTATTAAATTTCGTTATTTTCAACTAGTAATATAGATTATTGTTTTATATACATTTGAAATTCACTTCGGATAGTAGGGCCAAAGCCGCCAAACACGCTTGGCCCTCAGCGGCAGACATCTTGCCAGCTCACAACGGTCTCAACTTCTTGATTTTCATCAGCCCCGTGACACTCTGAAATGAAAGTGACGGAAATGTTGAGTACGGCCGAGGCTGGCGCTAGCTGTACTATTAGGTCGAAAATTATTCAAATGCATGGGGAAAGTGTCAAAAATGTAAAATTTTGTGCTTTTTATATTATAAAAACGGACTTTAAAAATTTTTGTTTGCTTCAGAATTAAGCTTTGAGGCTTTTAGACTGAAATTTTGTCAAGTTTTTTTTGTGATGAACGAGAATAATGGAGAGAATTTTGCCGAACATTCCGCCGAACATTTTGCCTTGAGAAGTCTGAAGATTTCAAGTGAATAAAGAAATTTTCTTAAAATTCCTGGTAAAATTTAAATTTTGTTTCATTTCGTAAATTAATTTTAAGAGAAAATTTAAAAATGATTCTCTAGAATTTCGAAAAATAATGTAGAAAATTTTTAAAGAACTTTTTCCAATTCTGCACCTTTACAATATTTTAGCAAAAATTCGTGTTAGTTTAAGAAATATTAAGAATTTTCGCAAAGATTTCATAAAATTTAAAACAAAATGTCGATTTAATAAAATTTAAAAAAAATCGATTTTCAAAGATTTCCAAGAAAAAATTTAGAATCTTTTTAAGAATGAAAGGTTTCAAGAGATTGAAAAACTTTTCTAGATAAAATTGAACAAGATTTCAAAACATTTCGAAAGATTTCCAAAATTGTCAGAAAAGTATGAAATATGAAGGAAGTGAGATTTTCCACCAAACAGTTGGCTGTGCCTAAATAACTGCGATTATCTAAACTTTATATGGGAGATTTTCCGAAAGGCTGACTATCTTAGACAATGAGATTTCCGAAAAAAAAAATATATCCAAACTCCTTACAATATATATCATTACATTCTTATCAGAAAAGGAGTTAGATTTGTGTAAAATTTGACCCCAGCCCTCACACTCTTTTTTGTCATATGTCAACGGTTTGAGATCTTATGTGCCTAAAATTAAGGCCAAGATTGTCAGCTAGCAATTTCGGATACACATTCAAACTGGGTAAGCATTTTAAAAATTTTGGAGACCGCGTTTGTAGCACTTGAAAATACTTTATTCGGAAATGCGCAGAAGTGAAAATAAAGAACAATTAATATGAATGAATCTTTTCAATAAAAAACAAATTACCAGAGTTATAGTATTCACAATATTCAGAAAAAACAAGCGAAGATAAAAATTGTAAGCCAAACAACGTGCGATATAAAGAAAAGTCCGAAGTAGAAAAACGTTGCTTTTTCAAAGCTATACAAGATCCTCATAATAAAATTGTTGAATTTTCTAAAAAAATCGGAAATTCAAATTTTCGTTGCACAAAAAAACATTGAGAAATTAAAAACTCCATTTTACGTTCAAATTATGCAAAATACGAAAAAGTTGATAAAAAATGTGCACTCAAAAGAGGTCCACGAATTCGTCATGAATTACTTTTTGATAGGACGCACAGTTTTCATTTCATTTTAAAAAATAGCATTGAAAATAAAAAAAAAAATAAATTTTAGGAAAAACAACAAAAGCTACGAAAAAAATAACTAGACAATATTCATTCAACAAAAAAAGTGCTTTAAATTTGCTTCAATCATCTTTTGATAGGATGCAAAGTTTTTGTTTCAATGGTGAAAAATTACATTAACAATTAAAAAAATAAATTTTGGGGAAAAAAACAAGACACGAAAAAAGATAAATGAAAAAAATGTACATTTAAATAATATCTACAAATTTGTTGCCAATCACTTCTTTATAGGATGCGTGCTTTTCGTTTCAATTGTAAAAAATTTCAGAATTAAATTTTCGGAGATACGGCACAAGCTATGGAAGAAATTAATTGAAAAAATAATAAATCTGTCATGAAAAGTTTTCCGATTGAACAGTAGTTTTTGTTTCCATCGTAAGAAATAGCATTAAAAACATAAGAAAGTTTTTTTTTGAGAAACCACACAAGAGACGAACAAGAAATGAAAAAAAGAGTTGATTAAACAAAGGAGATCTACGTCACAAACTTTTGTTATAAAAATAAATTTAAAATGAAAAGAATTAACTTGTTGGAAAAACCACACAAGCTACAATAACATTTCATTTAACAACATTATTCGTATAAATTATATCTATAAATTTTCTTAGAACCACTTCCCTCTGAGATGCTTATTTTTGGTTCACATCATAAAAAATAACATTAAGGAATAAACCAATTAAATTATTGATAAAAATACACAAGGTGCAGTAAAATTCATAATAACGATTTTTTCAAATAGGAAGCGCTCTTTTTTCCTCTACCAAATTGTTGAATTTCGAAACGAAACGGGCAAATTTTCTACAAAACAGTTGGATTTTAAACCGGAAAATACTAATTTTCACCAGAAAATGTAATAGTTGATATTGAAACCAAAAAAGATTTCAATGAAAAAGAAACACTTGAATATAATGGAAAAAGAGAAATTTTAACCGAAATACTTGAATCTTCAACTAAAACAGATTTATTTTTAACCATACAGTTGCATTTTTAAGAAAAAAATTGATTTCGTAGCAAAAAAGACGAATTATTAACAAAATACATATCATTTCTACTAAATAGGTAAATTTCAAAGTAAAGGATAATTTTCCATAAAAAAAGATAACTAAAAAAACATACATAAATTGACAAACAAAGAGTTGAATTTTCAACTAAAACATATCAATTTCAAACCAAAAATCAAATAGTTCAATTTTCAATTAAAAAATTCCTTTTCAATAAAAAAAAACGAATTTTCTACAGGAATGTTGAATTTTAGAGACACATAGAGAAATTATTTACAAAACGGTTGCATTTCCAACCTAGAAATACTAATTTTCAACAAAAAATGTAATAGTTGATATTCCAACCATAAAGATGTTAAAATTAACTAAAAAACTGTTGAATTAAACCAAAAAAGATGAATTTTTACAAAATACTTGAATCGTTAACTGCAATAGATCAACTATTAACAATACAGTTGTATTTTTAAAAACAAAAAATGATTTTCTACTAGAAAAGATAAATTTTCAACAAAATTCGTAAATTTTTGACCAAATAGTAGAATTTTCTACCTGAAAACACGAATTTTCAACAAATTAGAAAATTTTGCAACTAAATATTTCAAACAATCTATGTGACGTTAGTTCAAATTTTATTCTAATAATTTTCATCTTAACAGTTCAACGTTTCAAGTGAAAAAGATCAAATCTTAGCAAAAAATGGTGTAGTTAACTTTTTATTAAGGAGCATTAATTTTCAATAAAAAAATGAATATTCTATAAAACAGTATAATTTTGTAACAAATAGTTGAATTTGATACCAAATTGTTTAATTCTCGAGCTGAAAATGTAAATTTTCTATAAAACAGTTGAATTTTCAACAACATAATTTAATTTTCAGTGCGGAAGAAAAATTTTTAACAACAAAAAAAAAGTGAATTTTCAACTGAAATTATGAATCTTTGAATAAAAAAATAGTCTTTTAAGAAACTCGTCCAACTTTCAACCAAGTAGTTGAAGTTTCAATCTAAAAAGAAGAATTTTGAACGAAAAATGTAATAGTTTATTTTTCAACGAAAAACAGTTGGATTTAACCACGAAAAACGAATTTTCAACAAAATAAATAAATTTTTAACCAAATAGTTATACTTTCTGTCAAACTGTTTTTTTACGAAATTTTTTACGAAAAAGGATGAAAATTCTATAGAAAGAGATACATTTCAAACCATAAAGATGAAAAAAATATTTAGTTAAATTTTCATCAAAAACAAAATTTGTTATTAAAGAAAAACATAAAATTTTCATTAAATTGTTCAATTATCAAGCCAAAAAAAACGAATTTCCGGATGAAACAGTTGAGAAACAAATTTTCTACTGAACAGTTAAATTTTCTACCAAATTGTCGAATTTTCAAGACAAAAAGACGAATTTTTAACTGCGTAGTTAAATTTTTAGTTAAAAAAATTAATTTTTAACAAAAAAAAACTACCAAATAGATGAATTTTCAACAAAAGAGTTAAACTCTCAACGAAAAAGATTAATTTTCATCAAAAAAATGAAATATTTAAATTTGCAGTGTAAAAAATGATTTTTCAACCAAAAATTAAACTAATTTTTAACAAAATAGTTGAATTTTTAACCAAAGACAAAAATAAATCAAGTTTCAACTAGATAGTTGAATTTTCAACTAAAAAAGATCAATTTTCAACAAAACTTGCAAGAGTTTAATTTTTAGTTGAAAAAGTTATTAATAATTTTTTGTTTGTGCCCAATGTTTGATAAAATACTAAGTGTCACAAAAAGCCACGATCGAAAAAATTAATTTAAAAAAATTAATTTCCATAAAAAAGTTCAGTTTTCTTCCACAAAAGATGAATTTTCAACGATAAATTTAATAGTTTATGTTTTAACCAAAAAAGCTTTTAACTTCAAATAAAAAAATTGTCACATTCAAGCAAAAAAGAAGAATTTTAAAGCAAACAATTGAATTTTTAACAAACAAAAAAGAATTAATTTTTTTTACTAAAAATGGAATAGTTAAATTTTTAGTTAAAAAATTAATATTTAACAAAAAAAAAAACTAAATTCCCACAAAATATGATGAATATTTAACCAAAAAAATTAATATTTACAAAAGAGTTCAACTTTCAACCAAGTAGTTGAATTTTCAATCAATAATAGAATATTTAAATACTCAGAAAAATTAATTTTTAACAAACAAACGAAAAACGAATTTTCAACAAAGTAGTTAAATCTGTATAACCAAAGAGATGATTTTTCAACTAAAAGGATGAATCTTGAATCTTTAGTTCAATTTTCAGTTAGAAAAAGTAATTTTCAACCAAAAAACAAACGAATATTCAATTTTGGAATTTAATATTTTTCTTTCCAAAAGTTGTTCTATAGATTTACCAAGTTCTGCCTCGCACTTCTAGAAGATTTACAACTTTCTAGGCACAACCAGGAATGTTTTTAAAAAATTTGGAATTTCAGGCTGGTATTGAAAACATTATTAGGTAAACTTGTGAAAAAATGGACGATAATTGAAATTGAAATTTTTTTTTCAACAGAATGCTCTCGTAATTGAAAAATCTCAGATTGAAATTTTGAAAAGTGCACAATTTCCTTACTTTTGATTTCACAGGATTTTTCCAAATTGTAGGAACAATTTAAGTCATTTTGAAAGATATTAAGGACTATCAGAAGTTTACGAAAAAAATATTTGATAAATTTTCGAAAATCTTTTAGTTTTGAAATATTTTCCAAATCTTCAAACTTTCTTACATATATTTTAAACTTTAAAATATCCAAAATAATTTGAAAATAAAGAGACATAATTAAAAATACAAATTTAAGAACAGATTCAGCATAACATTATTACAAAGGTACTCATTGGTACATAAAAACAATTATGCACATATTTTATATATGGCATCTTAGCTAAATACTACAATATTTAATCTTTTCATGCAATAAACAAGATTAATTTGTAAATACACGTAAACTGTTGGGTTGTCCAAAAAAGACATCTATTAGAGTTATAAAATAATTTTCTTAGTTTTCGGCGTCTACAGGCAATTGAAAATTATTGTTTTTTTTATAATAATTAGAGATTTCCATTAGGCATGATTTTTTTTATTAGAAAATTACCAGCAGGCCATGTACCTCGGTTCCTATTATACTGAAAAAATTATTCATGTTCCAAAATTTTTCAAACGCAAGAAAAATTAACTCAAAAAATTGTTATCGTGTGATATTTTCACTAAAAAATTTATCTTTCTGGCCCCTTACAGATCGAAAAATCTGTTGTAAATTTTCTTAACAATATTTTTAAGTTCTATTGTATCTTCAACTTAAATTTTCTGCGACATTCATATCAATCAATGAAACCAAGGGGTATAACAACTTCACTACATTATAAGATTAGAGGGATACATGTGATTGCAAGAAATTACATGGGATTACACATATCAGACGGGATGAAAATTGAACAACGTGACTGAAAAAAGATAGATAAAAATCAACAATAATAATTCAAGGGACTACCTCTTATACATACTCAAATTCAAAAATTAATCTCAAAATGAATGTGAATCGAACAAATAATGAACTTTAATTTAATTTTTCTTATTTTTGGGAAAATAAAGATTTTTGCACAATTAAAAAGATTATTTTTCCTTGTAAAAAGTAAATATCATTAAAGCGAAATGTCATTACATACTTAAGAAATGTTTTCTAAAACATGTTAAAAAATTTTTAAATGTTTATATGTTGGATACACTTTTTGAATTTTTTCCAATACTTCTTTTCAAATATTTTATTTCCTGCGAAATGAAGTACTTTTTAAGAATTATATGCAGTGTCTAAAAAATATGTTATCTAAAATTCATGCAAGTACCCCATTAATTTGATAATCACAATTATATATAGGACAAAAAAAAGTTTTTTCTCGAATTTAATAGGAATTTGAAAAGTTAAAAACATTTCATCTTTCAATATACCATAAGATTACAAGAGATTACATAAAAATTCATGGGCTTGAACAACATTTCATTGGATATCTCAAAATTAAGGAGATTATAAGGGATTGCATGGATTACAGGGATTTCAAAAATGTTACATCCATATAGAACTTTACAAGAGTGCAAAATATTAGCAGGGATTACACAGTTTACACGAGATTACATGGCAGAGCGTAAATTACTATTCCCAATAATTTATTATGAATTATATAAAACGTTTAGGAATCTTTTTTGACCTACTCTAGCATAGCGTCCCCTACATTTTAAAGTTGATATTGTTCGGTTATTTTACTTCTACCTAGAATTGCTGAAGTTCGAACAAGTTTGAAGTACTTTGAAATTTCAGACATTTTGAAGATTTTCCACTTGAGATTATTCAAGTTTCATTGCTAATTTAAAATTAGTGATCCTTAAGAGCTATATTTTTACATTCTCATCTCAATGAGAAGGTATTGGTTTTATGTGAAAAATGACTTTCGCGGATTCAATCAAATGCGCTGTCGTCGGTATCTTGTAAATTCAAATGATTAATTTCTGTTTGGCTACGGTTTTCAATATTATTGCGAGACAATGTATGAGGTTCTTTTATTTGTTTCCTTGAATGGAATTAAACTGACTGCCTATATTCTGCTCTTAATAAAAGTTTCTCAGATTGCAAAACAAACTGTGTGTTGTTTTCTAAAAGAAAGAATTGCCTTCAGAAGTTTCGTTGTTAATTTGTGGGCGACTTTCCGTCTTAATTCCGTTTTCTAAATAAACCGTTTAGTGTGTTTCTTTTCTTAGATTATTTTTTTGGACGGACGCGCCTAGTATGGGTAAATATTCGTTCTCCCGAAATAAAGTATTATCTATCGGTTCGAAGGTTCTGTTCGAAATTAGAGTGATGTCCTGTGGTCTGGGCTAGTTATTTAGGATGGTACCCATGTTTTGGGATGTGGTTGAGGCCATGTTTCTGATTATTGGTCTCGTTGCGACATTATATAAATTATAGCTTTGGATCGGAAGTGCATCGGCACCCTCCAAATCCAAGTGATTATGGTCGCTTTATGTGTTAGTGCAGCAGGTCATTATTTTTTCAACAGTACCCGATCTGAGATCCATATGGTTTTCAATCGCGTTGAAATTGGCATAGATAAGATATCCGGTATAACTGTCCGATCTGGTTTCCCAATTCAAAATTCCAGGTTTGTCAAGTTGGGCGATTGGAATATTCGACGATGGTAAAACTGTATGCCGTTTTCATTTTTTAAACTATGATTAATTTTTCTTTTCATTCACCAAGAAAGCCCGAAACTTCGAGTCGAGTCGAGCCGCCTTTTTCCAAGTAGAGTTGAGACGAGTTTGAGCATGCTTGAAATTTTCGAGTTATTCGAATGCTTCAAGAACTCGAACGGCTTCGAGTACTCAAAAGTTTCGGTTTTTCGAAGTGTCGAGTTCTAAAAAATATTCCGGTACTAGAAGGTTTTGACTTCTCCGAAACATCAGAGTACTTGGAAGTTTCGACTTCTCAAAGACATTCGCGCACTTGAAAATTTCGAGTTCGCTAAGAAATTCGAGTACTCGATAGTTTCGAGCTGCTCGAAAGTTTCAAGTTCTCGAAAGCCTTTTGAATTGCTTAAAGGGATTTAAAAATCAAAAGTAAGAATGCAAGATTTTTGATCAAAAACCGCGACTAAATTTTTTAGAATTTCAATTAATTGATAAATGAGAAATATAATAAACTGACGGATTTCCATCAGACACCTTAAACTAGAGTCTTTTCGGGCTTCTGATCATAAATTTACAGTCGAAATTGAATTTAAACTTATGGATCCGGAATGGCGCCCAAATTTTGAAAAAAATTATTATATTCAGGGATCGGAACCTTTCAACTTCGTCCCAATAATAAAGGGTTCTGCGGGGGTTCCGTGAGTTAATAGACGATGATATTTCGACCACAGAAGAATTGCCATCAGGTGAAGAATTTTTGTTAGTCAGAAAAGAGTTCAGTATTAAAGTGAAGACACTGGAGATTCAGAAGTCCGCGTCCGCCTTGACGGCGTGAAATGTATAATCGCGGAACTGACGAATTGATTAGAACATATTCAACATCCGCTTTGTGTTTAAGATCTAGAAATTTAATAAAAATCAATTCCTTGTCTCAAGCAAAATAAGAATTTTAATTTGTGCTCTGCTTTTCATTTTTACGATGTTTCTTCATGATGTTCGTAAGTAAAATATAATGCAATCAATCATATCCTAAAATATCAGACATCACTGTATTTCAAAATTCACATTTCTTTCTGAAACAGTTGAAACATTAGTTATTATCGTTATATGCATTTTCGAAAAAAATTGTGATCCTAGATGCCATATTTTGAGGTAAAAGATTTCCATCAAAAGCTACATGTTGGTACAACTCTTTTCCTAGCGGAACGCGTGAAGGTGAAACGCGTGAAAGTAAAACGCGTAAAGTGGTCACATAGTGATCGTTCGGTTAATTGGGCCCGCTTATATTTATTTCATTGCATTTATTCATGTGCTAAAGAATACAAATTAGAGCAATACAACCCAAAAATAGCCCGAAAGAGCACAATAGCTCATAAATTATCTAAATAAATGATCTACATCTAAAAGAAAAGTAATCTCTCATCCTTGATACGTCAAGATATCATCGATTAATATATGATAGTATTGTTGTTATATTTAAGATAAACATTAGTTAATGTCAATATAAATTGTTTGAGGAGGGGCCAACCATTATTTTACAGAAAAAAATGAGATGTTTTTTGTCAAAATGGTCTGGCTAGTTGATCTTAAATTTCGAATTGATTTGAAATATTTTAGGGTATTTTACTAATTTCAAGATATCTTGAAGAGCTTGAAGAAGTTCCAAGGGATTTGAAATATTTTAGGGCACTTAAAAATATTCCAGGGAATTTCTAATTGTCTTCAATAATGATGAGAGGCATTTCAAAAGGAATTTTAAAAATATTCAGCAAATTTGAAGGGGTTCAAGGATCTTACGAGGTTTGAAAAAATGTTCATGAGGTGGTGAAGAATTTCCTAAAATTTCGGAAAATATGGAACGATTTTATAGTAACTACAAGATTTTAATACAGTTTAAAAGATTCCAAATAGTTTGTTCAGATATTTGAGGATTATAAATTTGAAGAGATTTTAAGGGATTTGAAAAGTTCTCAAGGTATTTTAACCCTTCGAGTACACACTGGGTCAATTTGACCCACACATTTTGGTGAGCAAAAAGGTTCAGTAGTTGTGAAGTTATAGACGATCAAAATTAAATTCATCTAATTATTTTTATTGTTCTTAAATTTACCTAAAGTCACTAAATTTTACTAGAATGAATGAAATTTTTGCGATTTTTTTCAGCTTGCTCAAATTCTTTTGAATTCTTTTTAATTTTGAATTCTGAGAATTCTTTCAAAGTTAAAAGGAAGTTAGTCGGGTTTAAATAGGCACGTTTTACTTTTTTCGATTAAATTAGGCCGTAGCAGCCCTAATAATAATGAATATTGAAAATTTATCAATTTAAATTGAAAACTGTTTTATTCGATTTATAAAAGTGTATCAAAGAGTCTTTTTCCTGAGTGTAGCTCTATCAAATTACTAAAAATGTGAACTCCTCGAATTAGAAATTTTCTAATAATCTTAGTACCACTTTACAGCTTATATTCATATAATGACCATTTGTATATCCATTTCGTCAAAAATTATGGCGTTATAGCAGTGTTGTTACCAAGCGAGAAATTTTGAAGAACGAGACGGGACGAAACGAGACATACCTGCTGTCTCGGTATTTCACGACTCGTTTTTCCTCGTCCCGTTGCGTCCTTTCTCGTTTCTGGCCTCGATTTTTCCAAGAAATGCGACAAGTGTGCATTAGCACGCCGCGAGTCGCAAAATTATTCAGATTAACTCGTCATTTTCAATGATGTGATTTTTACAATTTTTTGAAAGTACATTTTCAAAGTAAGAAAGTTTTTCTATGCTAACAAAATTAATAGGAAATTTTGGAGCTGCTATATTTTTTTTCATTTTTAAGACAAATATAATGTCAATTTTGACCTTGTGGTCAATTTTTAAGGTTATTCGAGCGTCAAGATGACTTTTTTGAATGGAAACCCCTATTTTTGATTCCGGATTTGAAAGGAGCGGAAAATTTCACGCCAGAAGTGTCCTATAAGAAATTTTTTTTTGTGGCCTTAGAAAGGTTAATATCAAGGTGACGTGTTTAAAAAACGGTCATATACTCTTTTTTGGTATTATTTGACGTTCTGAGAATAGCAAACCTTTAAAATGCTTTCGAAAAAGTCAATAGAATGTAAAAATGTGAGTCATATTGACCTGCAGGTAAATTGTCAAAGTCATCTGAAGGTAAAAAATAAAAAATGTCTTTTGAAGATTATTCAAAGGAAGGGCAACTGTTTGAAAAGCTCTCAGAAGCTCACTTCTAGCTTTACCCGAAAACAACGACGTGGACGTAGTAAGTTCTGTTTCCTTTGAAGTGATTATTTACCGTGAGTTCCCTTGCCTCTCACGTTTGGGGTGCTTGTTCACCGTGAGTCCCCTTGCCTCTGACGTTTGGCGTGCTTCTTTACCATAAGTTCCCTTGCCTCTCACCATTGCTACCTGTGTTACAATCAGCCACGGATAAAATATTCAAAATGCTCTCCATCAGCTTCAAGACACAAAGGTAGACGTCTTTTAAAAATGTCTACAGTTTCGTGCAAAGTTTCTTGAGAACTGGCTGCGCAGGCTGTCCGAATCCTTTTCATCAGATCTTCTCTTGTTGTAGGCCGCTGAGCAAACACTATATATTTAATATAACCCCACAAAAAGAAATCAGGTGATGTTAGATTTGATGAGCAGGCGGGCCATTCGATTGGACCTCCTCTTCCAATTCATCTCTCATTGAAATGTAAGTTCAAAAACTCACATACGATGAGTGCAAAATGTGGCAGAGCACTACCTTCTTAAAACCACATTCTTTGTCTTGTTCCTGAATTAACGTTCTCCAATAGTCCTGGTAAATGGCCCTTAAACAACTCTAAGTATGTATGTCTGTCAACGTTACCGTCAAATAGCAGGCTCCAATTGAATAGCCATTCCCTATTTGGCACCACACCATAACACTCCATCGATGTTGATGATACATCGGTCTGTACCAGTGAGGATTTCCGTCCGACCAATAATGACAGTTATGTCTATTGAGCTGTCCATCGCTGTTGAATATATATATATATATATATATATATTAGGGTGCCAATTTAAAATGCAATATTTCTTTTCTCAAGTCTTAGCCAATAAATTTGTATAGTTTGACAAAAAAAGGCCACGTATTTTTTTTCATATACAATTTTCTTGAGCAAGTCTAAATTTCATAAATTCATTGGGTATGAGATTTGTCCTCAAATGAGAAAAAAATTTCCCGCATTCTTTATTTTCTGAAAAAAAGAATCTTAGATCCCGCTCAAGGCGATTGAAGATGAAAAATGTTTTTTTTTTTATTTTCTCTCTTGAACTATGGGCTATAGTAAAAAAATTAATATAATAAAGATATTTCATTTTTTTGCAAGGAATATTTTTAAATAACAGATTTTTTGTCTCAAATCCTTCTTTCGAACAGTACATCACTTAAATGTCAGGAAAATGGCATTTTTCACTTTTTTATCTAAACTGAGGGTTCAAATGAAAAAGTAAATGCGACGAAAACATTTTACTTTCTTCTAAACAATATTTTTTGTCAATAACACTTTTGTCCAAAATCCTTTTTTTTTTTGCCAGTAGACAACTTACATGCCAGTAAAATGACGTTTCCCACTTTTCTAGCGGAACTGCGTAGTCCAGAGAAAAAATGAACGTGAAAAAAACATTTTACTTTTTTATAAACGACATTTTTTGCTCATAACACTTCCATCTAAAATCCCTTTTTTGGCCACTAGACCACTTAAATGCCAATAAAATAACATTTTCCACTTTTCTAGCTGAACTACGTAGTCCAGAGAAAAAATTAATGTGAAAAAAACATTTTACTTTTTTATAAACGACATTTTTTGCTCATAAAACTTCCATCTAAAATCCATTTTTTGGCCACTAGACCACTTAAATGCCAATAAAATAACATTTTCCACTTTTATAGCTGAACTGCCTGTTCTAGAGAAAAAATTAATGTAAAAAAAACATTTTACTTTTTCGTAAACGACATTGTTTTTGTTTATAACACTGTCGCCTAAAACCCTTCTTTCGATGTAATGTTTCAGATAAAATTTGTTCAATTTATTTACATCTTTCTTTTAAGTTATATTATATTCTTTTTAAAAATATTTATACTTCACATGTAAGTAGTTTATTGGCTGAAAAAAGGGTTTTAGACAAAAGTGTTATAAACATAAAATATTTTTTAGAAGAAAGTCAAATGTTTTTGTCGCATTTACTTTTTCATTTGAACGCTCAGTTTAGGTAAAAAAGTGAAAAATGCCATTTTCCTAACATTTAAGTGATGTATGAAAGAAGGGTTTGAGACAAAAAATCTTGTATTAAAAAATGTTCCTCACAAAAAATGAAATATCTTTATCATATTTATTTTTTTACTAGAGCCCATAGTTCAAGAGAGAAAATGAAAAAAAAGGCATTTTTCATCTTCTATCGCCTTGAGCGGGATCTAGAACTTTAAACGTTTTGCGGGATCTCAAGAAAATTTTATATAAGAAAAAATATATATATTTGTTGCCTTTTTTTTGTCAAACTGTACACATTTATTGGCCAAGACTGTAAGAAAAAATATATTGCATTTTAAATTGGCACCCTATTTTCTTGCTGTTGAAATTTTCATTGACATACAGAAATATTAAAAAATCTTTGAAAATTTTCTTAAGAATCTTAGGATAAAATATATTTATACAAACTTAAAAATAAATAGTTATCCGAAATTTTTATTTTTTCTACAAAAATAGCAATTTTCATTTCTTCTTCACTAAAAAATTGTTTGATTTGAAAATACATTCTTTTCAAATTGATTTCAACTGTTTTTAGTTAAAAATTAAGATATTTTCATTAAAATAGCAATTATTACATTTTTCGTTAAAAATTCAGCTTTTTCCGTTGAAATATCATCTTTTTTTGGTTAAAAATTGGACTGTTTAGTTAAAACTCTTTTTGTTGTTGAAATTTTTATTTGAAATATTGAAAAATCTTTGAAAATTTTCCTAAGAATCTTAGGAAAAATATATTTATACAAACTTAAAAATATATAGTCATTCGAAATCTTCACTTTTTTTACAAAAATATTTTCAGCCTTAAATTATAATTTTGATGCAATTTTCCTTTTTTCGTTACTAAAAAATTGTTTGATTTGAACATTTATTTTTGTTGATGTTTGAAAATACATTCTTTTCAAATTGATTTTAACTGTTTTTAGTTAAAAATTCAGCTTTTTTCGTTGAAATGTCATATTTTTTTGTGTGAAAATTGGACTGTTTAGTTAAAACTTTTTTTGCGGTTGAAATTTTTATTTGAAATATCTGAAATATTGAAAAAATTTGTGAAATTTTGTCGAGAATCATGTAAAAATTATATTTATATAACCTTAAAATAAGCAAGCAGAAAAACCTAAAAAATAAATGGATATTCCAAATTTTTATTTTTGATACAAAAATATTTTTCGCCTCAAATTATAATTTTGTTGAAATTTTCCCTTTTTCTTCACTCAAAAATTGTTTGATTTGAAATTGTTTTTATTTTCAATAAATTTTTTTATTGAAATCGCAATTATCACATTTTTCGTTGAGAATTAACCTTGTTGTTGACAATTAACCTTTTTTGCCTGAAATCTAAACTATTAGGTTGAACAGGTTTTTTTATTGTTCAAATTTTGATATGAAATATCTGAAATATTAGAAAACTTATATTTATTTTTACAATTTTATTTCAAGTGTAAAATAATTTTAATTTTAGATTAATTGTAAATAATTATAAAATAATTTGAACTAAATTAATTTTATAAATAAATATTCCATGATTCTAAAAGGACAAAACAATTTTAAAAGTAATTCTTTGTAGTTTTTTAATAACTAATGAACATATTTTTAGAATATTTTTCCTCGATTCTGCCCTACGGTCAAACATGGTACAAAAAATGTCGTAAAATATCAAATAAAAACTGTACTCTGCATACATTAATTTTAAAAATGAAAAATAATTCTAATTTTTATAAATATACTTAAATGTTATTTGAAATGACACACATTGATTTTTATTTTAGAAATTCTTGTAAATAGTTGGTCATTTTATGAATTGTACGACATTTTTACCTGTTTGACCTTATGGAATAGATTTGAAGAATGAAATTATAAGCATATCTCCATTAATTAGTGTTTAATTAAAAATTAAAATGTATTTATTTGGTTGAAAATTCATTCTTTTAAAGTTGATTTTAACTGTTTTTAATTAGAAATTAGAATTTTTTCATTGAAATAGCAATTATTACATTTTCCGTTGAAAATTCAGCTTTTTTGGTTGGAAATTCTTTTTTTTTTTTAAATCGTCTGTTTGGTTAAATCAGATCCCGAAAAACGATACAGAAAAAATCTATTTGTACAACTGGTCCAAAAGGTAAAACCCATAATTGTATGACATAACATAAACGATACCCATGATTAATATAACCCATAATTTAATACGATAACCCATAATTGTATGATGTAACATAAATACGTAATTGTATAGTATTCCAATACGATTTAGGAATATTTATAAAAAGTATTAATATTTTTCATTTTTAAAATTAATGTACACAGAGTACAGTTTTTATTTGAAATTTCACTACAGTTTTTTGTACCATGTTTCACCCTAGGGCAAAATCAAGCAAAAATATTCTAAAAATATGTTCATTAGTTATTAAAATACTACAAAGAATTACCTTTAAAATTGATTTGTCCGTTTAAGATCATGGGATATTTCTTTATAAAATAAATTTCGTTAAATTTATTTTACAAGTATTTACCATTAATTTCCAATTGCAACTATTTTACAATTAAAATAAAATTGTAAAAGTTAATATAAATATAATTTTTTCTGATATTCTTAAGATTTTGATTCCAAATCAAAATTTGAAAGAAAAAAAAACATTTTCGACCTAATAGTTTAATTTTCAGGCAAAAAGGTTAATTCTAAACGAAAATTGTGATAATTGCTATTTCAATAAAAAAAATTATTTTAAATAAAAAATGGTCCAATTTAACTTTGAGAAAATGAATTTTTGAACAGCATAAATAGATTTTCAAGTAAAAATTATTTTTAGTCAAGAAAAAAGGAAAATTTCAAGCAAATTATAATTTGAGGCAAAAAATCATTTTTAATACAAGGTAAAATTTTTGAATAACTATTTCTTTTTTAGGTTTATTTATTTTCAAGTTTATATAAATATAATTTTCCTAAGATTCTTGTGAATATTTTCATAGATTTTTAAATATTTCTATAGGATCAAAATTACCACAACAAAACAATTTTTAACCAAACAGTCGAATTTTCAACCAAAGAAAGTTGAATTTTCAACCAAAAAAGCTGATTTTTCAACAAAAAATGTAGTAATTGTCATTTCAATGAAATTTTTTTTAATTTTTAATTAAAAACAGTTAAAATAAACTTTAAAAGAATAAATTTTCAACCAAAATAATAAATTAAAAAAAAAAAAATCAGTGAAGAAAAAAGGAAAATTTCAACAAAATTATAATTTAAGGCAAAAAATATTTTTGTACACAAAATAAAAATTTCGAATAACTATTTATTTTTTAAGTTTTTTTATTTTTAAGTTTATATAAATAAAATTTTCCTAAGATTCTGAAGAAAATTTTCAAAGACTTTTTAATATTTCTGTATGTCAATCAAAATTTCAACAACAACAAAGTTTTAACGAAACAGTCAAATTTTCAAACCAAAAAGCAGAATTTTCAACGAACAATGTAATAAATTTACTTCCACTGAGCCCCCCCCCCTCAACCGCAGTTTTTCTCGTGACCCCTCCCCCCCTATCGTTATTTTAGTTCATGGACGACCCCTAAGACGAAACGAATTGCAGTGAACTCTCACTTATTCCAAGTCTCTCCCGCTCGGATATTCCAAGTTGCGAAGCCCTTCACCTCCCACCATTGTCTCGCTCGCATCAGTGGCTGACCAATTAAAAAGAGTCCTGAAGAGCGGGAAGCCCTCGTTCGTTGCAAGGACGCACATATGCTCACAGCGCAGACATCGATACAAGGCAGAGGCAGCCAATGAACGTCGCTTCACCTGATCACCCCACGACTCGCGGTAGAGGTGGGGACCCCTGCAGACTTGGAATATCCGAATGTTCACGTTTCTCGTTCCTTGGAATAAGTGAGAGTTCACTGTACTTCTCTAATTTTCATTCGGGATTTTCAAATAAACTTTTTAAATGTATATGTATATATTTCCAGACCTTGTGATTGCCTTTGAAGAGACCTGAAGGTAATTCTGTCGAGTAAGTGCCTTAATTCAGGTTCGCCTGTTATCGGATTATTTCTCATGATTATTTCGAACCCTTCATTATTGGGTCGACGAAGAGATTGATAACTAGCTAGAGGTAGAGGTGGACCAACATACATCTTGTATGAAGAGAGAGGGTTATTATTATTACTTTCTCCAGAAAAATTTGGATCAGTGGGTCTTGATTCTGTAAGAAATGCACATTTGTGAGGATTTTCGACATATATTATAAAAATAGCTGTGGTATTAATTTTTACAAATAACTATAATAATAAAACTAATGTGCCCGCGTGAAGAGCTTCACATGCTGACTTTGTGAAACTCTTCACCTGGGGTGCTTGCTAGAGTGATTGATCAGCGACAAACATCATTTTTGTATTTCATAGTATCTGTTATTGAAATAATAAAAAATGAAAGGCAGCACAATATTTTTTTATAATTCATCAAAATTCATATTTTGACTGCAAAATCATTAAACAATATTTTTGTATATACACTCAAACCGTTGAATTCTTTTTCGAAAATATTAATTTCCGACGGAAGACACTAAAATAACCTATAGTTGTTCAAAATTATAATCTCCATTTTTGAAGTAAAATTGACATTGAAGTCCATTATTTGTCAGTTTTTGTAATTATTCTTCAATATCGAATGATTTTTCATTAACAATAGTGATTTCAGATGTTAAACACTTATATAACATGAAAAATATTATTTAATATTGTGAATCTTCTCCTACATCTTTTTTTTTATGTTCAAAATAACCGATAATGAAAAAATAAAATCCTCTGTTAAAGCTATACCTATTTCCGATGAATTGTAAATATAATAATAAAATGTTCATCTGACGAAAATAATGATTCTGAAAAAACTTATTATTTCTCAAATTGAAAATATCAATTTTCGACAAAAAAATGTGACAAAAAAATGTGGTCGCGGTGGCGTAGTTGGTTCAACGCTCAACTTGTGAATAGTGGCCTTACTGGTTCAAATCCTGACCAAGGTAGATTTTTTCTCGTTTTTTCTAAAAATTATTTGACCAGTAAAAAGGAATTGAGGGAATAAAAGAGGGGATTCTAAATTAAAAAGTTTGGAAGGGGCTGAAAAGGGGATTTTGGATGTCAAAAAGGGAGGTTCCGATCTAAAATGAGTCTGAGTGTATGGAAAGTTGATCTTAAATTATAAAAGGAGCCTAAGAGGATGAAAGAGAAGAATTTGAATTGCAAAATCGTCTGAAGATTTAAAAAGGGGATTTTGATTTTGAAAATAAGTAAGAGGGGTTGTAAAATGGGATTTTGGTTTGCATAAGAAGTCGAAAAGAATGAAAAGGGTAATTTCAAATTACAAAAGGAAATTGAGGGGATGCAAGAGGGCATTATAAATTGAAAAGTTCATGAGGGGCTGAAAAGGGGATTTTGAATTTCAAAAAGCGGATTTTCAATCTAAAATGAGTCTGAGTGTATGGAATGGGGATCTTAAATTATAAAAGGAGTCTGGGAGGATGACAAAGGAGAATTTGAATTGCAAAATCGTCTGAGGTGCTGAAAAGGGGATTTTGGATTTTAAAATAAGTCTGCGGGGTTGTATATGGTATTTTTGATTGTATAAGAAGTCTGAGGGAATAAAAAGGCTTATTTGAAATTAAAAAAGAGCCTAAGGGAATGAAAAAGGGGATTTTAAATTGAAAAGTTTCTGAGGGGCTGAAAAGGGGATTTTGGACTTCCAAAAAAGTCTGAGGGGTTGTAAATGGGAATTTGGATTGTATCAGAAGTCCGAGGGAATAAAATGGGTGATTCTGTATTGAAAAAGAGCCTGAGGAAATGGAAGAGGGGATTTTGAATTGAGAAGTTTCTGAGGGGCTGAAAAGGGGATTCTGGATTTCAAGAAGGGAATTTTCGATTGAAAATGTGCCTGACTGTATGGAAAGGAGATCTTAAATTATAAGAGGAGCCTGAGAGGATGAGAAAGGAGATTTTGAATTGCAATACCGTCTGAGGGGCTGAAGAAGGGATTATGGATTTCAAAATTAGTCTGAGGAGTTGAGTTGTAAATGGGGTTTTGGATTGTATAAATAGTCCGAGGGAAAAAGATGGGTGATTTTATATTTGAAAAAATCCTGAGGAGATAAAAGAGGGGATTTGAAATTGAAAAGTTTCTGTGGGGCTGAAAAAGGGATTTTGGATTTCAAAAAGGGGATTTCCGATCTAAGATGAGTCTGAATATATGGAATAGGGATTTAAATTATAAAAGGAGCTTAAGGGATGAATAAGGAGATTTTGAATTGCGAAATCGTCTGAGGGGCTGAAAGGGGTATTTTGGATTTTAAAATAAGACTGAGGGGTTGTAAATAAGATTTTGGCTGGTATAAGATGTCTGAAGGAATAAGAAGAATGATTTTAAATTAAGAAAGAGATTGAGGAAATTTTAAATTGAAAAATTAAGTGGGGCTGAAAAGGGGATTTTGGACTTCAAAAAGGAAATTTTCTATCTAAAATGAGTCTGAGTGTATGGAATATGGATCTTAAATTATAAAAGGAACCTGGGAGAATGAAAAAGAAGAATTGAAATTGCAACTGAGGGGCTGAAAAGGCGATTTTGGATTTTAAAATAAGCCTGACGTGTTGGATTTCTGATGTCCTAGAAGCAATCTTTTAGAAAATGTTGAAGTTCGGTTTCTCCACTTCTATTCAAGAGAAAAAATTATAATAAAGTTTGATTTAAGTAACCAAAGGATAGTTTTCTTGTCTTGAAAAATGTTATTGTTCATATCCGTCTGTGTTAAAGAACAAGTTTGGAACAAAATGTATGGTAATTTCGGGTTTTATGAAAATGTCTAATCATGTGATTAATCAATAACTGATCAGATAATAGTTGTATGATTGAAGATTTTTAAAATCAGAAAACAT
Source organism: Andricus grossulariae (assembly GCA_011634705.1). NCBI lineage: Eukaryota > Metazoa > Arthropoda > Insecta > Hymenoptera > Cynipidae > Andricus > Andricus grossulariae. The sequence continues at coordinate 166,662,538 of JAABKJ010075445.1, read as the reverse complement.
TATACATTTCACTATAGAAACTTTGTATAGCCATAGACAGAAATAAACAATAAGATTTTTAAAGACATTTTCAATTAAAAAAATTACTTCACAACAAAAAATTATCAACAAAATAGTTAAATTTGGAACAAAAAAAGGGTTTTCACCTAAAATGATAAATCATCAAAAAAGAAAAAAATAATAATAAATTTGTAACAAAGTATTTCCACTTTCAACCAAGCAGTTGAACTTTAAACCAAAAAAGGTTTTTCTTCTAAAGTGTCAAGTTTTGAAGTCATATTAGTCATATTACAGGATCAATATGTAAAGAGAGAAGCTCAAATTTTTAATATAACTAGAAAAAGTTGACCGCTTGTGGTACGTTTTTATTTTCAACACGATTATTCAAATGTAAATAATGCAATGAAAATATAGAAAAGCGGTTATTTTTTATTTATTGTAAAAATACCATTTTGACTGTTATTTAACAATAAAGTTACTTGTGCTCATGTCGAATATAAATTGAAATACTGTTGTATGCGTCTGTCTTGGTTAAATAAAATGTTACATTATAGATCTGGAATTTTTCTTAGTTTCATCATCATCAGTTTTATCACAAACATGTCTAGAAAATGCGGTCAATGAAATTTCATAGAAAATTCGAATCAAATTCAAATGACCGAATTTAATTCTACTTTGATGAATATGGAAATACCTTAAAAAATTATTTTTTATGATTTTTTAAATGTTAAAAAAATATTAAAAGTACGATGTCGGATAGTTTCACACGCGACGAATCATATTTTGTGAATAAGAAACATAATCCGCAAATTTTAAAGAATTGTAAGTAAATAAAAAAATTGTCTCATACATGCGTGTTAAATTTATTGAAATTTTCTCGCTATAATAAAGAAACTTCTGTATATCATATACAACGTAAAATCCATAACAAAATGTTGGAAAATGAACCCAGTTTTTTTTCTAAAGAAAGCTCAATTAGTGCGCACAATGTTCTACTTTTATAAAAAATTAAAGTGACATTAAAATATAGTAAAGGGGTATTTTTGTAGAAATTTTTCCGAAGAACAATTTTTGTTTCTTGACTTGTTTGGATATCTCTCTCTGTTTTCAAAAAAGATATCCCAGATACAAAATAAAGAAAAAGATTATTATTTAATTAAATGAGCATTTTTGGAAAATGTGTGAAAAACATGTTTTTCTTTGTATTGAGTCATTTCCACACAGTTAGATGACATCTTTGCTGTTTTTTTGAAAGATATCGTTTTTAATTGACCCAAGTATTATAAGTGTGAAGAAGATTCAATCGCCAGACCGATAGCTTGGGGATAACATACTGCCAGACTCGATAATTATCAATAAAAAAACTTGGATTTTCAATTGATAGTATAAGGTTTGGCGTTTTTATTAACATAAACAATAGTATTCACAGGTAGCATTCGTGAAACGACAGACCGAAATTCCGGAGATAACACCTTGAAAATTAAGTTTGAAAATTAATAATTTTCCTTGAAACTGTGTGTCAGAGCGGGGAATGAGGGACACTGCCGGCAGTCGCCATCGCACGTTATCCTCTCCACTCAGCATTTTCCCTGACGCAGCTGTTTTCTCGTCACCAGCTCTTGGACTAGATACTAGATAGCTTATCCGAATTCGATGAAGCTTTAGGGATTTTTTTTTTAGTTGCGGCATTCCATTTTCTGTTGTCGAATCCGAATATTTTTTTTAATTCGTTTGCAACTTGAACCCCAAGTATCATCCACCTACAAGAAAAACTTTAAGTGGTTCAATTTTCAATCAATCAATCAGATAATGTATCATCTATGATTTGCATGGGCAAACAAATTGATCAATGGCATGTCACGTGTAACAGCCATAGTGGCAATCTATTAGCCAAAGACCTTGTTGATTCTGTTTTTACAGCGAAGGTTATTAAGGTCTTAAAAATTTTCAAATCTTCTAATTTAGAGAGACGAATCGTTATTCTTGGCGGTTATAGAATTGTTTTACCTGACGATACAAGATGGTGCAGCTATCGGGATTCCTATCGTTGCTCTCTTCGAAATCTCTCTTTTATGAGGCAAATCATCATGAAAGGCGAAGCAGAAGTAATCGGTCTTGTTTCAGACGAAGAGATTCAAAATACCCGCCATTACGTATTGCTGCGTAAATGTCCACTGCACAACTTCACTTCCCCTTTGAGTGACTTCGACAATCTGAACACTCCCCCGAAAAGTTCATAGAATCGAGGTCCGACAATATTTAATTTTTAAATATATAAGGTGACCTTTTCAAGGACCATGGACAAAGATATTATTAACCTAGATGCGACACCTCACCACGGAATAAACTATAATAAGTTCCAAGAACTAGAAAATGTGGAAAAAACGTTGAGGTTACGCTCACATGGCCTTAAATGTTCGAGCAAGTTTCTTTCCCAGTTTCTCTCCTACGATTTCTTGAAAATAGAAAAAAAAAACCTTTTTCAGGGGTTCTAACCCAATCCTTTCAAAATCCTAATGCCAATAGGCTTTTATAGAAGTTTTATAGTTAGTTATTCGACTAATTATTGATGCTGAACTAAAAATTATATTTTTATTGTTAGATGTATTAGATGAGAATTTTACTTTATATTTCTTATATATCTCCCCCCCCCCCGTTTTTCCCCCTCAAGAAATCAAAGCTTTGAAGCACTCTCGACTTAGGAATTGAACCAGGATAATTAAATTTCTCATTCAAATTTCAAATAAATCAATCAATTTTAGGCTTCATTATTATTACAGTATTGATATCTGCAACATCCTGAAAAGTATAGATTTAGAGGCGGCGGCTAGAATTTGGAAAATTTCATTCAACATCAGTCCTCAAATTAACTTCTGGAAAATCATGTCCGAGTTAAGAAGTGATTCGTCGTATGGTGGAGAGTCATTGTTGTAACGTCAGTCACACCAAAACTGCTGTTACAGGGTAGGGGGGAGGGGGACAAGGGGTTTTGATTTAAAATAAAATATTTGTTGGGAAGAAATATGAACTATAATAAAATGAAAAACGACTATTTCATCTGGAGCAACCTAATAAAAAAATCAAATTTTCAACAAAATAGTTAAATGTTCAACAAGAGAGGTGAATTTTCATCTAAAAAATACGAATTTTCAATCAAAAGTGGTATAGTTAAATTTTCAATAAAAAAATTAATGTTAAAAAGAAGAATTATCAAGTAAAATTATGAATCTTCGATTAAAAAAAAATACATTTTCAACAGCATAGTTCATCTTTCAATCAAGTCGTTAAATTTTCAACTCAAAAAGATGAATTTTCCACAAAATAGTTCAATGATCAGCCAGATAGATGAATTTTCAACTAAAATAATAAAGCTTCAACCAAAAAGTCAACTTGGAATTCAAGTTTCAACCAAATAGTTACATTTTTTTTTAACAAAAAAGATGAATTCCCAAGGAAAAATGTAATAATTGATATTTTAACCATAGAAGATGTTCATTTTAAATTAAAAACTGCTTAATTTAACAAACAAAAAAAGAAAACAATTATCAATCAAACAATTGTATTTTCAACTAAAAAATATCAATTTTTAACCAAAAATGGAATAGGTTATTTTTCAGTTAAAAAGAGATGAATGCTAAACAAAATAACAATTTTTAACCAAGTAGTTGAATTTTCAACCAAAAAGAATCATTTTCGACCAAAAAAGACGAAGAGATAAATTTTCAGTTAAAAAAATTAGTTTTCAACAAAAAATCGAATTTTAAAGAAAATAGTTGAATTTGTAAACAAACTGCTGCATTTTGAATAAAAAAAGATGAAATTTATACCAAAACAGGTGAATTTTCAAACAAAACAGACGAATTTTCAAAAAAAGAGTTGAATTTTCAACCAAGAGAGATGCTTTAGTCAAGAAAAAAAAATGTCAAACAAATTGTTGAATTTTCAAGCCAAACAGAGGAATTTTCTACAAAACAATTGAATATTTATCCCGCAAATATGAATGTTTAGGAAAAATGGCTAAATTTTTAACAAGATAGTTGAATTTTCTGACAAAATTGTTGAATTTTGAACAAAATAATAATATTTTCAAGGAAATAATTAAATTTTCAACGATAAAAGATGAAAAAAAAAAAACAAAAATAGTTTGATTTTCCACAAAAGAGCTGAAATTTCAACTAAAATAATGAATATTCAACTGAAGTAGTCAAATTCTTATTCAAAAAAATTAATTTTCAACAAAGAAAATAGTTGGCTCTAGAAATTATTATTTTTTATCTTTCTAAGAGTTTGCTGGAAAGAATGGAGTTACTGGGAAAAATGTAACTTGTACTTCGTTACCACTATCGTTACCAAAAAAAGTAACTAGTTACTTCCCATCACCAAAGATATTATAAACCTAGATGCGGTGCGGGTTTAGTTACCCGCGATAAATATAGACGGCGCGTCCGGCGAAAAAGTTAAGCCAAAAATATATGCGCAGTAATCCTTGGTAGGTCGTCGGCATGTGCAGTTGGTCATGGTGGCTCGTAGGCGTGCGCAGTGGATCATGATGTGCTGTTGACTGGCGCAGTGGGTTATCGTGGTCTGTCGACGTGCGCAATAGGTTATTGCTGGTTGAATTTATCTGCTATATGTCACCGTCACCATCTTGTTTTGAAATATGGTGCAGGCCACAATCACAGCCATAAATTTAACTATTTATATTATAAAGAGTGTTTTATTCTTAAAGTCGCACCTCAATAATTTTTCAGGAAAGCGTTTTATGCTGAAAATATTCAGACAAAAGTTGTAGGGTTAGCAGGGAGGCATACGATAGTGACCTTGAATTTAACCTTGGCCTTTATCCTTGAGACTTGTTTGACGGTTAACTTGAATTTTTTTAATAGTAGCTTCCTTTTTAACGCCGGAAATGTAACACTAGTGCGAGAAATTCTGCGTTCTGTACCTCTCTTTTATTGTCGCAAACTCATATCCCTGGAGTGTAAAGGTCATGTAGGGATCATACAGGTTACTCATTGAAAAAATATTAAATAACTATAACAAACGTTTAAAAGAAATTCTAATTACATTAATTAAAATGAAGTACTCGCCATAAATGCATTCATCATTGCCGTCATTCATTCGCTACAGATTTTAGATGTAGCCTCCAGGGTCCATGACGAGGACGTAGAAGGTTGAATTTTGAGACCCCACACAGTCCAGCCAATCAAGGCAAGACGGGTTGCCCAGTCAGTGAAGAGAAGGCGCTGTTGCCCAGCCTATTAGGGCAAGCCGGGTTGCACCAGTCAGTTAAGACAAGGCGCTGTTTCCCATCCAATTAAGGCAAGGCGGGTTACCAAGTCGGTTAAGACAATGCGCTGTTGCCCAGCCAATTAAGGCAAGACGGGTTGACCAGTCAGTGAAGAAAAGGCGCTGTTGCCCAGCCAATTGAGGCAAGGCGGGTTGCCAAGTCGGTTAAGACAAGGCGCTGTTAGCCAGCCAATTGAGATAAGATGGGTTGCCCATTCGGTGGAAGCAAGATGCTGTTGCGCAGCCAATTTAGCCAAGACGTATATTGTATATGCAGGAGCGTATGCGTGCGTGTGTATAGCAACATGTGCATACACATTTCATTCTCATTCATTTAATATTTCGACCTCTCTATTTGCAGCATCCAATGTGGTATTTAGCAATGAGTTATCGGGATATCTGATATTGTCTTGATGTCGTGCGTATCCCAGATACCATAACATACTAGCAACATGTGCACAGGTACCTAGAGTCCAAGCTCCGCTTTGGGAGGTACAATAGTATCCAAGAATTACATCATCATCATTTTCGACATGATTATGATCGCCTCCAACATTAAATCTATATGCTATAAAAAGTGTATGCTTAGTTGCATTACGGAATCTTGAATATAGACGTACTCTCAAGAATCCCGGCTCATTAGTGTTTTCATCAAGCTGAAAAGGCTGATCATTATCTCTTACTAACTTGTCTTGAATATACGAGGAGGAAAGACGTATTTGGTAAGTTCCTACAGTCAGGTCTTATAGAAGATAGAAGATAGAAGATAGAAGATAGAAGATAGAAGATAGAAGATAGAAGATAGAAGATAGAAGATAGAAGGTAGAAGATGGAAGATAGAAGAATATGGAAGAAGGTAAAAGAAGAAGAAGAAGAAGAAGAAGAAGAAGATAGAAGATCGAAGAAGATAGAACCAGTTGTCACGAGAGCCGTTGAAGGAGGATTCTAATTAGGGTGGACCGAGTTGAATTCTAGCGATTCGCGAGATGGTGGTGCGAATTGGTGGAATGAGAAGAGAGGGATGACCCTCTCTTTCCAAGTAGCGCGCCCGGTAGGAAGGAGTCGTGCGTAAATTAAAGGGCGTCATAGATTTTCGTGGTAGCCCGCAGGATCAGGGCCTTAGATTTGCGTCCGGCAGATTACCTCGGGGTGAAATGGGACAATGGGCGTTAGTCTGGCCGACGGCGTATAAATAAGGATCCCCAGGAAGCTAGCTCCTGGCGGGGCCGGGGTTGCGGAGGGTATCCAGGAGGAGATGCTTGCTGGTAGCAGCATTGCTGAGACCGGTCGACCGTCCATCTTGGACGTCGTCCTGGCGGTCCTTATCTGCGCTCACAGCTCTGCTTGCTAGACGTCCGGTGATCTAGGGCAGTTGTCCTCTCCTCTCCTCTCCTCTCCTACTCACCCCATTTCGCTCTCTCTATCGCTTCTACTCTGCCCCATCCCCTCAGCACCAAGTCCTTCGCGCTCTCACTCTCTAGACTCTTGACCCTAATCATTCCTCCCTCCCTTAATTATAAGTAGATCACACTGGTTCTCTAGACAATCTTCAGGATCTTATGGTCCAGGTCGTATCCAGAAGATTTGTCGCAAGGGACGATTGTGAATTTTCTTCAACGAAGGAATGCGAAAAGGGTCGAAAGAAGGTTCCACCAATGATTGCAAAGAACTCTTCAAATTGAGTATGATAAGGTGTTACATTTCACTTCATTCATATTTTTCAAAATAAAAAATTTTTCATTTCAGAAAAAAAATCTTTCTCCTTCGCTCCGGTGGGAATCGAACCTCACGTCTTCCGATTGCCGGTCAAGTGCTTTAAACACTAAGCTACTAGAAAGATCGAAGGCAGCTACTTTTTTCTGATATACACTTTTCATAGCAAGGAGTTATGTTTCAAATGCAAGTTGAAATAGAAGGAATCTGTATTATCATCGGAGTTGTTAACGATCGATCACATGTAGATAACTTTCACGAACTGTGAAATTGTAAAGCAACAATGTCGATCTAAGGTAATTCCTCAAATAACATATATTCTTAACGTCATTCCAGACTAGATGGAGTTTGAAAATTTGTGAATTAAAAAATTTTTAATTTCTGAAAAAAAGATCTTTCTCCTCCGCTCCGGTGGGAATCGAACCTCACGTCTTCCGATTGCCGGTCAAGTGCTTTAACTACTAAGCTACTAGAGAGGTCGAAGACAGATGCTTTTTTCCGAAACTTTTTTCAGCATTTGTATATTTGGGGCTGTGCATAAATTAAGCAATCTTTTTTTTTGATGGGGGGGGGGTATTGTAGGGCGACGATTTTTCTATGCTGTCTTATATTTCTTCAGCTACTATTACAGCGTCGTCCGCGTACTGAGACGGTCCAGTCTTTTCTTATAATCCCCGGTTAGAGAATTAATTAATGTTACAGTACGCTTGAGTCCGCCTTGCAGATACTTATAGTTGCTTGCTGTCTGTAACGCACCTTGCTGTTCTACCTCATGGTAGAACTATCCTTTCAATTGCCAAATCACTGTTTCACATTTGGTGGTTTGTCATTTTGAAGCAGATGGATCTGTCTAACCTTTCAGGTTGGGCGTTCAGCCATTTGTTGAGCTTAAAGAAGTATGTAAGGGAAGGGCTGACATTGGTGTGATTCACCTAATCTTGTTTGTCAAGTTTACAAAACTCTTAAGCACCAGTAACTCGCTACAATTCTGGTTCTCATTCTCTAGCTTTCCGGTACGGCAGCTAGGAAGGTAAGACTTGTCAGGTACGAAAGGGGGTATCTGACAGTGGCAAGCAAGCAGTGATCTCTAGATAGTTTTCTGAAAATATAGTTTTTGCGCCATTTTGCCATTTCGTGGAATGTCAACGCCAATTTTATTCGAGCAGATTTCTAGTTTTCACGATCTGATTGGCTGCAGCTCCTGGATTAAAAGAACGTATAGCGCCAGGTCATTCATTGACAGAAGTTAGGTTCTTAATAATTAGCTAATACATTCAAGGTGCGACGAAATTTGTAATCCCTAGTTTGTATGTTTTTAAATCGAAAACTAAAGATTTTCACGCAATTAATTAGAAATGAGAGAAAATTTATAGCGCCACTTTTTGAATAAAAGAAAGAAATTGAGGGATTAGTGTTCGAATACAATTATGATAATATTATTGATAAGAGGTTTCTTCCTAATTATATTCTATTCTATGTTCTAGGATAGAAACTTATTCATGTTGCTAAACAAACTATGTCATGTCGAAAATGTATCAAAATATGATCACATTTCGAACGAATATTAAAGAAAAACAGATTTTCCATGATCCAACATTACCTCTGCTGAGGTTTCAATCGCAAATGGTAATGCAGGTAAATGAAAAACTCACGAGTCCAGGAACAAACTTTATTTCTCTTTAAAACTTACTAGAGACGCTTGTTTTACAAATTCGCCTATCTTTCAGTGTTATTTTTTATAAGAAGACAATTGTAGGAAAATGTAGGATTTTTAGGGCCTTATAGCACTGGGTAGAAATCCTTGTATATTCGGTTGGTTGTCCGCCCGTACGTTATTTTTACCCAGTAGGGGAACTGACAAGACAGGAAGTTTGGTGAGTGAGGGGATATGATGGACGGAAGGGAGGCGAAAAGAGCGAATTTAGGGGCAGGGATAAAAAGGAAGGGAAAGTCGGGCAATTAGCCATTTTGGTCCGCTCCTGCACATTCTTTTTCTTCACCTCAGAGTTACTCAGGTACCCGAACTTTCTTGTTGTAATGTTTTTTATTCAATAACCTTGGTTCCTTGATGTCAGACATGTTCAACCCATATTATTGCGGTCAACCATTGTCTGTACTATCAGCGCTGATAACTGCAAACTTTTTAACGACAAGGATCCTGCTGTTACTGATGCAGTCAATTGTACCCATTGTTTGTATTGCTTGTAGGAGCCAACCATGTACTCCGTACTCTTTAAGGACTTCCCAAAGTTTACTTCTATTTACCTGGTCAAATGCTTTTTCTAGGTTAACAAATGCACAGAAAATTTTCTTTCCTACTCTTAAGCTTTTTCCCGTGATCTGTCTTAAGCTATATATCTGATCTGTACATGAACTTTCTGGCAGAAATCCACTTTGGACTCCCCATATCTTTTCTTCTGTAATTTCTGTTATCCTACGAATAAGTAATTTTGAGTATATTTACCTACGGTACTTAGTAAACTGATACCTCTGTAATTATTGCAGTTGTTCTTATCTTCCTTTCTTTTGTATATTGGTAGGTATTTGCCACCGTATTTAAGCATTTCAACATTGATACTGTCTACACCAGCAGCCTTGCCATATTTCAAATTCTTAATTATATCAATAACCTCAGTGACGCAGACATATTCAGTTGGGTTTTTTAATGTATTATATTCAATCTCGGAGCTCTGTTGCCCTATATATTCACCTCCTAATAATTCTTTAAAAGGGTCTTTTAAAGCATCTACTATCCCGTCTGTATCATATAGTATTTCACATTTGTTGTTTCTCATGCTCACAAACTCTCTACATTCACTTTTCTTCATCTCTTTATATATCAGTTCCATGGTTCCTTGAAAGTCGTTTTATAATTTCTTCTCTTCTTCTGCTCTGATTTTTTCTTCACTTTCCTTGAATAGTCGTTTAACTTTTTTCTTTTTGTGTCTGTAATAATTTTCAAGTCTACTTCTCTCCTCATCGCTAAGACTTCAGATGTTTAACGGTTTCTCGTGCGCTTTTTTCTTTTCCTGTTGGGCTGCCTTAATTTCATAATTCCACCATGCATCACCAGATTTTCTTCCTAGTACCGCCGTACTACATACTTCAATCGTAGTTTTAACAATGTTATCCCGTAACATAGTCCACGCACCCTCTACATTTTTATTGTACGTATGTACGTGTGGATGTACGTGTGGATAATTTTATGCCTAAACCAAGTATTTTTATTGAATAGGCCCTTTTCTAAGCATAATCTAGCTAACTTTTCCCCGTTATAGTTTTTTCTTGGATCCCCAAAATCACCTAGTACCTTTTTTGTATCTGTATCTTGATGTTGGACGCCGACCCATCCGTTCATATCTCCTAGCACAATTATTCTTTCCACTTGATCGCAAGTACAATTATGTCATTCAAAGTGTCCCAGAAGACGTCTTTAACTTCTCTTGGCTCACCATCAACTAGGGCATAGCACGCTACGAAGAATAATCTTCTGATTCCTACCTTCATCCTAGCCCACAACAATCTGGGAGATTCAAAATCATGATCTTTGAGATGTTGTCTTGCTTTTTTATTCATAATTAAACCGAACCCTTGACTCCCATGTGAATTCGCTACCTATTCCTGACCAGATTTTAAAACCGCGTTTCAGTACCCCACTTTCTATGTTTCTACAATCGCGACCCTTTTTCTTTGTTTCAGGTACGCATAAAATATCTAGTTTCCTTACGTGCATAGTTTCTCGTAGTTCTCTTATCTTAAGATCATTCACCGTGAAATAGAAATTTCTACGTCGCAAAAAATTTAATATTCGTCCCGTGCGTTAATTTGTTATCACAGCATACATGCGAAGAAGCGGGCCGCGGGGCGATAAAAAAATCTTCCCTATTTGTTAATGAGAGGATATTTTGAATAATTTTTTTAGTAGAAACCATAATCATACCTTTATGACCAACTTTCATGCTAGACATTTTTTTTACTAAAAATTCGCTTGACTCCCATGAGCTTGAACATATAAATGTAAAACTTATGCGATGTTGCAAGTAGAAATTTGTAACATTAAAATACATAACAATTTGTATACGTAGTTTACTCTGCCTACCGTAGAACATCATAGTGAATATAGTCTGTGAATTTTATCAAACAATTCTAAGAATTGGCTGAATTACGACGAGTTCAAGTGCATCTTTCTTTTAAACCTGCTTTTCAGGTTTGATTTAAAAACGGCAAAAACTGATATTTTTCTCCCAAAAACGATGCGAAATTTAGTCTTATATTAGAATATATATTTTTTCAATTGAAAATTTGTTTGAAAAGTTGCCTCCGGCCAAACTCGTTCAGCGAGAAAAATTTCGAGTCGGTTATAGAATCGGACCCTCAATTACAACCTCTTATAAAACACATGGTTTAACAACATACAATTGTGTACTTTGAAAAAATGAAACCCTTTATTTGTTTTTGTAGAATTAATTTCACAGTGTAGGTGTTTTTTTATGGTGATTCTAATACTGGTGTTCCTCGTAGTGGACCTTCCTCTTCTGCTGACAAAACTTCTCCTGGAGGGTCTATTCCTCGTGCAATGGGTGTTTGAACTTTAAACATACACTGTTTCTCTCGATGAACCAATTGGATTGAGAACCATCAATAATGATGTTTTCCCCATGCCAACCGAAAAAAATAATTGTACTGTCAACAGCCAATGGTGATGTCTGGGAAATATTGGAAAAAACATCAAACTACCGCACGGTTTTTCGTGGAATATATAAACCTGTTGATTCGGGGTCAAAACGGGTGAAAATAAACATTAACAACGACGCAGTTGAAGAACTGACCATAAAAGAAATCGCTGAATGTGCAGTAGTCACCAAACTCCCAATCACGAGAAATTATATAGTATATACTGAGTAAACTATAATTCTTTATACCTTCAATAAAAAAAATATAAAAATTAAATTTTGTGGGTCGCCGCTGGATTGGAAAAACTGGAAAATTTCAGGGAAAAGACAGTAAACTACTTTTTGACAGGAAATTTTACAAAGTTTTTAAATAAAATCTATTCAATAACCCAACTGAAAAAAAATATATATTTTTCAAGAAATTATTCTTTGTAAGTTTTAAACCTGTCAACTCACATCCAAAATGCCATATTTTCTACTTTCTACCATCATCAGTTTATTTTAGTTATCCTGAGAAATGTATACGATCAATTTTTCGCCATAATTATATAGTTTTTCTTCCTACATAACTTTTTTCACATATATGTGTGTATATATACGTCTGATGAAAAAGTGATTCCAACCATATTTGTAGATCTTTCTGAGATGAACATTTTTTCTCCTGAGGAGTTCTTTAGATTCTGTAAAACAGTATTCGAGTGGAAGAACGGTATTATTGATTGAAAGAAATTGGAATTCCTTCACTGAAAAAAAGCCAGACAAATGTTAATAGGATTAAGTTGACATTGTTTGATTAAAAAATACGACCTACTGGCTGGAGGGAAATATTTCTTTGAATCAAAGAAATATTAATTGAAGACAAAAATATACATTTTAAACCAAGCAAATGGCTCATTGTTCTAAATGAATGTGCCATCAATGGGAATGAATATTTCTTTGAAATGAGGAAATGTGAATTGATGGAAAGAAATATATTTTAAACACAAGCAAATATTTTATAGGCTCGAAAAACTATTTCTCCACATCAAATTTTTAAATATTTGAAGCAAAAAAATATCCCACTACGCCAAAAAAATATTTCTTTGGCCTAAACCATGCGCGAATGCAATAAAGTAGTTCGCACTTCAGCTGTTGTACATATTTTCGTAGATGAACAAATGGATTCTTGCAGCCTTATTTATAATTAACATTGTTATTACTGTAAATATTTAATTTAAAAAATTCACATCATTTAAAATCTTGATGAACCTAAAACAGAAAAATTCGATGAAAAATCCACCTCCAGCAGGAATCGAACTTGGATCCGTCGAGTGTGAAGTCCACAGCGATGACCATGACGCTGTCGCAACATGGAAATTCTAGGATGGAAAGCCGTATTTAACCCTCCCCATAAATGACAAAGAAATATTTCTTCAAATCGAAAACATGGACATGGAATTTAACAACATATTTCTTTGATGTAAAGATGTATTAAATCGAAAAAAATTACGCCACATTATTGAATATTCGATTTTAAAAAAATTACTTTGTTGAAGTAACAGTTTATTAGTTATGAATAATTAAATTGTAGTAAGCAAATAAAATATTTTCTTCAACTGAAGAAATAAATATTTATGTAAACACAATATCTTGTTAGTAGTATAGGACAACTATGGGGCGCCGTTATGGGCGTGGCCTAATCCCCCTCTCTACCCCGCACCCAGCGACTGGCGCCGACGCGTCGCAGCAGATAAGACGGGCTGGCCGAGATCTATGTAGTTGGACAGGGGGAGAGGGAACCCCGGTCTAGAGATTCTGGATCTAGTGACGTCACACATGGAGTTCCCAAACATGAAAATGGAAATGGTGGAAGAGTGGAGATAGGAGATTTCCGACTGGAGAGTTCAGGTTGTTGTGACGTAATAATGTTGGGGTTTCCCCAGAGAGAAAGATACTCAAACGATTTTTAATATTTTTAACTAGACAATTAATGTTTTAAATTGAATAATTTCTAGAAGCACAATTTAATGTTGATTTATTAGTGAAATAACTTTATAAAAATAATTATCTAAAATAGAGGAAGGGTAAATAATAAGAGTAATAGTTTTTTTAAAACCTATGAAAATAGATTTATTCAATTTTTGACAACAAAAAAAACCTTACATCGAAATAGACCTGCTAAAACTGTTTCATATTTGAGAAAAATCTAAACCTATCTTAGAGTTAAATACGCATACATAAAAACTAAAGATTATTTTATAACTCATTACATTTTACACACACACACACACCAAATTTAAAGAGTGTGACTCATGATAAGAATAAGAAGTATGGAAATAGAAACAATAAACAATCTATAATTGGTATGATCAAAAATGGAACCTCTCATAAAATCAATTTGTAAAGAAAAATGCGTCGATCACTCTTCAATTAATGAAGACAAGCTTTCTATATAAAAAGACAGGATTAAAATTATCATTCAATCTCGAACAGTCAGGAATCTTATTATTCCGGAATTTTCCAATTTAGATTGTCGGCAATGATATAATTTCGTACATTTTCTATTTCGAATATTTTTAAACCAATTTTGATAGGTTTCAAGAGGATAAAAAGATATTCTTAAAATTCCTAGGAAAATTGTAATGAGGTTTATTTTGAAAAACTTATTTTTAGAGAATATTTAGAAAAAAAATTCAAAATTTCACAATACTTCCAAAATGGTTGAAATAGAATTTCCAAGATACCAGGGGAATTTTTATAATTATTAATTTGAATAAATTAGGAACGAAATATACGTGTTTTAAGGTTTTAAAGGATTTTGACAGGTTTTTGTGGAAAAATTTCGCAAATGCGGACATAATTAAATTTTGTTCAATTCTATTTTGCAATGTTCAAAGATTTGGAATTTTATTGAAAATAAAGTTTATGAAACTTCGCAACAGGATTGGAGTTCACGAACTCAACATTACTCCCAAAATGTAGTAAATTATATGCTTCCTTTCAAATTATAAACATTTAATTGGAATACGATTATGAGAAATAATTTCTTTTCATACATTTGAATTTCGCGGTATGCAGCGGCCGTAAGTGACGATATTCACCAATCACCGCGCCACATCACATCGTTTTAAGCTAGCACGATCTCGACATACCGCTGATTTCAAATTTACAAAAACCAATTCCAAACATTTTCTCTTATTCATATGCAAAATAAACTGTTGTAATGTTAAAAATAAAACTTAAAAAATATAAAATCATATCTCGGGAAAAATTATTTTTTATCTAGTTACAATTTTGTAAAGTAACAAAAAAAATATTAATTTTATCGAATTTCATTCATGTAGCACCTATTTGAAATCCCAAAAAATTAGCATCTAAATCGAGTGCTACGCGTGCGTCTAGTTTTTCAGTTCGGTGGGAGAAATAATTTAGAATTAAAAATAAAAATTTAAAAAATCTATTCATTTGTTTTAATTTTCCATCACTTAAATTTTAGCTTAAATTAGTTTTAGGAAAGTAAAAAAGTTTTAAAAAAGGTAAACATTTTATTTTGAAATCTTCAAAAATTAACATTTTGCACTGAAAAAAATAGTTGATTGGGCCAACTAATAAAGTAGTAGGGCCAACTACTTTAGTTTTTAGTATATGTCGCTGCTATTTAATTGGTTGGGGCTACTACTTTTATTCGCAAGATTGGTAGTAATAGTCCTTACTACTTTACTTGTTGTCGCGACAACTTTCGATGGTACATACTATTTTCAGGTAGTAAGCCTTACTACTTTAATTAGTAAGTCTTACTATTAAATTAGTTAGTCTTACAAATAAGCTAGTTGATCTCACTACTTAAAGTAGTAAAAATTTCAAATTACAATATTTTGGTGAAAAATAAAGATATCCCAATAAATCCAAGTAGGTTTGAAAGGGAGAGATTTGTACTTTCAAATTCCATATTAACTTTTGTGGTACACATTTTTCTTGTTCCGTTACATAACCTCAAAAACAGCTAAAAACGCGTTTTTTGCACATATAGGTTAGGATATCTTGAAAACCTGACGTACAGGAGCAATTTTGAGTTCGGATTCTGGTTCAGCGCATCAAAATCCTTCGGAAATGTTTGGTCTGCTTTCTGGCTTTTGTCAAATTTTGTCGGCCTGTGTAATTGAAGCAATTATAGCACTTGAAAAATTATTTATGAATTTTTCCTATTTGTTCAAAAATTATGACGAATTTGTTATATTTACAGTTTTTACTAGTAAACAATAATAAAAAATTAGGAAATTTAAATATTGATTTTTTGCTCAATAACAATTTTTTGAAAATGGGCAATAAAATGTTGTTTTTTTTTTATTGAGTCGTATGCACAGATTTAAAGAAAAGTTGAATATGTCGAGCCTGAAATTTATTCAGCTCGAACCAAAGAAATATTTTATTATTTTCCTTCTTCCAAAAAAAAACTTTTGTCGTGATTTAGGATTTCTGGGTTTCATTTTTTTTTTTTGCTATTTTGGAACGTTATAAATACAAAGAAAAAAATGTCTCACATGAATGAAAAATAATAACATGTTTCTTTGGTTCAGGGTGAAGAAATTTCAGGTTCCAATCAATCCAAATACATGTTTTAGTACACTTTAAAAAAATTTTAAATGAGGCAAAATTTATTTTTCAATTTTTTAATTTTTTAATTGTAAATTTAAAAAAGAGAACAGAAGATATTAACCGATTTAAAAATGTTTTTTCTTGACTTGTTTTGGATGTCGACCCACAAATTGCTATCTTCTCAAACGACTCGATTAATTTTAGCATTTTTACTTCGCTCTACTGAAGAGTGTAGTTTCAAATTAACATTGAAAGTATTAATTATAGTATGGAAGAAATGACAAATCTTGGAAAGAAATATTCATGAGAACGATGTTAAAGATATTGAAATTGTTCATTCAACTAATTTTATTTTTTTCCCGACTTTTTAATATCACTGTGAATGGATTTCCAACGACCTATGTATATCCAATTTTTGAAAATAAATTTTTAAATAGCAGAAATCATTGAAAATTATTTGAAAATATAACATTTATTATAAAAAGGTTGTTTCTTCTTTTCGACATGTAAACATAAATGTTGAATCTTTCCCATATTTTCTCCATTTTCGTGAGAAAATTACCCTATTTCCCCTTTTTTGAGCTCCTTTTTGCGCTGTGATGCCTGTTATACAATTAGGTGATTTTTTTTGTGATCAAGTAATTAATTAATTGATCACGAATTGTAAATTGTAGAATGAGAAAAGTATGCAATTGAAATTTCTTCTATTCTTCATGATTTACACTTTAAGGCCATGTGACGAGTGGGTCACGTGACCAAACTAGTCCTCAATTTTTCATTGTAAACTTACGTCCAAAAGAAATAAGATATCGCGCTTAAAGTTTGGGAAATGAAAGATGAATGTGTTTCAGTTTAACATAAAAATATGTTTACGCCTAACATCTCAAAAAGATAGTAGATGTTCGGCATGAATAGCTTCATGTTAGGCGGTACAATCTTACCCTTTGAACATCTACATTTAAACATCCATTTTTCTCCGTGTGTGGATTCCCCAATTAAATGTTTGCGTCCAGTTTACAATTTAAAACAGATTTACTCTGAGAAAAATAAAATAAACTTTAGTGAATCGCCGAATGCAATAACATGTTACGCATTCATTTCTACGTCTCCTGATTTTTTTTTTTATTTCAGACTTTCCTTTAAAGAAAAGCAAATTTTTTGGATAAAATCTGAAGTCATGATTTATTTACAGGTGAGAAAAAATTATTCAGGATGACCACTGGACCAGAAAACCAGGAAATGGAAATGGCCCATCATTTTTTGAGATCGTGAAAAATCGGAAAATGATTATCTTATTTTTTGACCAGGAATGTTTATAATTTTTACTAAAAACACCTTTATTTCAATAATAACTTTGAATATTGGCCGTGTTTATATAGATTTACAAAAATTCGGTGAGCATTTAAATTCTCCAGTTTGCAATGTGTAACGTTTAATCTTAAAATCTTTTATCGTTAAGGTCCTCAAATTCAAAATTCTCTAACGTTGAAGTCCTGAACTAAAAAATGTTCATTTGTTTGTATCCACATTTTTTATATTGTTCATTTTCAAATGGAGTACATTTTTTAATATGGCTTTGCATACTTGGAGAAATGCATTTCAAATGAAAAATTGTTACATTTTTCACGTTTGAAGTTTGCAATTCTTCAATTTGCAACACAGCTGCTTAGAAATTGGACAATTTTTAATATTTTACTTTTAATAGTATATTGCGGGACGAGGGTCGAAAAGCAACGATTTCACAAGTTATGCATACAATTTTTGATCATATCGATAATCGAAATTCGACTTGATATGCCTGTGGAGCGGGTCGACAATCGAGTTTTCTACCCTAGGGAAGAAAATGAGAGATCACTGAACCGCCATTTATATTGATCTGTCACTCTCTGCCCTACGGTAGAAAACTCGACATTCGACCCGCTCCACAGGCATCGAAAGTCGAATTTTCGATTGAGGTATTATGAAAATAAAGTTCAAGTTTGAAGTCCTTTTAGAATTAAACTTGTACAAATTAGAAGCCTTCCAAGTTGTAATTGTACATAATATAATAATGAATGCTTGAATTGGAAATTATTCAACTGAATTATATAGGATTCAATTCAAAATTGTTCAATTTCAAGTGTAATTATATACTTTCAAATTGTTATTCTGTGCCATGTCCTTAAGGGCATGTGATACTTCAGCGTGTAGTAAATCGGGTTCAGTTCCCCCGGGTTTTTGTCCACAAAAATTAAATTTTTTCAAAACTGTATTTGGAGATGCTATAAAATAGAACAACAGACGTCCCCGAACTCTTTTTTTTGAGGGATAATAGAAAAAAATTGTATTCTGCTAAATACAAATTTTCTCTATGTGCACTATTTGGAGGTTAGGATTCGTTTTTGAGGTCTCTGCCATTCCGATAATGTCGGTCTCTCATAATCAGAGTAGTAAAATTGCACCAATTTTTTGTTGGTAATTTTACAATTCTAACTGGTACAATTTTTTTATTTTTTACAGTGTGATATGATTTTTGTGTCAGTCTAAAGTTAGTAGTTTATCAAAGTTTACCATTACTATCTACATTCGCATAATTACAATTTATTATATGCACCAATGTTTTGAATTTTTTAAATATTATTGAATTTCAAAATAAAATAATGAAAAAACGAAGTTGTCACTAAGAACCAACTTCATGCTGCGAACAGAACCAACTTCATACTGCGTGCACTTGTCGATCATTATATATAATTCTTGGATGAGCAAATATAGTAACTAGATGTCATTTTTTAGTATTTTGAAGTTGATTCCATAAAAAAAAAGTTTTATTCCGCCCCCAATTCTTTAGGCGAAATTTTGTTTATGATTTTGTTAATAACAGAACAAATAGAATCCGTATAAAACCCCTTAGATTCCTTTTGAGGGCCAGATACGAGAACGTTAAAACGCATGTAGTACCCAATTGACGCACAATTTATTCCACCATTTAGAACGTGTATAGAACTCCTTCAATCTCTTCTTAGTGCCTGGTTCGATAGGGTTTTGCATACACACGCTTTGTTATTATCATTACCGATTTTGGTAGAAATAAATATTGGAGCTTCCAAATTGAAAGCCAAAGAACTTTCTGAAAAAATTGTATTCACAGAAAACAAAAAAACATTTTGAGCTAAAAAGAAACCTTAGATTGCTTTTAATTGTTTCTTTTAAGATTTCTTTAATTGTATTAAAACTTAAATTAGAACATAATGTCCACTATGAATACACATTTAAAAAAAATTATTTTAAAGAATATTTTCTGGATTTGGCTTAATTTATAGCCTATAGTGGCTTGATTTAAATCGTCGATTCTATGCTAGTCAGTAATTAAAACTCTTCGTGAAATATTTATTTAAAAACAAATGCTTAGGATACCTTTTCATCGGTATTTCTTTGGAGTTCAAAACATTATTTCTAAAAAATTACAACTCCTATCGACTTCGTGTCTCACCTAAAATTTTTAATATTTAATTAATTAGTACATCCAAAATTATCAACTGTTCTCTCGTCTGTTTTGTTGGAAAAATGATCTAATTTAAAATAAAAAATAAGGGCAACACACGAGGTAGACAGGAGTAGTAATTCTTTTCGCATCACTTATCGTAATTATAAAAAGACCCTAAACTAAAATAAATAAAATTAGTTATACATTGTGCTTGGCGTAAATCACAGATTGCAGGACGGAGTGCTTAAAAATTAGTTTTTACTCCACAAAAATTCCCAATTTCAAAATTAAATTCCCGGTCATTTATATTATACGTATGGTTATTATTATTTATATATTATTGTTATTATAGCATATAAATGAAACTTTTTTGGAATGCTTTTTCATGAAGTACTGTTATTATCGGGGACATACCATCTCACAAGCGGCAAGTCTCTCTGCGGCAAGTCATAACTGCGGCATCTCTCCCTCATGGCATTTCTCTCATTGAAATCGATATTTTTGCGGCATCTCATATCGCACCCCTGTGACTAAGAAGAAGTTACTGTCATCAAAAGGATCTCCGCGCGGGGCTAGAGTTGGAGCCAATATTGGCCGCTGATTAGGTGGTGCAAACGCCCACTGTAAATCCGAAGGCATGAATTCCACGTCGAAGACTTCACGCTTGGGCGGAATTAGACGTAAATGTTGCCGTTGATGCCAAACATTATCGTTTTCATTTATATTTCTGATAGCGTTGAAATTATATTAGTAATGTGAATCTTTAATGTTTGTTTTTACTAGGTTACGAAGTTTACGGAATTCCTTTTGAATAAGGGAATTTTTAGTTCTGTTAGCTAACCTATGTTTTGAGTACTGGGCCCTCATTGAAATTCTAATTTCTGCTGTTAGCCATGGTGCATCTTCTTTGCGTGAGCTTGGAACGAAGAGTGGCGCGAATTTGTCAAAAGTCTCCGTTAAAATAGCAACAAGCCCGTTTACCTTAGAATTGGCATCCCCTTGTTAAATCAGATTATTACAATCATAGGTCTTTAGGTGATCATGAAATTCCTGCACTTCAATCCGCTATCGGATAATTAGCTTGTGGACTGGAGTAAACCACGTAACCTGAGAGACTTGCATGTGAGTAAACACATACCCCACCTCCCCTTCTCACTTCTCTGTCCTGACGAAGTAAACAATAATTCTCTATCGCAACGGCACTAGAGGGGATATCAAGTTTTAACCAAGTCTCTGAGACTGCAATTATATGACAATCACCAGAACTGAAAAAATTTTTGAACTCAAGAAAACGAGCCAGAAGACACTGAGCATTGACGTGGCAAATTTTCAATTTATCCATAAGTATGAGTGTAAGTACGAGACGCGAAAGACAGGCTGAAGCAAATACGGGGTCCCGTCAAGACATGTGAAAAGCAAAAATCCGAACCAAGCCCTCCAGAGGATACTATAGCAAATAAGGGTATATTGACGTTCAGCAAGGATGCCCCTCTGAGAAGATGACATCCCGCGTGAATTGAAACAATAAACAAGATAAGCAGGACAGGTCCAACCACATGCGCCTTCAAAAGATACAAAGGTCCCTATAGGATATATGTGATCACTTGAACTAATTAAATATATCGCACTAAGATATAATATATAAGTTATGCTTGTATAAAATACTACCATAAGGGCTAAAGGAAAACAAATATTTAAAGAAAAAGGATATATGGTGACTGAAGTTGACTCGACGTAGACGTTCAGCTGAGGACACCATGGTTGCTATCGTCGCAAGTCGAGATCCTGTAAGTGATCGAGCATAACTCTCCTTGAGCCGTCGTCTGATGTAGAAGAAGCTGTTTTCCTGCTCTAGCCAACCTATTAAGCTTGTCAATATGTTCTGGGAGATTTTCTGAAGCTTTCTGAGGTAAACCGTGTATCTCAAGTGTGTTGGCAAGGGCAGCCTGTTCGAGAGGATTTGCCTCGCAGGCCTCAGGCCCCAGGTCCGTAGCAGCCATTCCTGAACTATTTACGTCATAATTATCGATCGTCTCAGAGACAGATTTTTGCTTGGCCCGCCGATTCTCATTCGAAAAGAGTGATGTACATTTCCCACAGTACCATTTTTTATGTAAATAGTAAGGATAAGATTTAGAAAATATGTAGACAGAAGTATTGTAAGAAATGGAAGTCATGTAAACCCTTATGGTACACATTATGAATAAAGAAGATTATAAATTATGAAAATTTATTCTTATTCCTGACGGACTTTCTTACGTCTTGTATGACGAACTACATAGTCGTTACTAATTTTTATGGTTTAAATCAAAGGCTGTATTAAAAGTTATTATACTGATGCAGTATTAAGTACAACAAAATACTCATTATAAACTTTAGATTATAAAGCTATACTCAGGGATCACAGTCTTTTTCCTATTCCCTTGTTTTTCCCCTTTGTTTAACAATTCTCCTTTCCTCCCTGTTCTCGAAAAATTCCCCTGCTTCCCCTTTTCTCTTTAAATATTCTACATTCGAGCTGAGCTTATTTAGTCAATTCGACGCAACTGCAAATCGAAACGTCAGGCTTCAAACTCGGGACGCTTACATGCATCTGAAATTTTATTTTCAAATCTTACAACAACAAAAAATTCACAAATGTTTACTTGAACGATTTCAAACTAAACTATTTAGGACTTGAATGAAAAATTAAAGCTAAAATAATTTTTCAAACAAAAAAGTATCACGATTTAATTATTAATAATGGTGTTCCTTAAAAGTGAAAATATTTTCGGTTTTTTTACAATCGCCGTGAATGGATTTCCAACAACCTAAGAAGGGTTGATCAGAGTTGGAACTTTTTTCTTTTTCTTTTAAAATCCCTACTAAGAATCCATTGGATGCCTATATATTAATTTGCCAAATATTATTTGCCAAAGGCAACTTGTCTTTGAGAAAATCAACTATTATCGAAATTTTTATTATGGATTAAAGTGTTTATATATTAAATTCACTTTTCCTACATTCGCAACATTTAATTAAAATGATTTTTAATTCATAACTCCATCTAGTCTAAAAAAGACGTTAAAATTTTTCTGTTATTCTCTAATGATAATACAGATTCCTTTGAAATACGAATGTTCAATTGCTAAAAATTGAATAAAATTAAAAGTTGAATTTTTAACTGTTGAAAATTGAATAAAAGTGATAATAATTTTTCAAGGGATAAAAATTCAATTGTTGAAAATTGAACAGTCTTGAAAATTGAATTATTAACTGTTAAAAATTGAAGAAAATTGATAATAAAATTTTCAATAGTTGAAAATTATATTGTTGAAAATTAAAGAAAACTGCCAATTAAATTTTCAACAGTTTAAAATTCTATTGTTAAAAATTGATGACAATTGAATTTTTAATTGTTGATAATTGAAGGTCTAGATGCAAGAACCGGGCGAGCTCTCGAAAGCGTGAAAAAGTATTGTCCAATCGTCTTGTAATATCCAAATTTTAAAGTTCAAAAAAATAATGAAAAAAAATATGTACTTGTAGAGGATATTAAAATGGAACTTCTTTCTTTTTAAAGTTTTTTTTCCTATGTATATTTTTAATAAAAAAATTGAAAAAGTGGGATAAATTTTTTCCCAAATTCAATTATTTTTTAAAACATAAATCGTCCTTACTCAGACAAATATGATTGAAACTGTTTGAAATCAGCGGAGCTAGAGAGATTTTTTTCACAACTTTAAAAATTAATAATCAATATTCACAAAATATTGATTATCGACCATATAGACAAAAAACATTGACATCATATTATATAAAATTCTAAAGTTTGTCTATTTTTCCTTTAAACTGTGTTTCTATATGCAGAAATTTTCATAAAACATTACTAACCGGCTAACTCAAGTGTAACCTGGAAATTGGAAAGAAAATACAACAATCCTGAAGCCTATTTTGGAGATGAGTAAGTTATACCAATTTATATTAATTAATTTTCTGTTGAAATATAATTTTTTAAAGCTAAAAGCTTCAAATAATATTGCCATTTTTACATTCTCATCTCAATGAGAAGGTATTGGTTTTATGTGAAAAACGACTTTCTCGGATTCAATCAAATGTCGACGTTTCGAGACCCCCTGAGTCAGAAAAAATGGTTTTTACGAGGGTGTCTGTCTGTCCGTCTGTCTGTCTGCCTGTAGTCTGTAGTATGGTGTAGGCACGATAACCAAGAAAGATTGATCAGATTAGATTTTGCTTTGGCACACTTTTTGAAGGCCTAAAAAGAAAGAACAAGTTCGTCAACCAGCTATTTTAGATAAAAATTCAAAAACTGAGCACATTTTGAAAAATTTTGAGACCACTTTTTTCCAAAATTTGAAAATTCTATGTGCGGTTGTTAGTATTATTCCAAGAGACAAATAATTTAGCACAGTAAAATTTTTCGATAAAATCAAAATTATCAGAGTTACAGCATTTTCAAGATCTCAAAAAACAAACGAAAATTAATATTTTAAGACGAAAAACGCATGATATGAAAAAAAGTTCGAACAAGAAAAAAGTTTCTGTTTGAGAGCCCTACAATATTATCATAACAGCTTTTCGAATTTTTTCGAAAAATAATGACAAATTAACAATTCCATTTTGCGGTCAAACTATGCAAGGTACAGAAAAAGATGAAGATACAAAAATCGTGCACTCAAGAAAGATCTACAAATTTGTTACAGATCACGTTTTGCTAGGACGCGTAGTTTTTGTTTTATTCGTGCAAAATGACATTAAAAAAAATTCAATGTTTTGGAAGACGACACAAGGAAAGAAAAGAAATAATAGGCAAACTTTTCCACTCAAAGAGGATGTACAAATTAAGTTATATTTTTTTAAAATGACACAAGAGACGAAAAAAAAATAAAAAGACAAAAGTTCGTAAACGAAAAAAGATCTACAAATTTGTTATAAACTCTTGCTATAAAAATATATCAAAAATTAAAAATGACTTTTTATTCAACTACATTTTTCGCCTCAATCATATCCACGAAGTTGCTTAGAACCACTTTACACTAGTATGCGTATTTTCAGATTAAATCATAAAAAAATAACTGAAAATAAGCAAAAAATTAATTTATGGAGAAACGACACGAGTTAGAATAAAATTTATAATAACAACATTTTTTGTATAGGATGCACACTTTTTTATAATTAGAAAAATAAGACATTGAAAATACGTATGTTTCAATACCAATGCATATTATGAATTGTAATAATACAAAATTATTGAACTAATAGATTTTTCTATAGCGTTTTGGCTGGTATTTCATTACTTTGTTCCACTTCTGCGCAGCAGGTCTGATTTATATCACTTCTATCGCATTAGTAATCGTCACCTTAAGCCAAATTGGAAATTAAAAATGCCTATAATTGTATTTAAGACACAATTCTCATGTTCACAAAGGGCTTAACCGATTAAAGCAGATATAGAGAAACTCAATTTTGATCACTTCACATGATATTTTATTAGAGTCAATTTTTAGTCACGATTAAAATTTAAATTATGCAAATGCGTTAGTAATTGTCAGGCACATATCCAAATAGTAGCACGAGAAAAGTATACTAATTTGATAAAAGGATATTTCAACTTTCCTAAAATCACACTTTTTATCATACGCGGCAAGAGCGAGTCTCGTTATTCAAAAAATATTGGGCCATCTGACGATAACTGACGATAAGCAAAAGTATCGGATAGGATTTCCTTTCGAACCAATCTGAATCATTCCGGAATCCCTATCCGAACCAATCCGAGTTCATTCGAACCAATCCGCAGTAATTTCTACATTTTGTTTGACCCAAATCGTTTAAAAATTAATCTGACTCAATCCGGTTTATTTCGAACTCAATAACGAACCAATCTGAACCAATCCGAACCAAATTTTCAATCTAAATGAATCCGAATCAATCTGAATTCGGATTTATATACACTAAATTTTCAATCCAAAAGAATCCGAATGAATCCGAATTCGGATTGAATTGGATTCATTCGGATTGAAAATCGTTTTAGTTCAATCCGAGTTCGGATTCATTCAGATTGAAATTTTTTTTCGGATTTGTTCGGATTGGAAGTTTGTATTGAACCGGATTGAGTCGGATTAATTTTTGACTAATTTGGTTCGAACGGAATGTAGAAATTTTTTCGGATTGGTTCGAATTAACTCGGATTGATTCGGATATAGATTCCGGAATGATTCGGATGACTTCGGATTGGTTCTGAATGAATTCCTATCTGATACTTTCGCCAGGGTAATGCAGTGACGATTACCAGTGCATGTACCTTATAACGTGTGTGTGATATTTCTAATCCTGAGCACTATTACTGCTCTTCCCCAAGTCGAAATTTACAACTGGCTTTTTACCGGGCCAGTACCGCCGGTCGGATATCGGTGCTGGCGTGGTACTGGTATCCTCCATGAACAGGGATAATACTAGCATGGTAGCAGTCTAGCAGTCTAGCTCTGTGTGTTCGATAGTTTTGAACCGCAGCTACAACTTTTTAGTGGTTTTCTGGTGTCATTTATGTTCCCACGAGCAGCTAGGGGAAGGGATCATCCGTCCTTGTAGAGCACCGCATGCAAGGATGAGGCTGCATGCTCTGCGAGGCCGCCCGGAATCCCAGAGTCATCGCTTAAGCCACCTGACCCAGGTGCCATTCAGCTTTCGGCACTGTTGTTGCACCTCCGTTTGGGGTCAAGAAGTTTCCAGCGATGGGCGCAGAGCGTGTCATGCACACGCAGAGTTCCTAGGACACATACTATCTGGGTGTCCCACCCATGCGGGAACAACGTATATCTACAGACATAATGCGGCCCTAAGAGTGCTTTTATTTTACCTGATTTTAAAGTTTCGAAAACATAACCTCAATTATGTTTCACATGTTAGTATAGGTCTCCACTAATTCAAAAGATTGGGATGGCAACCGAAAGATGAGTCTAATGACGAATAAGCCGGTTCAGGAATAATATTTTTCTTAAAATGTTCAGCTACTTGAAATGCTCATTTTAAATAAAAACGTTGTAATTATTACTGGTACAGTAATTATTACTGTGACTGAGACTAGGAAAATAAATGAAGCCAAGTTGGGGCCAAGTCGGTCGGTAAGTTAGTCTCTGACCGGGTTAGGCGTTTCATTTGTGGTTTGGTCCTGTCTAAAACCCCAATTTGGGGCCAAGTTTTTCCTATTTTGGGCCTAGCTAGCGCCATGACAAAATTTCCACACGGGAAATTCATCTTCTACTTGCAGGATGGCTGATGTTGAGGATCAAACAGTAGTATTAAACACATGTAAGAAAAATTAATTTTTAAATATTTTTTCCAGCAGTCTCAGGCTCTATCCTTAAAATTTGTTCTTCAAAAAAACCTAACAATCAGTGAAAAACCACTGCATTTTTCAGTACCCATCACTGAAATATCAAAAAACTTCAGTGGCATTTCACTGATTGCCAGTGGATTTTTCTTAATTAAAATCGTGAAAAGTAAATCACTGAAAATCATTGAAATTCAATTTTGTTATAACATTTTAATTATATTATTAGTTTGTTATTACTGTGTCACAGAACCAAATCAGTTACAGGATTTTAACTGATCATTCAGTGAATTTTCATTGATTGATCCGTGAAACATAGTTTACTGGAATTTCAGTAAGTTTTTCTACTGAGAGATCTCAACAAAAACCCATGGAAATTTGAGTGATTACTCACTGGTTTCCAGTAAATTTCCACTGATTCAAATAGGTATAAGTACTTAAATGATTCTAATTGAATAGAGTTTGAAATTGGCCAATTTGAAACATTTTTAAGTTTACTCTTTAAATTTCTTGCAGTGAAACTCCACTTGATAACAGTCAGAAGTAAGCTAGTGGGCTTACTCCTGACTAAGCTAAGAGTGAAATCTCACTCCAATCGAGTGGAGTTTCACTCTCAGAAATGTAGAGAGAAACTATAAAAATTAACAATCTTATTTTCCCGTGTAGAAATTTTGTCATGGCGCTAGCTGGGCCCAAAGTAGGAAAAACTTGGCCCCAAATTGGGGATTTTGACAGGACCAAACCACAAATGAAACGCCTAACCCGGCCAGAGCCTAATTTACCGACCGAATTGGCCCCAACTTGGCTTCATTTATTTTTCTAGTCTCAGCTACATTATAACTACAAATTTTTTATTTAAAAGAAACATTTCAACCAGCTGAACTTTTTAAGAAAAATCTTATTCCTGAACTGGCTTATTCGTCGTCAGCCTCATCTTTCGGTTGTCATCCCAATCTTTGAAATTAGTGGAGACATATGCTAACATGTGAAACGTAATGATATAAACTTCTTTCAAAGCGTATCAGAATTACGCTTGCAATTTTCAACCACGAAATTCACTTGTTTTATTATAGCGAAGTTGCCGCATTACCAAAGAACATTGCGACGCTCCATTTCGTCAAGCACAGAATGATTATTTAAATCAAAAGATTCAAGCGTACCTTCTATGTCCTGAATCCGGGCAGTAACACTGTCGAGCGCTTTTTTGTCTTAGTAACTCGTTCCGGAAGTCCATCGAGCTTCTCTTCTATGGATTTGACAAAGTCAAGCACTTTCTGGTTGTCCTCAGAAAACTTCGTTTGAAGTGTAGTTTGGAGTGTTCCGGCGGATTGAATAATCCTATTGATGTCTTCCAGGTTGAAAGCCCGAGTTGGAGATGGTGTTTGAGAACCACAGCAACGGGAGTAAGCACTGGTAGGCAAGGTAGCACAGCGACCTGCACAAGCAAGATTGTAGGGAGCGGAGCATCCTGAGCAAAACGTAGCATCAACAACTTTAGTTGCGCAACCTCTGCAGATTTTCTCCGCGGAGAGAGTAATCTTAGATGTGTTTTTGTTCAAGGCCATAGTGGTATAACTATTTTCAGGTCTAGAGACAAGTGGGTGAATGTTCAAAAACTAAAAATAGTCGGAAATAAACTGAGTCCATTGATGAATGATATACGTATATCTGAAACTGGTTCACTGATAATCCGTTTTCTCCACTGAAGCAAGGTTTTTTCACTAAAAATCACAGACACCGTTCACTGGCCACGTGGAAACTTCACTGATTTTTGCAATAAGTATTTTTGCGACAAAACCGTCATTCACACCTTCACACACACGAGGGGTGTTAAGGGTCACTAAATTCATACTTCAGACACTTTTTTGAAATTAAATACGATGAATTACACTCAAAAAACAACCAGAAACACGGAGACACTTAACAGTACGACCACCCTCGTCGCCAGTTGAGACGTCAATGATTGTGAATTGTTAAAATTGAAGAATTTTGCATTTTTTGAAAAATCGAAAATTCAAATTTTGAACGCACCAAACATAATGAAAAACCCAAAATTTAATTTTGCTGTCAAACTGTGCAAGTTGCGATAAAAGATGAGAAGAGAAAAATAGTGCACTCAAAAAATATCTACAAATTTTTTATCAATTACTTTTTGATAGGACGCGTCGTTTTTGTTTTATTCGTAAAAAAACAACATTAAAAATTAAAAAATTGAATTTTTGGACAAACGACACAAAATAGGAAAAAAATAAATAGATAAAAGTTATTTACCCCAAAGAAGCTACAAATATGTTATTAATTTAAAATGTTATTAAAAATGTTGTGAATTGTTAATTTGTGATGCATGCCTTCTCTGTCCCTTCGACGAACCTTTTTACAAACAAAGGCGTTGTAGCTCTACCTCCTGGGTGGCGTGAAATGGGTTAATTTTGCTGTGAATTTTTAAGCTTTATTTGTTGAAATGATCTGGCTGAATTAAAAATTATTCCTTCTGGAATTATATAATCTGTTACTCTTTTAAGGTTTAAAAAAATATATTTATACGTCGACCAATCATAATTTTCTTTGCAAAATTTCGCTTACATATTATTTTTTCCAGTTTTTTTACTATAGTATAATTTAGGTTTGTATCTTGGGGCAAAGAAATCCGTTCTGTAGTTTGACAAACATTCTTTCTTGAGACTATCTAGATTATCAAACTGACCATATAAATTTTGACACTTCAAGTTTGAATATCCATTTTTCTCCGTGTATGCAAGGACTCATAAAACCTGACGGTACAACTTTGAAAATTCGCCACTCAGCAAGTAATTTATTTGGAGACTTCAGATGGGGATCATTTTGTAGGTATTACCCTAGAGAATAAGTGATTTTAAGTTTCGGAAAGAAATATGAATAATTGCCTGAGATATAGTGAGTTGAGTATCAAAAAGTATGTAAATTTTGTTCTCATTTTGCACTAAATTGCATTTTTTTCAATGTTCCGGCATTTTAATAAAAAATATAACTTTAGATTCATGTTCAGCAACCTCGAAGACATAAAGTAAAACTGGTTTTAACGATTAGAACGACCGTGGTCACTACTAAGTCATTTTAGGTGTGAGTCCCGCTCGCCTAAATGGTCCAGACAGCAATCAAGACGCCTCATCCTACTGATCAATAATTCCCTCATGTGAAGTCTCTTGTATTTCTTACCTCCATATTTGGTCTGATGATCAGCGGTGTTAGATGAAAATTTTCTCGCTCTCTTTTCCTCTCCTTGTCTCTTTCTTTTCTTCTTAATCAATTGAAATTACTATCTTTTCTATTATCCTTGTATGGAGCCGTTTCTCATGATACAAAGATATTTTTCTTTTCAATCCCTTTAGATTAAAAGTGTACAAAGATTTGTGTGTCGAGTGTCACGGCGCACGTGACACTGGGGACGTTCAATATGTAATATTCAAAATAAAACTATTTTTACCCAATTTTAAAGTAGCCCTTTTCCAAAGAACCTATTTTTCGTTTTGCTCACTTCGACATTTTATCTAATTAATAACACAACTTTTACCTTAAAGACACATGTAATCGAACTCTGAAGGACATAATTTATTGAAGATAATTAAAGTACAAAATATAATTGCAATTAGAATAGATATAATGACCCTAATATAATGTCCCTAACTTACCAAGCTCACTTTGCAAGCGGTTTGTTTGTGAATGCGCCTTTATGTTGTTCTGTTCAAGGTCTCCAAAAGTCTAAAGGAACCCTTTTGGATATCCACATATTTCTACTGAAGCTCGAGTTCTAAAAGACACCATCTTTTACTGAAGCAGCAACGTCAGTGAGCCCTCAGTTTTTTCTGTTTTCAGTGACGGGTATGCTTATTCGTAAAAATACTGTCTTAGGTAGTTCAACTTTCAACGAAGTAGTTGATTTTTCAACTAAAAAATATAAGTCTGCAACTGAAAATGGTATAGTTAAACATTTAATTATAAAATACCTTTCAAGAAAATGAAAGGAATTTTCAACAAAAGAGTTCAATTTTCAACCAAGAAAGATTTTTCATTTATGTATATGCCGCGGTTCTACTGGGAGCCAGGTTCATTTTCATAGATCGCAGTTGCTCCCAGTGGAACCGTGCGGTGGTTGTTTAACCATTTTTTAAATTATATATATATATATATATATATACAAAGCCTATGACAAAGCCACCGAACGCGTCCTCGGGTTGCGGATAGAGGGTCCCTGTACCAAGGGTTTCTGATGAATATGATGTTGTACTGATGCTCCTATCAGAGACGAATTGAAAGCCAAAAAAGAAAAAAGAGAACGGAAACTGACGGAAAAAAATATTTTGAAAGACTTTTGTAACAAAAAAGGCGACAGAGAAAAAAGAAACGAAGAAGAGAGGAAGACCAAGAAATAAGTAAAAAAGTAAAAGAGCAGAACAAAAAAAAAATAAAGAAAAAAGGTTCTACTCCTCTAAAAAAAGGGATATATTGTAATAAATGTTTAAAGATTTGAATCACGATTCCAAAATTATTGACTCCGCTAAAGTGGTACAACTCGCCCCGCATGTTTGTACAACTCGCCCCGCATGTTTGTACAACTCGCCCCAGGCCTGGGGCAAGTTAAACCATTTTCCGCATCATCTAATTTCGCTTTTAATGATCTCAGTTATTAAATTAAACTTTTGATACTTGTAGTTATATAAGCCTAAGGTATACAAAACAAGATAACAATAATATGTTTTGAAAAATTTCGTCACAAAAAATATAAAAAATCGAAAACTAAAAAGTGGTTCAACTCGCCCCGGTCTCCCCTACTGATTAATAGTATAAATTTTCGTGCTACTTTTTCAAGTGAGCTGATAATTACTTTTAAATTTTCCAAAATAAAAAAACTGAAACTCCAAAACTGCCGCTTTATTTAAAATAATATATTTTTAAATTAATTCTGTCACTTTCTGTAATTATAGGTATGCGAAATTGATAAGTCGCTACATACATTTTCTTTCTTATTACGCTGCTTTTGATTTCGTGTTTCCAATTTTTAAATAATTCTGAAGCAATCTTTCAATTCTGTTCTTAAGTTTCTGAAACCCAATTTTTCATGCAAATGTTCGTCGCATTAATAGTTTATTTTCCCTATGATGATGATCTTTCCGATTGAATAATTTACTGTATATATATACAGGGTGTCCCAGACTCAAATGTCCGGAAGAGAATCAGGAGAGAGATAAAACAGGAGAGAGACAAAATAGTTCCGAGTCCCTGGATTTAACGTCAAGGTCAGCCCCAAAAACGGCGCTAAGTCCAGGTCCGACTGTACAATAATTTTTTGTATGTAAAAGTCTAATAATCTTACGATTCATTCCAATCAGAGATATGAGTTTGTATTTCCATAGTCACGAGTCGACTTTTTCTAACCGTACCCCGATTATCCTTAAATTCGTATATTTTATTTCAATTATGGATATGCGATAAAAGCAATATTAATACCAAAAGTCTCTCCGTGTATAGATAATTATTGATATTTACATTTATTAAATGATTTAACATAAATTGTTTATTTTTAATAAAAATCCAACCATTTTTACCTTTTTTAATAATTAATAATATAATTTATTGAGGAACAATGATAGAAAAATGACTATAGAAATCTATAATATTAAAATATTGAAATAATTATTGCAAAAAGTATGAGACATCCGTAGCTCTTGAATTTCATTATACTTACAATGTTAAACGAAGCTTCTTTCAAGTATGTCAATTATTACTCGTACCGAATATTTTGGGTACAGTCGTTGCAGCTCTCTTCTAAGGTATTGATACCTTTCCTCCTTTTCTTTTAGTTAATCATAGGTTAAAAATTCATGGTGGAACGTTTCGCAAGTTAATCATGATTAAACCGATGATTAAAAGATAACCATGATTAGTTAACCATGGATTTAATCAGAGATTGTGGAATCGGCCCTTATACGTTAAATGCAAAACGGAAGTAGTTTTACTGATAAACGATTTCTTTTGAATTTGAAAAAAATTCCTACAACTATTAAAGGATTTAATTTGTTGACTAGCGGAGAAAGTGCGCCTGCGCATGAGTGAATATCGTTTAGCACCCAATTTGTGCAAGTAAATTAGTACGTGTACGCATAAACTCACTTATAATTGCTTTTTATGCTTTTGACGTATGAAAAATTGGTACCGCATACAAAGTTGTACCTTCAAATTTTTTAACGCTGAAATCTAGAATGGATTGTTTTTATAGAATTGATAATTATCGATTTTATATTTACATTGACCAAAGTTCGGCTTTTGTACATTACTTGCACGTAACATCATGCAATAAGTTTTCTTTCAACGTACAAATTATTCTTTCTTTGGCCCGACAATAGATTTCACTTCAAGATCAAAGGGAATACTTTCATAGTTAAAGGATAGCATTTGAAACGACCATCCTTTAACTATGAAAGGATTTCCTCTCATCCCAATTTTGAATGAAAAATCCTTTAATAGTGAAACGAATCGTTTGACAGTCAATAGTCTGTTTTTAGAGTGAATGTGTCTACTCTCTCTCTACCCTCAAACCTTCTAACCATAAGCCCTCTACTCTCAAACCCTCTACCGCAAACCCTCTGCCCTCAAGTCCTCTACC
The DNA here is from genome assembly GCA_011634705.1 of Andricus grossulariae. Classification (NCBI taxonomy): domain Eukaryota; kingdom Metazoa; phylum Arthropoda; class Insecta; order Hymenoptera; family Cynipidae; genus Andricus; species Andricus grossulariae. Next base: position 166,628,855 of record JAABKJ010075445.1, on the reverse strand, counting down.
CTTTAACCCTATATATTCGAACCCTCTACTATCTATACCTTATTATTTTCTATCCAAGCTTACTACGTTCTTTTACTATTTTATCTCCTTTTTTCCTCATTTACATGTTCGCCATTGGTAGTATACCAGTAGTCACCCCTTCTCTTCTCAATTCGACTCCCTCCAACTGCTTACCTCTCAGCCCTATACCCTATACCACGTAACTAATATTACCCAGTCTCTACACCCACGACCGCCAGGCCATCTATTCCCTCCTTCCCCTTATTTCTAACTACTCACCCCTATACCCTAGATGATCCTCTCTCTTTTGAATATATCTCTCCTGTTCCATTTTACTTCCTAAACCTCTCTCTACTCTCCATCCATAACCCCCAAACCTTTGTACACCTACTCCTTTCTCTTCCCCGGGAAAACCATACTTCCAAACTTCCTCTGTAACCATAACCCCATGTCATCTACATACCACTCCTCTACACCCCAACTCACTTTGCCATCTACCTATTTACCCCTTACTCCCTTACCCCCTTACCTCCTCTCACCCTTCCAACCACGGGCGGTATACTTTTTTCTACACATCCTGAAAAACGGACGGCATGACCTTAGTATGAGACTTTTACATCCGAAAACATAAAAACAACGTATAATTTCAACCTTTCTTTATTCTGTAAGCAAGTAAAAGAGGTGAAAAGTATTGTCGCCTCGGGTTGCGGATAGAGGGTCCCTGTACCAAGGGTTTCTGCTGAATATGGTTACAATAATTAATAAGCAGTCGCAAAGCCGTAATTGATATGACTAATCAATTTGAAATACCATATCTTACAATGTTGATTCTTACTAAAATCACGGGTGATGCGCGAAATCACATTCAGGACAAAAGTGATTTAGATTTGAACGATGTTTTGAAAACTCTTTAACGAATTTATTCTCAAGAAGAAGATGTCATCCAATTATTACAAACTTTCGCCAATATTGAACGAAGTCCCGGTGAGACTATTTGAGAATATGGGGTGCGCGAAAATCAAATTTTGAACAAGCTCGTAAGTCAAGTTTTAGAAAACACTCCTGGGGAAAAAGGGGACGGCAGAAGTGAAGCATATAAAGAAACCGTTGTTGGCAATTTTTTGCGCAGATTGGATATGGATCTTTATATGAGTATTTCCGACAACGAAATACATTCTTTAGATGACGCGATTGCAATTGCAATTAAAGCTGAACAAAGGGTTAAAGTCGGGAAAGGGTGCATGGGTCTGTTGAATCTGTTGCGGTCCCTTCTATTTCGTCACAAGGAGATTTTAAAACGAAGTCAAGTCAGAATGCATATAGACGTATAGCTCATATGCAAGCTCAAGAAAATTCCAAGCTTAAGAGTAACCTAGATTCCATACAGTGCTTTAAATGTCAGGAATACGGACACTTTCAGCGGAACTGTACCCAAAAAAAAGGAAGAACAAAATGTAAAGGATAGAGAAAGCCAAGAATGTTCCCATTGCGAGAGTGTAGGTCACGAGTATAACTATTGTAAATTGAGGAAAAGGCACGAACCCGAAAAATCTCGAGCTAAGAAGGGACTAAGTAACTTTCCTATTTTTTTAAACGAGAAACTGGGCAAGAGAATAATTTTGAATCTTCATTCTTCAGAAGAACTAGTTCCGGTAGTCGATTTTAAAAATTTGTCTTTTAAATGTTGTGCGATTCAAGTTTTGGTTGATACCGGTTCAAGTGTGAATTTGATTAAAGCAAATATTCTTAGCCCACCGATAAGTGTAAATTCGAAAATAATTTACAATCTTGTAGGGATCAGCCCAGACATGGTTCCAAGAGAGAGGGAAGTAAAAATATATGTGAGAGGAATTATCACACTTTTTCAGGCGGTATCCAAAGATTTTCCTATTCGACAAGATGGGCTCTTAGGCGTTTCTTTTTTGAAGCAACATGGGGCGATTTTGAATTTTGTTGACGATTATATGCATTTAGGAGACGTAGGTCTTCCATTTATTACGCACACAAATGTAAAATTACCTGCTCGAACAAAAAGATTAGCAACATTGCCCATAAAGGCCACAAATTTAAGCGAAGGTTATATTAGGAAAATTCAATGCGGATCAGATGTATTTGCTGGTGAGGCTTTGGTATCAAATATCGCTAATTCGGTTAAAATTTTTGTAATAAATACATCAGACAAAGATGTAGATTTAACAATACCACTTCTTGAGCTGGAGGAGTGTGAAGTATATTCTCCTTCAATTCAGGATTGAAGGTCATCTGAAGATTCTCAAGACGAAGGAAAATCTAAAGCTGTTAGGTTCACAAAACTTATAGAAAATCTTGATTTACGTGATTTGAATGACGAAGTGGTGTATTCGATTTGCTGCCATTATCGAATTGGACCTTTAAATTCAATTCTGCAATGCATTAGCCTCTATTCGGCCAAGTTTATTTTATGAAATGAAAGGAAATTATAAGTTTCTTAGGGTAGAAATGAGTATAATTATGTAAAATTTTTAACTAAACAGAGTGATATCAATCAAACTTTGATTCCAATTCGTCAATACACATGATTTGACAGACTCAATTCTGCAAGGTGAGAGGCGATGAACGCGGTGGGTTACCAACTGTCGGCAATAAGGTTACCAGTTACCCACCGCGTCCATCATCCTACACAATGCGTGTTGCATAAATCCCGGCTAAGAACGGATAAACCCCTGATAAATAGTTTTAGTGTCCCACATAAGTCCCGGATAGAACCAGATAACGAGATTGTGTGTCAACTAGATCCCGGCCAGGACCGGACAGAACCCGGATAGATATTTTTAGTACTCCATATCAGTCCCGGATAGACCCGTATAACCAAATTGTGTACCAAGTAGATTCCCGTTAGGATTGGATAAAACCCGGATAAATATTTTGAATGCCTCCTATAGGTCCCACATGAGCCCGCGGATAGATATCTCTTAGCGTCCTGGTTGCCGCAAAAATTCTCGAAACGGATGATATTATCAGTATCTTCTTTCAACTCTATTGTTTTCGGGATCTTGTATACCTCTCTCCAAAAAGTCTCTACCTCGTTGGCCTTGGGTGGATTTTTGACCGATATAGTGAGATCGCTGAAGAGGCGCAATGGGTCAGCGAGAAACTGTTGATTCTCCCTGACCCATCTCTCCCTCTTCTGTATTCTCCTTCTTACGTCAGATAACACCCGCATTTTGTCAACAATATCAAAATATGCTGCTTGATTGTCAGCAGCTGTGACTTGTTTACTGTGTGATTTTAGATCCTCAGTTCTTGGGCGAATTTTCGAACATCGTCGGTTTTGGTCTTCGATTTGAATCAGCCAAAGCTCTCCCAGCACCATAAACTGAACAATTGATGGTCCAGAGGTCGGACTCCTCCGAGATATCCTCACGAAGGAAGGCATCCATTTCAGCCAGATCTTGGGGCTCAAGAGGAATCTGCACGTCAATGTTCCTCCTTATCCTGAAATCACGATCATCTCTCAGAACGTCTGAGAGATGATCGTAGTCGGCTGAATTTCGCCAAGACTGATGCGAAACGTGCTGAAGCTCTGGGTGTTTCTGGCACCACAGAGTGTGCATACGCGCCATAAAGCCGTCTAGCAAGTCATCCTTGAGTTGATTCGTCCACTCAACGTGGGTGTTTCGCCGGTTCGTCGTGTTTCCATCGAAATTATTTTCAGCACTCCCAAATCTAAAGCGATCGGTACTGTTTGCCGACCCATTGTCTGGTGCTCTGCGCATTCGACAGTTTTGATCCGCATCTACAACCGGTTGGTGGTATCATTGTTGTTCCCACGAGCAGCTAGGGAAAGGGTTCGTCCGTCCTTGTAGAGCCCCACATGCAAGGATAAGGCTGCATACTCTGCGAGGTCGCCCGGTATCCCAGAGTCACCGTTTGAGACACCTCACCCAGGTGCGTAAAGATCCGTTAAAAACCAGAGATCGCAAATTTGGACGAATACATTACACTCTCATGAATGAGAATGTAAAAATTGACCTATTGGATTGACCTTTGGTATACTATTTCAGTTTTGTAAACAAACGGTCAACTTCATTAGCCAGCCATTTTGGATGAAAATTCGAAAAGTGAGCGCATTTTGAAAATTGTTGAAGCCATGTTTCTTCAAAATTTTAAAATTATATGTACGGCTGTTCATAGTACTCGAAAATTCAAACGATTTATTCCAATGACATTTTTCGATCAAATGAAAATTTTCAGACTTACAATATTTTCAAAATCCAAAAGAGGAAACGAAAATGAACATTTTCAGCCAAACAACGCACGACACGAAAAAAAGTCAAGGAAAAAAGTGTTTCTTTTTGCTCGCTCTACAAGATTATCATAACGACTTTGAATTTTCTTGAAAAATCGAAAATTCTCATTTTTATTGCACAAAAAATAATTAAAAATTAAAAATTTAATTTTACGGTCAAACTATACAAGATACGACAAATGATGATTAAAAATGATGATTCAAGAAAAAAAAGGAGTTTTTGGCTCCATGCCTAGAGGTAGGCAGCATTAGCAGTAACAGAAGTTTTGGTGGGACTGACGTTACAGCAAGACTCTCCACCATACGACGAATCACTTCTTAACTTGGACATGATTTTCGACTTGCAAAAGAAGTTTCGCGCATACAGGTGGTAGTTGGGTGTACAATTAAAATCATGAATAATACAACCCGTGTGGAAATTGCCAAATGTTTGCCAAGTTATAAGTTTGGCCCAATCTTGGAACATTATTTTATGGCTACAACAGGGTTAATATTTCAAATCTAGTGTAAACCAACTCTGTTTCAGAGCTCTTGATTGCAGCACCATCAACTTGGCTATGCATCTGTTTTCAGTCGGGCTCCATATTGAACCTGTTGAACACAAGTAGGTTGGTTTGACGTTATGTTGGCTAGTTTTTTTTGTGATATCGTCTTTATTAATTATTAAAGTGAGATTCAAATGATCAAAAATGCCGTAAGTGAAAAGCACTTATCGCGTTCAAAATTTTAATTAAAATTGGTTTAATAACTCCTTGTTTATTTAATGAACTATACATTATTGTACAGAATTACACTTTCTGAAATATTCTTTACAGAAAAGTAGCTGACCAGTTAACTGATCCTTTAAAGATCAGAAATAAAAAAAAATGAATCTAAAATGTAGATCACCTAAAAATCAAATTTCAAATAATTCAATGTTTTATTAATTAAATAATTGTAAATAGTTTTATTTTAAATGAAGTTCACCAGTTCTGTAACGATCATCCTTTTTTAATTTATATCATCGAGTCATTTAAATTTTCAAAACGTCAACACCGTCTGGCTCCATTGCTTTCATTTAATTTAATGTAAATTTGAATTTGCGCGCCGAACTCTAATATCGATTGTTGGTCTCTTCGATTAGTTCTTTGGTAATGCGGCAACTTCGCTATAGTAAAAAATGTGAATTTCGTGGTTGAAAATTGCAAGCGTAATTCTGATTCGCTTTGAAAGAAGTTTATTTGGCGGATCCAATATGGCGGACGAGTATTTAAAAAATTATTGAATCTACTTGAAACGTGGTATCTATGGGTTTTCGAGAGCGCTGACTCCAAATCTGAAGTCAGAATTTCCAAAAACAAAATAGCGGATCCAATATGGTGGACGAGTATTTCAAAAAATTATTGTATCTAGCCTATACACGCATCATTTTTCGGGACTTGAAATAGACACCCCTCTCTCTCTGAAATAAGGATAGCCGGGTGGGACAAAAGGACTGTGGCCTTCTGGGGACCAGAAAAGATCAGTTTAAGACCACTTTAAGACATGCCTATACTGATCGACGTTAAATGTAATCCTTTAATCGCAGTTAGCTCATACTAGGTTACCAGAGCCTGTTACAAGGGTTTTTAGATATATATATTTTTTTATATTTTATGTTTATGCTTTATTTATTTTTTTATTTTAATTTTTAATTATAAAAACTGTGGTGTAAAACATATCTTCTACGTTTGATTTGCAATAAAAGGAACAGAAAAATGTTAATTTAACCATTCAGCATTATTTAATGCAAATCTTGCTGACATTCTTTTCGCAGCTTGAAATTTTTCATCACGTCTACATTTCGAAGATCATATATTCTTCATCAAAGATTTTACGTCTGACTCTGTGATATTTTCAATACTCAAATAGAGTTTCGATATAATGTAATGAACAGACGAATCAAAAGTATTGTAGATTAGAAAGTCAATAATTTCTCTTTTGATAGATTTTGACATTATATACAATATAATCGAATCCCAGAGAAAAAACAGTCAAAGAAAAGAAAAAGTAAAAAATTTTAACTTTGGAAAAGATTTCGAAGCAAAGTGAACACTGGAAAACAAGTGAAAAGCACAGCGAAATATCAGATGTGTGCGTGCGTATTGGGCGGCTCGCGCAACGCAGCCAGACAGGTCAGCTTTGGCGCTCGGACGCTAAGTCTATTACTTGCGATTATTATATTATTTTTGAAAACGAGCAAAAGTGGGCACCCCTACCGTAAGGTATACGTTATAGTGAACACATCGGTATTTGGAAATTGTTGATATGTTGCGTTATATCGTGTTATTGGCGAATCAAAGAAAGTATTTTACCAAAGTACTAATTAGTTTCTAACATCAATGTGACAGAAATTTTATTAAATTTTTTTTTTATTCACTCAACATTTTTTTAACTTCTATGTGTCTAAGGGTGATAAAGAAAAAAGACCCATTCAAAAAATAAAAAAATAAATAACGGATCCATAAATATATTAAATGTTTGTGCGAAGAATACATGAAGAATTTTTAAAACATTTTTAAATTTGCATGTCTGCCCACGGAGCATGATTTCATTAATTAAACTATTATTTATATATAAGATACCCCAATTTCCACTGATTACAATGACCTGATTCTTTTGTACAATTTCGAAAGTTTGAAAATTGGACTTTTGGCCACGGAACCGGGTCTCCTGGCCCACTGTGTTGTGGGTGGTGGGGTTAAAATCCCAAGCTTTGCCTAATGTATTAATGTATTACAAAAATTCGTCCGTGACTGATTATATATATATATATATATATACACTCGCACACTCGATCGCTAACACGTCCCAAATAGCGCTATCGTCAAAAATAGAAATAAGGTTCTAGATATAAGATCTTATGTAATTATAAATCAAATATTCAAAAGTACAGACAAAATAACTAAACGTACAACGTTACATTTTTAATTATTCTCTTTAAAAAAAAACTTTATTTGTAAGTCTAATAGTTGAATTTTGGTGTACAAATAAAAAGTGAGGACGTATTATTCTTAGAAAAAATTCGAATGCAAATAGCCCACGTCCTAATTTAAAATAAAATATACATTTTTGCAAATATCGAGAAAAAAAATTTAGAAGCTTTTTACGACTTGTGAAAGGCCTTAAAATAATAAAAAACATTTTCTCAAGATTCCTCGGAAAATTGGAAATGAATTTTTATTTAAAAAAATCAATTTCAACAGAATATGTCAAAAAATTTAGAAATATTTACAAAGTTGTCAAAAACGAATGTGGAAGATTTTGAGGAAATTTTTTATATTTGGCAGGATTTTGAAAAAATGTTAGGAAGAATTTGAATCATTTAAAAAGCTGTTTAAAAGTTCTAAAAAAGTTTCTATAATAATTTAAAATGTGAAAAAATGTAAAACAACATCTAGATTTTTAAAGACTTTGAAATAAAATTTTGAAGCATTTTAAGGATTTTTAAACTATTTAAAAGAAAAATAATTTAATTTTTTTTTAAGTAGTGTTCAGCTTATACATATTTAAAATACTTTATAAGGTTTCAATGCGGCGATTACATTTGTTCAACTAATCAGACTTCCCAATTAAAACAGTTTAATTTTTAACCTTGAAACATGAAAATTCTAAAATTGTGAACTGATTCCGAATCAGCTTGCAAAATAAATTATTAATAGCTTTTTAATTCTGAATGTACAGTTCAGTTTTAAAAATCATTAATTAATTTATATTTACAGTTGATCAAGTGAAAATATTTTTCAAACAAAATCTTCCTTTTCAAACGCTTCTAATTTTTAACTCATTAGGTTTTTAAAACTGCATTTTAAAAAATTTTTAGTTAAAATGGACGCTTAAAAATTGAGATCTAAAATGGATAACTTTTGAAGTGAAAGATTGTCAAATTACCCATTTTAAACAGAATAATATTAAAATTTGAAAAGATATCAATTCAACTAATTATTTAAAAAACGGTTGAAATCAAATTTTGGCCGATTTTTTTCACCCATTTCAGTAGCAAATTATCTGCCCGATTAATAACAATGATAATGTAGTACAGAAATAAATATAATAAATTGAATGAACAAAATACAAGGAAATTTGTGTGCAAGCTTGATACTGTATCTGCCCTGCCACTTTTTTCTACCCTTTTCTTCCTACACCTTTTTTTCTACACTTTTTCTACACTGTGGCACGTGCCCACATAATCTCAATGGCATAATACAGAAAAAAAGCCTTCGTTTTTTTAAAATGGTCTTGTTTTTGTTATATTTTAATTAATCGAAAATGTGCTTCATTTATGCGCCTGGAAAGGAGCAATCCGCCACCGGGAAAGTACCCACGATGAACCGAAAACAGGCGCTCCCAATTTGAAGAGCACATGCGTTAGATGGACGACAGTCCATGTGTCACTGATGAGGGTGTGTGCGCAAAAGAGTAATTTTAAATTTGCAGGAAGTTGTGAATATCAATGGTGCAACTTCACACGACAACTGAGAGACGAGATTCTTAGAAAATATATTTTCCTTTAGAATACACTTTGAATTGTTTTAACTTCCTTCGAGTACTTCTAATTCTGTAGAATTCAAACGAATTCTAAGAGAATTCACTTGTGGTTCTTTGGATTCTTTTGAAGTTTCTTGCAATTATCTTCAAAACTTTACAGTACACCATAAATTATTTCAATTTCTCTAAGTCTTTTGTATTCTCTGAAATCTACTCAATTCTCTGAATTCTTCTGAATTTTCCGAATTCTTCTCAATTGTCTGAATTCATTGAATTCTTTGAACTTTTTTAAATTCCCTGAAATCTTTTGAATTCTATGATATCTTTTGTACTCTCTAAATTCTTTTGAAGTTCTATACTTTCTTTTTAATTCTGTGAATGCTTTTGAAGTTTGTGAATTCTTTTGCACTGTGTGAATTCTTCTGAATTCTCTAAATTCTTTTTAATTCTTTGAATTATTCACAATTCTATGAATTCTTCCGCTATTATCTGAAATCTTCTGAATTCTCTGAATTCTTCTCAATCGTCTGAATTCTTTTAAATTCTCTGAAATCTTCTGATTTATTTTGTATTCTCTAAATTCTTTTTAAATCCTTTCATTTTTGTTGCATTCTGTAAATTCTTTTGAAGTTTGTGAATTCTTCTGCACTCTGTGAATTTTTCCGAATTTTCTAAATTCTTCTTAATTCTTCGAATTCTTCCGCTATTCTCTGAATTATTCCAAATTCGTCGAATTCTTCCAAATTCTCTGAATTCTCTTAATTGTTTTAATATTTTCTGAACTCTCTAAACTGTTTTGAATTTGTTGATATAACGGTGTCACTGCATTTTTAAAATGTTTTTTAATTATCTTGAAATCGTTAGAATACACGTTGAATTATTTTAACTTTCTTTGATTTTTTTTGATTTTGTAGAACTCACACGAATTCTAGAGAGATTTTAAAGTTTGTTTTCTTGATTCTCTTAAAATTTTTATAAAACACCACGAATTGATCTGAGTTTCTGCAAGTCTTTTGTCTATGAATTCTCCTGAATTATTCTGAATTATCTGATAATTGTTAAATTGTCTGAATTCTTTTGAATTTTGTGACGTATTTCAAATTCTATGAATTCTTTTGTATTATCTAATTTTTTTTTAATCATCAACATTTATTTAGAATTTTGTGAATTCTTTTGAAATGTCTGAATTCTTCGGAATTCTCTGAATTCTTCTTAGTTCTCTAAATTTTGCTGAATTCTCTAAATTCAGAAAGAAAACTTAACATCTTTAGAATACACGTTGAATTACTTTAACTTTCTTCGAATATTTTGAATCGTGTAGAATTCTACAGAATTCAAAACACTTGAAGGAATACATAATAATTAAACGCGTATTATAAAGATATCGAAAGAATTCAGAAAACTGAAAAATAATTCAGAAGACTATTTGAATACAAAATATTTCAGAGAATTCTTTAAATCTCGCGAATTAAAATGAATTGGCTGACACTGAAGTTGATTCGTGCTGACACATTCGAATGAATTAGGTCCTCTAAAAATTCTTCACTGAATTCGGGCGAATAGCAGATTTGAAGATTGAATTACTTATTTCCGAATTTAGAAGAATTCATGGTCTACTTCATTTCGAGATTAGTTAATTAGTTTCTTTTTACTGGGTATGTATCCCCTACCGCCTCCTGTCGAATTTTTATAATAAGCGCTTGCATTTGCTCTGACTGTTGGCCAAGGGCTAGGAAAACTGCAGAACACCTTTCTCGAACACAACCAGTTACTCACAGTTGAGTTCAGATCTACATCAAAACTAATATACCGTAGTCCCACGACATAAGTCACTTTTTCATCGTAACACTCAACACTTACAGATGCAAGGTTAAATTAATGATGACAAACGTGAAAGCTCAACTCTGGCTCGTGATCGTGTTATTTAAATAAGTAACGCGGGAATTCTAGATCAATCTAAAAATCTATAAGAAAAAGTCGGGTATGGTTAAAGTGCGGGGCACGGCGACTCTTGCAGATAATTCTCGTGTTTTTTCATTTTTATATTAATTTTTTTACGTAAAATAGCTTTCCCTGGTACTCATGAAAGCTATTTTACGTGGAAAAAACTAATATGAAACTCAATAAAAGCGAGCATCATTTGCAAGAGTCACCATGCCCCGCGCTGACTTCATACCCCACTTTCCCCTACCCCCTTCATCACATTACTGCGCTTCTTACCGAGTGAGTCACGTTTACCCCAAAAGGGAAATGGCTTAATAGTATAATAATAGTAATGATAATATTGCTATCTACCATAAAAAAAAAATAAAAACAGGGGAAATGTTTTTTGATGATTGATGAAAAGTGATATCTTCTATTCAGAATAATTTCACATTTTGCATGGCCACACCATGCAAAATAAGTATTAAAATGAATAATTATTATAAATATTAATAAATAATGTGTAAAATTATTTTGTGTGAGGTACTTTATATCAGGGTAGTGTTCCGCTATTGTTATAAGTTCAAGTCTTAAAATGAAATGTTATGTATTGCTTATACATCATTGTAACGATATGCAAAAAGACAGAGGAAAAAGTAGAGCACAACAGCCTAAAAGAAAAATGTGGATTTCATAGGGAAACATTTCAAAAAAGGTTTGACTATTGGCTGAAAGGTGCATCATTTTATAATCATCACACTTTTGAATGAAGTTGATGTAAAATATCGATTAAAGAAATATAAAAAGAACAAAAATATGCTTTTTCACAGCAAGACGTTTCATCAACCAATTTTAAAAGAGGCTACAAAACAAACATGTTTGCTACGCATGCGATTATAGTTCTTTTGTACGGCGCAATTTCTAAATTGAAATATATAATTTATATAAATACAAAATGTTGTTATTTCATATTATCTATTATCTAACATAATAGAAAAGTCACGAACCACTGATAGTTTCGCACCTCCAAAAGCACCTATCACAAGGACAATTACTTGTACCGAATATTTTAGGTACAGTCGTTGCAGCTCCCTTTTAAGGTCTTGATACTTTTTGAGAAACTCAATACGCTAGTTTTACGCGTTGTAGCCATATCAAATTCTCAAAGTATTTATTTTGACCCACTGCCTGGATTTTCATTTAAAAACATCAAAAAAATAAACAATTTGAAAATACTTTAATACATTTTTTTCAAATTTCAAGATATTAACAAGTTTTTGAAACAATTATTATTAATTCCAAATTAAAAGCGTTTCGAATTTAAAAAGGTATATATTTAAAGATTCTGAATTGACAATGTTCTAAATCAAACAATTTTAGATTACCTAGGTAAAATTTGAACAAAAGGACGATACTTCTAATGTAATAGAGAACAATTGAACTTGTAACACTAAATAAGAGCATAAACTAAAAAATATCAAAAACTTTGAAAATTCCACCCAGACCTTTTTTATCGTGTATTTGGTGCGGGGTCCTTTTACATGTTCTTCTTGACTCCAATAGATCTTTTCATTCTATTTTTCAAACCAATGGAAAATTTCAACTGCATTTAAAACTGACAAGATGGCTGCGGTTTTTAACAACCGAATTTTATCCCAACGTCATTATGTATTGTATTTATATTCTGCGTGTATTTCTTCATTTATGCTAAACCCTCAGCTTTTTTCTCATTTTAATATGTTACTAATATGTCTCGTAGATAAATTTTTTTTTATAAATAAAAATTTACCTTCTTTACAAAAACAAGACAGGATATAAAAAAGTTGATAAGGCAAAGTTATAGCTTTCAGTATGTAAATCAACAGGAAGAACAAATTTGTCTAGAAAAATGTTCCAAATAGTTCAAATATTCGAAGATATTAATGAATATCTTACATTTACACATTAGTAATTCTACAAATAGTGACGCTATATCCTGGATTACTATTTTCATATTGTAAAAACAAATATTATAATATCAAATTTTACAACCAAAAGTTTCTCATTGAAGATGGCGTGCAAATTATACAAAATTTAATTTAGCTACATTTTTCGATCGAATCAAAATTCAGAAAGTTGGAGCTTTTTCAACAATTGGAAAAAATTTTTTTATGGGTTTTCGAAATTGTTGTCAAATTTTCTAGTACACGACAAATATAGTTGCAAATTATTTAATGACATTTTTAATTTCAATAAAAATTAAAAAAGTTATATGCTTTTGAGCATTTTTAAAATTCTCAAAAACTGGTAAAAAAATTTTTTGTTTAGTAGATTGAGGAATATCAATTTAAATTTTTACTGGATATAAAATATCTTTTAAAACTATTTTCATGAAATTTTCTTATTAGACTAAAATTCAAAAAATGAGATCATTTTGCTCTATCGGTTTTTTCTTATATCGGGTCTTGTTTTTGCAAAAATAGTGAATTTTCATTTGTCAAGAGATGAAAAAAAAAATTCTCTATAACATGGGTAGAAGATAAATTCTAATGGGATATATCCACCATATCCGTATTAAATTTTTTGAAAATAAAGATTAAAAAACGTTGCTGTTTTTAAGAAAATTAGGTTTGCAAATTTCCAGAAAAACCGCCGAAATTTTTTCAGTTTTTGAATGATAAAAGACAGATTTTCTTGAATGTGTATGATCTTTTGAATTCTATGAATTCTTTTGTATTCTCTAAATTCTTTTGAAATTCTATAATTTTTTTAAATTCTGTAAATGCTTTTGAAGTTTGTGTATTCCTTTGCCCTCTGTAAATTCTTCCGAATTCTCTAAATTCTTCTTAATTCTTTGAATTCTTCTGCTATTCTCAGAAATCTTCCATATTCTCTGAATTCTTCTCAATTGTCTGAATTCTTTTAAATTCTCTGAACTCTTTTGAATTCTCTGAAACCTTTTGAATTCTTTGGTATTCTCTAAATTCTTTTGAAATGCTCTAATTTTTTTTTTGAATTCTGTGAATTCTTTTGAAGTTTGTAAATTCATTTTCACTCTGTGAATTCATCCGAACTTTCTAAATTCTGCCTAATTCTTTGAATTCTTCTTATTTCTGTGAATTCTTACACTATTCTTTGATTTCTTCCGAATTCTTTGAATTCTTCCAAATTCTTTGAATTGACTGATTTATTCTGAATTCTCTGCATCGTTTTTAAATTTTCTGAACTCTCTGAACTGTTTTGAATTTGTTGAATTCGCAGTATCACTGAATTTTTAACTATGTTTTTGAATTATCTTGAAATCATTAGAATACACGTTGAATTATTCTAATTTGCTCCAAGTCTTTTGCATTCTTTGAACTCTCCTAAATTATTCTAAATTCTCTTATAGATTTTGAATTGTCTGAATTCTTTCCAATTCTCTGAAATATTTAGGATTCTACCAATTCTTTTGTATTGTCTTTTTTTTTAATTATCTGAATTCTTTTGAAATTTTCTGAATTATTTGAACTGTTCTGAATTTTTTGATTCTCACGAGACCACTGAATTCTTTTAATGATTTTTAATTACCTTTAACTTATTAGAATACATTTCAAGTTACTTTGAACTCCTTCAGTTTTTTTTTTTAATTTTCTGAATTCTCTTAATACCTTTAAAATACACCATTAATTATTTTCAATTTCTACAATTCTTTCATATTATCTAAATCCTCATGAATTCTTTTGAATTCTCTGAAATATTTTGTATTCAAATAGTCTTCCGAATTCTTTTTCAGTTTTCTGAATTCTTTTGATATCTTTAGAATACGCGTTCAATTATTTGGAATTCCTTCAAGTGTTTTGAATTCTGTAGAATTCTACAGGACTCAAAATATTCGAAGAAAGTTGAAGTACTTCAACGTGTATTCTGAAGATTTTAAGTGAATCGAAAATATTCAAAATAAGGAGTTCAAACTAACTCAAGGTGTATTCTAATGATTGCAAGATAATTAAAAAAAAACTTTTTAAACGTGTAATGATGTGAGAATTCGACGAATTCAGAGTAGTTTAAGGAGTTCATAAAATTTCGAAACAATTCAGGGAATTCAGAAGAATTTAGAGAACTTAGAAGAATTCAGAGAATTCCGAAGAATTTACAGATCTCAAAAGAATTCACAGTATTCAAAATAAATCTAGATAATTTTAAAAAATTTAGATAATACAGAAGAATTCATAGAATTTAAAATATGTCACAGAATTCAAAAGAATTCAGACAATTCAAAAATTATCAGAGAATTCAGAATAATTCAACTGGTGAGATACGTATCTGTCTAAGCTTCTCTCTCTCAACGTGAATGTAATGTTACTTGATTATTTGTTCGAACCATAGCTAATTTATAATTTTAAAAAAAGGAAATGATTCCAAGCCATTAATTAGGCATGAAAGTACACGTCATTTTAAATGATTATTTGCTCCATTTTGAAGAGCTTACTGTCGATTGCTGTGAAAATACTTTCCTGTATTTGGTTGTACAAGAAAAATCATAATGCCTTGTCGCAATAGAAATCTTGCGGTTTTTATGTATGAATACAAATATTCACTAATTGAAGCCATGTGATACTAACCTCAAAATAAAACCGACACGAAATGAGACATCACGTTCAACATTTAAGTAAGTGAATAAAAAGTGCTGAGGGAGGTTTATTTACTGCTAATGACATCTGATTTTCGATATTTGTATAACTTATTTCTTTCACGTAATTTTCGTATTTTAGTTAAAAACCAGATATATTTCAATTATAATTTAAGTATATCAATCATTTTTGAATAACAGAAGTCCAGCTAGCTGATATATGTTGGCTTTCTCAAAATAAATTCAAGTATTTGATATAAATGGTAAAAATAAAAATTCATCACTGTAATTTTAAATAAAATAAATTGAAAAAAATTAACATTCTGTTATCACTACATAGTAGCGCGCACTGTAGGGTGGCCCAAAAATGCATTGGAAAATTTCTATTTTTTATTTTCATCGGAACACCCCCTAAATTTTTTCGAATCCACCCAAAAATAGTAAATTAATTTTTTTGGTTTAAAAAAAAAATTATATTCAGGGGTTCTTCAAGCCCCATGCAGTTTAACATGTATTTCCCATCAGAAGAAAAGACGTTTTTGCTAATTCTTGGCGCCAAGTATGATTTTTTTTCGGTTTCATTGATGCGAATTGTTTCAAATACATAAAATATTACTTTATACTGAACACTAGACATTGAAATTAATTGTTTACACAATTTATTATTGTTTTTAGCCATTTTCTCGTAGAATGGATTTAGAAAGACGCGATTTTTTCACGAATTTTCCATTTTTCGTCCCATTTTCAATTAGAGATAAGTGAAAGATCATCAATGTTAACAATAGTGATTGTTAAACAAATGTTTTATAATTAGTCATAATATTATATTTGAATAATGCTAGAAAGATGCATTTTTTTTTTAATTTCTGGCTTTTTTACCAATTTTCACTAAGATTGAAGTAATAATAAATTAAAGTTAACAAAATAATTGTTTAAACTATTCATCATAATTATTAATAATATTATATTTGATTTATGCTTGAAAGATGTGTTTTATTTTAATTTCTGGCTTTTTGTTAAATTTTCATTTGGAGTGAAGTGATAATGAATTCAAGTTAACAAAATAATACTTTATACAATTTATTATCATTGTTAATAATATTCTCCTTGCTTAATTGATAGAATGTTGCGGTTTTTTCTGAAATTTTCAACTGCTTGTTTATTTTTTACTAGGCGTGACTTAATAACTAATTAGATTTAGCAAAAATAAATGTTTAAACTAATTATTATTCTTTATGACTATCTTCATCTATATTATAAGTACCAATTTTAATGTAAATAAATGTACTTCGCTTCTACTTCTTGATTTAGAGAAAGCATTCGACACAGTCTAGCATAAGGGCCTAATATACAAATTGCAGAAATTATATATCCCCTTGTATTTAATTAAAATTACCATCAGTTACCTGCAGAACAGGAAATTTCGAGTAAACATAAATAACACTCACTCTGATTGCCATTATGCCAAGGCTGGTGTACCTCAAGGGTCCATTTTGGGTCCAAGATATTTTATTTATTATATAAATGACATTCCGTCGACCAAAAAAACTAATAAAGCCCTGTTCGCCGATGATACAGCTATTTTTGCAAGTTCTTATCAAAGGGATATGTCTATTAAATATTTACAAAGGCATGCAGTGATATTAGAAAAATATTTTAAAATATGGAAACTTAAGATTAATGTTGAAAAGACTGAAATGATAGTATTTGCGAAAAGAAAGTAAAAAGGCACACCCCTAGCTCTAATCATGTTTAACCATAACGTTGATATTAGTAAATCTGTTAAATACCTTGGACAAAATTTAGATAAAACCCTTACGTTTAGAAAACACACTACTGAAGCATGTAAGAAAGGATACAAATCTATCGGTATGCTCTACCCTCTACTGTGTAAGGGAAGTGGTCTAAGCGAAAATGACAAATTGATTATTTATAAAACAATTGTAAGCCCCATAATGTTATATGCAACTCCCGTCTGGAGTAGCACATGTAAATCTAATTACGACAACTTACAAAGGCTTCAAAATAAATGCCTAAAAATGATGGACGATACTAAAACTATTAAGGAGCTACATGATATATTCTCTATTAAGTATATTAGGGATCACGTTTATATTTTCACCAAAAATTTCTACGAAAACCAATTGAATGGCATTGAATTAATTAGAAACATCCCTCTAATAAATAAAGAAACTGCGCATTTCAGATTAAAACATAAACTCCCACATCATTTGTTACTTTAAGGTGGGATCTAAGTTAAAAAGCATTGTATTTATCTCTGTAAATATTGTATAGTTCTCTTTAGGTTGAGCTTTATTAAAATATATCAGGTTTTTATTAAAATGTCTCCTGATTTCTATCTCATTGATTAAGTGCAAAACCACTTGGCACATGCGAAATACCACCATTACAACTCATAATTAAAGTCGGCTTATTCCGAACAGTATAGATACTCCAAATAAGAATCCACATATATATATATATATGCATATACACCATTTATGTACAATTATTGATTAAGAAATACGTTTATGAAAAAAAAAAAAATGATAGCCTGTTACGGTCCTCAACTCACAGACGACGTGTAAACGTCAATTTTAAGCGCAGGCTAAGTAGATGAATTCTTTTTCAACTTTATATTTTTTAATGACCAACGTGATTTTTTAATTTAGACTTATCAGATAATTTGTTAAAAAAAATTTTTTCTAATGAATCTAAAAAATTGTTCTATTATTTTGATATCTTGATTAAAATTTCAGCCTGAAGAGGTCAGCAAACCAAGCTGACGAAACGTCGCAAAATAATTGTGGATTTTTATTATTAACCCCAGTGATTCGTCTGCTATGCTCAGCTTTTTGGAATTTTTGTTACTTTGAGAATAACTGGAACATTTAGAACCGAAAAACTTTTCATACAAGTTTAGCATAGGGTATGTCCTAACAACTAAACCACTTTTCGATATAAAAAACCCTTTCCTGGCGGAGGTATTCGGTTCTGACCGCGTTTTACCAACATTTACCGTCATGATCGGTCAGGATTGGTCATGACTGTGAAATACCGAGCAGCGCCCATCACTAGTCATGAACCTCATATGTCGATGGGTTAATCTCAGTAGTTATAAGGGCACATACCATGATCCAATAAATACATGGTCTAGCCACGCGCAAGTAAAAAAAAACTGAGCGAATCAAAACCCACCACCTAATTTCTCCATCTTGGATCAATAAGGCGGCAAATGTAAGTGATTTTAAAATGTAAAATGTTAGAATACAAATTTCTTGTGATTTTGAAATATACAAATACTTCAATTCTAATCAAATGTATTGTAATGTTGAAAATGCGTACAGGAAAACATGGATTATCTATAATTTTGGGTTATGTGTTACATAACCTCTTCCTGGTGACATATATGTCTATAAAATAAAATTCAAATTAATTGGGAAAGTTCTGAATAAATGAAATTATATAATGGAGTGACCGCGACATATAAAATAATAATTATTATTTTTTATTCATTTAAAAATATTTTTTCTGAATTTTGGAGGAAAGTTTGATCGAAAGATATTGAATATTTATTCACAATTATCAATACTCTTGTTCGCTCCTTTTTTTACAATTTGTATTACGTTCATAATATAATTAATACATGAAGGGTGGAATGGGAGCAGGTGGCAAATTACTATTTTTTAAAGAACGGGTTCTTTTTTAGAAAATTCTCGAAAATTCAAATCCACGCCGAGTTTAAAGGATTTGCTCGAAATCGTATTTTTGATGGTAGCAGAACGTCAAAGTTGCTTTTTCATATCCATTAAAAATAATGACTTTTATGAATAAGCTATTTGTTATGATATTCACAAAAGGCATATATTTCAATATCTTCATGGTTCAACAGAAGAAAATGTTAATGTTATTATTTATCATTACTTGAATACGTTAAATCTCATGTCACACTGTGACACCGTCTCATTAAAAATTGATATTCTGGGAAATGAATAAATTTTTTTGACAATCTTGCTTTCTCTGAGTTAATCAACTGAACATCTTGGCAGGGAAATTCAATAATTTGAAAAACAAAATAACAACTACAATTTTTGTGATGATTTTAAGACGATTTTCAGAAACTATAAAATTCTAACCTCAAAATTGAAACTCAGTTTTCACAGAAATGAATGATTTTTTTATGGAACTTTTGCCCTCTGTATTTAGTAACCGTTCCACCATTTATATGTAATATGAAATCACATTTCATCACATTAGAAATCTCTCTTATTCTTAGCAGACTTTTTTAAGTAATGATAAATGTGGTTGGCGAAACTCCATAAAATATTGCACAGATATATATATTTATATGTAAAAGGAATGTCGAAATTTTACAATATGAGACAGTATTTTCTACTTCATGTAAAAATGATAAGGATTATCCTTCGAACCCAAGCTCTGACGATTTCTGAACATTTCTCATGAATTCTGACTTTTCTTGACGATTTCTGCCGAGAAACGTAACAAAAGTGGTCAGAAATGGTCAGAAGTCCTGACTTTTTTTCTGACGATTCCTGTCTTTTTTTTTAGTAGGGAGGCAGTACCAATAATTAAGAAATCTAAATTGAGTGGGGGAATAAAAATGGCACGTGATATTATTCCGCAATTTGACGGTACAAACATGTCGGTTACTATGTTGTCAGAACATTGTAGAATCGCCGCTACATTTGTGGAGCAGCAAGAACTAGATTATTCAATTATGTTATTAAAAATGCGAATTGCTGAACCTGCCCGAAAGCACATTCAAGATGAAGTAGGGGTTACTCTGGATGAATTGTTAGAAACTCTTAATCGAATTTATGCTCCTAAATCGGATATTAGCCAGTTATCACAAGAATTGGCTGTTGTTAGGCGCAAAACTGACGAGAGTGACAGACTACGGAGCTCGTTTTCAGGACATACTAAATAAAATAAGGCATAAAGTTTTAGAAAAGAATCTGGGAAGTAAGGGCGAAGAGCCGTTGTCAGGAATATCGTGAGAATGCTATTGGAAATTTTATTTGCGGATTAGGCCGGGATACCTTTTCTTTTATGAAGGACAAGAACCCTTTAACTTTAGATCTGGCAATAGAAATGGCTATTGAAGCCGATATCGACAATACTAGTTGGTGATTAATACATGGGGACGAGCGGGAGCATCAACTTCCGAATTTGCGAGAAAAAGATAGCAGAAAAATTTTCCAAAAAAACAAGTGGCGCAAATAAAGTCAAATCAAGGTAATACAAACGAGAAAAGTGGCTCTTCCAACTCCGTCAAATGTTATAATTGTCAGAAAGTAGGACATCGAAAACGAGATTGTCCTAAAATAAAAAAGGAAACAGATGTAAAGATCGGAGGGTGTAACAATAAATGTAATTATTGTGGTAGACCGGGACACTATGTCACGTTTTGCAAATTGAAAAAGAAGCATGAGGAAGAAATAGATCGAGCAAGTAAGGGACTGAGTAATTCTCCTTTTCAAACTTTAAACTCAAAAATGGAGCAGTCGAAGGTGGAAACTGCTCCGAAGGGGACAAAACCAACCCCCAACAAAGGATAATTTCAAAACTCAATTGCCTTTCAGATCAAGGACCAGTACCTATTGTTGATTTTGAAAATTCTTTATTAATAAATGGAAAAATAAAAGCAATAGTCGATACAGGCTCCAGTGTAAATTTGATTGAAGCAAATTATTTGAAACCTAATGCATGGATATATTCAGGAATTATTTATAACCTAGTAGGGATTGGAAAAGACATGATTCAAACAGAGAGTGAAGTGAAGCTACTTTATGAGGGAATTTCCACATCCTTTCAAGTGTTTACAAATAAATAAATAATATAAATAACCTGGAAAATATAAAAGGGATTAGGTTTTATGGCATTCTATTCTTGGGCCCCTAATAAAAGGATTATCCTTCGAACCCAAGCTCTGACGATTTCTGAACATTTCTCATGAATTCTGACTTTTCCTCGAAAGATGAAAACTTTACACGATTTGCAGAGGGAACAAATTGTTCAAACAAATAATGATTGATTAAACACTTAAAAATTTTTTTTAAATAAAATAATCTCTTTACATGATTGTGGAAGAAAAAAATGGTTCAAACAAATCAAAATTGTTGAAAAAATTACCAAATATGTTAAACAAGAAGTTCTACTCTTGGTATTCATGAAATTTATAACATTTATCCCGAAAGGTGAAAACTTTACACGATTTGCAGAGGGAAAAAATTGTTAAAAAAAATAGCGATTGTTTAAAGACTTAAACAAATTTTGAAAATGAAATAATATCTCAACATTATTGTGGAAGGAACACATTGTTTAAACAAATGATAATTGCTAAAAAAATTAACATTGTTTTTTTATATAATAATAATAATGAACTTTTTTAATTTTTATAATAAACATTGGTTTAATCAGACTAGACGTTTAAAACATTTGAAATTTAAAGGCTGAATGACGCTTTGAAAATTCGTCATGTCTCATGTACAGTGAAAAGGAGATTCAGCTTACGCCTATGGCTACCGGGAGCTCGGCCCTTTTTTTGAAAGGGATCTCTTTCACGCTTAAATTGGACAATGCTGAGAAAGAACGTTTTTTTAATACGAGTTTTCCAGTATTGAAACTCATTAAGATCGAAATTATTCGGACGCTTTTAACTCAGACATTAATAATTTTTATTGACCGGTCAACTTTTGAGATGAAACTGCTGAATCGAGAAGATGAAGATTCTTTTGAGCTAGAGTTCAGCTTCAAATCTCGATCCAGAGCCGAGATAATTATTTTTTTACATTTTTAGCTCTACTAATTAAACTAACCATTATATTGAAGTTAATGAAATTGCTATGTGTTAAGTACATGTTACTTAATACTCATGAACTTTGTCAAATGTCTGGTACCAATTTTTGAACCTGTGGAGGCCTTCAAAGTCGAAGTAGTGAAATTTGAGGGTCATTTCTCCTGTTTTTCACACATTTTGTGTTACAGGAAAGTCAAAAAAATTTTGATAAAAATCAAACTGTCCTCGCTTTACTCGTATAATGTTAAAGAATACTTCTGTCTTTGACTCAACATTCTGCGATTTTTTCTCGCCGAGAAATAAAGCTTCAAAGCCAGGTGTCAGGACTTTTGAATCCGACTTAATGTGTGAGCGTTTTTGAGTGCACCGAACTAGGAGTGGACCTTCGCAAATTCGCCCAACTAGGTCTGGCATAAATGAAACGTCCTGAACCCGTTTTAATTGTCTTTGGATGCAAAGAACGCATTTTTTTATAACCCAAAGGATATTTTTAAAACATAGTGACTGAGAAACTAAAATGTAGATTTTTAAAGTTCGAGAGTTGTACTTCTATATGGAATGACCCGATTTTAGAAATAAAATTTTTTCGCGAAGTAGCATAAGCTCAAATGTACCAAAAAACCGCAGTTTTCGCACTTTTAGGTTAGGATATCTCAAAAACCTGACGTACTAGAAAAATTCTGACCTCGGATTCGGATTCTACGCAGAAAATTACATCGGAAATGACCCTCAGTTGGCCAACAACAATCGCTGCTGTCGCGTTAAAATCGTGGTTGTGTTGCCATACTACATCAAACGCAACAGCTGTCCTAAATTTCTTTCCGTGTAGTAATAAAAGAAAAAATAAGAAAACAGAGAAGAAAAAAAAGCGTAAATCTAGCGCAGGAAAAAATCGTTCAATTTCGGACATGTTTGACAGTTAATAAGTAGATTATTATATGATGCCATCTTTACACTCACATTCTAGCGAGTGTTTGAAAACTGAATTAGATCTTTTTTCTCTTCCACCCACTCAATCATCTATTGAGGGCTCGCAATGGGTCCATTACAAGCTTGTTTCATCGCTGACCGACGATTCACGGATAGAGTTTGTCATTCTAGGCCACGGCGAAGAATACATAGATCTCGCTCATACAATGCTCAGTAGACGCGTCAAACTGGAAGCACCGGCAGAAACTTCTGCAAATGCAGCCGATCTGAAAAGTGTAACAGTGATAAACAACTTACTTCATTCGATGTTCAATCAGGTGGACGTGTATTTCAATCGAAAACTCGTTTCTCCTCCAAACAACGCATACGCGTACAGAGCTTACCTGGAAACATTGCTCAATAATGGACCAGCTGAAAAAAGAGTCATCTGACTTCCGCTCTCTGGTCTGTAGATTCTGCAGGAAAAATGGAAGATTTGTCCACCAAAGATACAGGCATAGATATCCGCCGAGATTATTTTGGTGCAGGCAAAACAATAGATCTAATCGGTCATCTGCATTGCGACATTTACAATCAAGACAAATTTCTTCTCAAAGGAGCCGAGATGCGTCTTCGACTTATACGTACAAAAGATGGTTTTCGCCTTTTGGATCCCGTCAAAACATGCAGTTTGCACATTTTGGAAGCATCGCTCCTCGTACGTCGTTCAAAAATAAGCTCCGGAATTTTACTATCACACGCGAAAGCTGTAGCACAAGTAACAGCAAAATACCCGTTAACAAGAGTGGAGGTCGAAGCGCTCACTTGACATGGCGGTATTTACGGTGAATCTCTTCATAATGTTATTCTCGGTCAGTTGCCTGAAAGGTTAATCAATGGTTTCATCGCGAACAGAGCCTTTAACGGAAATAGAGAAGTTAATCCGTTTAACTTTGAAAATTACAAGATTAATTTCTTATCCTTCTACGCCGATGGCACACAAATACCCTCGAAACCTCTGCAGCCAGATTTTTCCAAAAATAAACTTTACGTTAATGCTTATCAGACTCTTTTCTCCGGAACTCGTATTCACTTTTTGAATGAGGGTAATGATATTGATAGAAGCGATTACCCCGAAGGATTCTGCCTGTTTGCTTTTGATCTTACCCCTGATCTTTCTGCAATTTGTTATTCCCACTGGAATCTCGTAACACATGGAAGTC
Source organism: Andricus grossulariae (assembly GCA_011634705.1). NCBI lineage: Eukaryota > Metazoa > Arthropoda > Insecta > Hymenoptera > Cynipidae > Andricus > Andricus grossulariae. Next base: position 166,604,595 of record JAABKJ010075445.1, on the reverse strand, counting down.
TACGAATAGAGGTGCATTTAGAAGAACCACTTGCCAACACAGTAAATTGTATTGTATACGCAGAATATGATAGCGTTTTGGAAATAGACGCGTCTAGACAAGTTATTGTTAATTGTGGAGGGTAATAAATCATTTTCGCCGCCACCTTCATTTCTTGGAATTTTACATATCTCACATCCTAATGTACACCTGTGTTTAGGTCTGTTCTTTTCTCACAAGGTATGATATTCATTTTGTCTTCAATACAAGCTAATGTTTCTTCGACTGTCACGCTTATGTTCTTTGGATTGATTCAAAATTTATCACCAAGGCTTAGAAAGTAACCTATATCATCTGGGATATTTTTGCCTGTCAAATTAATTAACCAATTATCATCAGGCTTCTTATTAATATTTTGACAATAGAATTTGTGTTTAAGGCACTTGAACCCTAATCGTTTATCGAAGTTTTTTCCGAAATTATTAACCATCTGATTTTGGCATGTGAAAAAGTTCTTAATGTTATTGTCGTTATCAATATCAAGTAATTTTATTTCTAAATTATTAACAACTCTCCTAACGTAGTTTATTTAAAAATTAATGTTTTTAATTTCAAATTTGAAAATGTCTATTTTTAAGTCCATGAGAACTTTATTAAATTGACCTTTGCATAGAGGATGTGAGAAGAAATTTTGTTAGATAAGAGTTTATAATATGTGCAGGTAGGTAACCTTGCGCACGGCATCGAAGTAAAAAGCGGTTTTGGTTTGTAAGCCTAACTAGTTTTTCCTTACTCTTGGTCCATGCTCTCAGTTGGATTATCATCTCCTGTCCATAATTATTTTATAAAGAAGTAAAAAATCCGTCTCTTCCATCGATGTCAGTTCTTTACATTGTTGCAATCTTATGTTTAGATTTGGAAAAGATGTTAAGCAATGAGGAGTGTTGCCAAATATTGTTTTATATTACCTAATTAAATGCTTCTGCCTGTCCAGGAGTGGAGTATATACAAAGAGTGAATAATCTTCTCTTATAAAGAACTTCCACCAAGAACGGATTTTTCCGTAATTGTCAACATTCTTGTCATCATAATCTTTTTTAATTCCATATATGTCACTTAAGTAGGTACAGATTATGTTTTCCACTTCTGTAACTGGCCTTTTCTCATCCTTTTAATTTTGTAACAAAAAATTCCATTCTATTCTAGTGTTAGACGTTTCTTCTGATAATGTATTTCTTATGAGGCCTGGCGTCGCCAGGCGAAAGTTCGAAATCAAATAAAGTTAAAAAAAAACTACCAGACTAGTAGATCGAAAACCGTCACTACATCGACAACCTACATTTGAGGCACCTGAAGCAAGAGTCGAAAAATTATCAATGTCCAGAAAAAGTACGATCGAAAAGCAGTTGGAGCAAGAAAAAGACAAGTTTCGTTCCACTGTAAAGACGAACAGATTGAAGTTGGAGGAAAAGAGCGACAACGGAGTCGCTCTTTTCCTCAGACTTTATTGCGTTCGTCTCTACCGCGGAGCAAAACTTGTCTTTTTCTTGCTCCAAATATTTCCATTCACGAAGGGTTCTCACTCAGTTCTTAACCATTTCTCAGGATATTTTGCGAATGTTGAAATATCTGTACAGAATCGATGAGTTGTAGTATGTTTATGTATCGGTTTGATAAGCTCTAGGTCTTATAAGTTCATGTTTCAATTAATGAAAATATTCCTCTAACCTTGCTTTTGAATTGTTTATTAGTGATACAATTTCAGAAACTTCACAGGATTTTTCAAAAGTTGGGAAAACACTGCACAGCTCCTTGAAGCTATTTATATTCTTTGAGTTTTCTTTCAGTGGATGCTGGACTTCGTAGACTTCTCTCCACAATGCCTCGACCTCCTCTGGTTTGGACGGGTGGACTCCGCTTATATAACCCCTTTTCCGGAGTTCCTCAGTACGGTTTCGCAGACTTTTATGCGACAAATGCGAGAGCTCTGGGTATTTCTGGCACAACAGAGTATGCAGTCGCGTCATGTAACCTTTTTGTTCAGGGGCCATACTGGTATCATAACACACGAGCAGGTCGTCCCTGAGTCGATCCGTCCACTTAAAAGTAATGAGATTCTGCCGCTCCATCGCATTGACTCTGTCTTGATTGGCTCCCCCAACTCTAGGATAGTCGGCATTGTTGTCCGATCCATTGCACAGTGGTGCCTGTCAATGAAAAAATTTGACATGGTGAGAAAAAAAAGATACTAGATTGATCTTTCCTTTAGGATATTTTGATAAATAGAGAAATAACGTTAAAAAATTCGAAGTTCCTGTTTCGTTATTATGCACCTGCAGTGTTGGAGATATGATAAGAGAACACACAGGTAATATATGCGTTTCATTCATATTCGAGTATCAAACGTGCATGAGCTGTGAAGCAGCATACATCCGAGCCTATTGCATCTATTGTTATTCAAGAAAATGGATTCGAATCAGAAAAGTAAGTATTTTACACATAGTATAATAAAAAATTTTGATCAAGTTTTCATTTTTTATTAAATCAATATGAAAATCATAAAAATTGCATTAGTTTTTTTTTAAATAAAAGTACATTTATAGAAAAGTTATAGTACATCGCAATATTCCGTCAATATTTTTATTAAAAGTGGTAAATAATATTTATAGGTACCTGAAAAACTTGAAAACGTGTGCCGATATTTGCCTAAAATAATTTATTTATTGAAATCTCGTTGAATTATAAATTGAAAACCCAAAATCATTGTTTTATAGATATTTTTAGCTGTTTACGTCACATTGAAATATTGTTTCATAGAATATTATGTAAAAATATCTGCTGAAGATGTTTTAATAATATATTATGGTGACAATTATTTTTAACAATTTTGTTTGAACAATTTATTGCAAAGTTTTTTTTTCGATTTCCAACCAATTTTTTCTGAAAATATCGAAAAAAATAAGGAACAAATACTATGTACGGTATGTACAAAAAACTTACAGATTAAAAGCTATTAACGATTGAAAATGGAAAAAATTCATTTTCGGCTATTTTTGAAAATTCATAACTCTGGTTTTTATAATATTTCAATGTTTTGACAAGTGCAGTTTATTTTTTAAAGTAAAAACGATCTAAGTATACTGATATACTATTGAGAATATTTTCAATAACTTATAAATTACATAAATAATTCGGCATTGCCGTCACGAAATATACAGGTTCATTATAATTAATTATATATATATTATAATTAATTAAATAATTGTCCAGGGATAGTCCCGAAGGAATAACCCCTAAGCCGAGGCGTGACAACCGTGCCGAAAGCTGAATGGCACCTGGGTGAGGTGTCTCAAACGGTGACTCTGGGATACCGGGCGGATCATATTTAACTCACCGTTTAGGTGCTTTTAAACATCCGTACGGCCAGAAACACTGTAAATAATTAATTAAAACCCCTTCGACCAGTCACAAAAATAATGTTTGTCAAAGCCTTACTCCTGTCCAACGTTATCGTTCAATTAAAGATTCTAATAGTTTGTTGCCGAAAAAAAAAAAATTTTCAGCCTAAATAGGGGTGACGCCCCTATTCTGCAATCTCACCAAGAAATTTGGTAAAAAATGAAGAGATGCTTTACATTTAACAAAAATTGTCAGCGAGCAATATTATAGAAATTGAAGATGTTTTTTGGACATTCCATACCTCGAAGAAAAAACAGGTAAGTATAAACAATTTATAGTCAAGTAAAAATTGAACAATATTCTGAATCATACTTATTCCCACTTACAAAGCTTAGTAGTAATAAAAAGGTCCTCCCTTTTGAGATTGTATTTCGGAAGCAATGATTTTAAAGCAGTTCCTATTGCTTCCTCATTTCTGTAAACAGCCGCAGTGTCTGAGGAAAAACAATATAACGCAAAAACTGAAATATTCGGTGTTATTTAAAACTTTATATGCAACAAAATTGTTGATTAATTTGCACGTACCAATTGAACGGAATCCACTGTTTAAACTTTCATCGAGCACTCTGAAAATGTCACCGCTCCGTACTTTATAGGTTCCAACTAAAAATATTTTTACAAAAAATTGAATTTTAGATTTAAACGAAGCATGGAAGAATTAAGAACATTTGTTCGAAGTGATAAAATAATTAGTTAATTGTAGAAGTGCTGACAAATAAAGGTTTCTTGTGCGAGTCTTGAAAAGTGAGGTTATGGGCCTGAATTTCCTAAAAAACCGATGCTTAATTTAAATTTCTTACTTCCAACAAGAGGCATATCACAGCCACTTAGAAGACGAACACTTTGGTTTACACTATTCATTTCTTATTGTCACTTTTACTATTTATTTTGGAAAAACTTGGCTAGAAATCCCGGAAACTATAGCAAACAAAAGTTTCAGATTGACCACGATGAGACCGCACCGCACGCGATCATGGCACCGCCCAATGATATATATACACCACGATGTACTACAAGGAGACCGCACACCTGTGGCGGAGATGGTGGGAAACAGCCCACATCCGCGATCGTCTGTCCTCGGATTTTTATTTCTTCCCAGATGAGAGCGCCTCAAGTGGCAAATTAAGGAACTACGATTCCTATAGTAGCAGACGACAATTCAGTTAAAAATTTTCTCTAAAGAGGCGCTCTCATCTGGGAAGAAATCTCGCTATAGAGAAAATCGGAGGACAGGCGATCGCAAAATGGCGCCAGGTGAAATACATGGCGTGCGGTCTCCTTGTAGTACTTCGTGCATGCAATACATGAAACTTAGAGTTGCGTAAGATTTTTTAGGTTATAAAATTAAAATCTAACCTCAAAATGCAAGAGAAACAAAAAAAAACATGTTATTTGTGATGACTTCATGCATGTAACTATAAAAATGTACAATAAAATTCCGTCTCTCGTAAATGACAATCATGCAATCTGCTTTACCCACAGACCCATGGAAGTACGTGTAGAATGTTCTCGATGTCGGTAAAGTAGGTCCAGTACCCCTCTTGTATCAATGCCTGTAAGGTAGGAATGCATGACGATGTCATCAAGAATGCCGGTAAGGTAGGAATGCACGATGACGTCATCAGGACCCATCGAGAATGTTCTAGAAAAAATGAGCACGGACACGAACCACTACAGGTAGAATCTGCTCGATGTCGGTAAGGTAGGAATCTTGCGTTAGAACCCGCCTAGCTCATCTACTACTTTTCCTGTTGCAAATAAATTGGAGAAGAAGATCCAGAAGTGGATTTTTATGTTTTTGGGTCTTCCTTGGAGCAACATATTTCTGAATTTGAATTGAGGTTTGAAGATTTTAAAGAAATGAAAAATGATATTTTGCTCTTCGTGAAACGAACTCAAGTTGAGATCATGCAACAAAAACCTGGGTTACAACTGGAATTATGCGAGCTTAAGAGTGATTTATTTTTACCCACAATAACTGAGAAACCTGAAGAATTTTTTAAATCTCTCAAAAACCAAATATTCAAAATTACGGGACTTTCGGCTCAGAATGTTTTCAATGCTTGGTACGACGTACATTTGTGAAAGTAATTTTTCAATCATGAAAATGCTTAAAAACAAACCGCGAAACAGACTAGACGACAATTCACTTCAGCAAACAATGCGTTTAGCAACAACCAGTATACCGATTGATGTAGACAAAATTGTCGATGCAGAAGAAAATCCTCTAATATTTCGTTAATCGAGAGAGGCAAGGGGACTTGTGCAAATCTAGCACCCCGATTTATGATAAAAAAAGCATTCTAAAAGAGTTCAATATTACATCATACATCAATATTGCATCACATTATTCAATATTACATCGCACTAATCGTTCATACTATACAACATTCACTTTATAATATATGTCAGGGTGATTGCCAAAAAGTTGACCAAATTAAGTCCCAGTTATTGTCCACTTTTCCTTTGAAGAATAATTTTTTTCTAAAATTATCTCAATAATATACTTATATCAAAGCGCAATTTAGTAAAGTTTCAAACTTTTATACGACTTTGTTTAGAAATTATAAATAAAAAAGTACACAAAATATCCTGTCACGCACTTGCCCAACCTAAAAATTGAAAATAAAAATTTTTTAAATAATAATAACACCGTTTTTCAAATATTTGACATTTACAGATATCACTTGTATTGAGTTGAAAAAAAATCAAGAGATGGTTTAAATATTTTAGAGTTTAGTGTTTTTTAAATCACTTCAAAGTCTGTCCCACGGGGTTTTGGTCTTATCCCGCTAAATTGCTATTTTAGGTTAAAACCCGAAAATAATTATTCGATCTATTTATAATGCGTGACAAAAATTTTTATTTTATACTCAAGATTTTAGTATACTTGAAAATCGGTTAATCAACGTTGATTCCAAATATAAATTAATAATCATCACTATTTTTATCGTAATTTTTTTTATACAATGTCCGGTAACTCTCGATATTAATTTATTCTGGTGTAGACAGTATTAGCGCTGAAATGCTTAAATACGGTGGCGAGTACATACCTCACAGGTTGTGCGAATTGATAAAGACGATTAGAAAGAAAAACTATTACTTTCTGTCTATAAATGACCAAAATATGCTTTTGTTTATAAAATAAACAAAAAATATCGAATGACCAATCCTAATCACTAAATATTACCATTCATATAATTTTATTGTACTAAGAAAGAAAAACGATTACTTTCTGCCAATAAACGCCTAAACTATGCATTTGTTCATAAAATAAATAAATTATACCATACAACAGATTTTCATGATCAAACGTGATCCTGTTGATAAAATCAAGCAATTTCAACTTACAAATATACTTTGCAAGAACAATTTTCAATATGTTCACATTTTGTTAATTTAATTTGTTTATAACAATTATATTCGATATCCTGTAAATTCTTTAAATTCTTTGGATACTTCGTCATTCATTCTCATCGAGAATGGGATTAATTAAGTTATTGATTTGAAGATGAAAAATAATAATTAAAAAATGTCTCATTTTCGCTCGATGTTTATTTATATAAAAAATAGAAAATAGCAAAAACTAACAAATCTAATCCATAGACGCTCTTGTGCAACTATCGCTGATCACTTCTGAGCAAAAAATAGAAAATCGGTTGAAAATTGTAGGCTTTAGGTGATTTTGAATAGTAAATTCTTGGATCAGCCCACTGTGAGGCAGTTCAACACAGGAACTCCATAAAAGGGCCTCACTTTGCAGTTGAATAACAATTCAAATTTTTCAGATATTGGAATAATATATTTTATTATTGTGGAGCAAATAAGTAACTATAGATGGGTGTGAAAAACTAAAAATATGTTTTTTCCACCTTAGCTCCCTTTCTTCGCGAAAGGTAACATATATTTAACAGGCCTGCATCACCCAATAAATTTATAATATGTTACCGTGCGCAAAGAAAGGGACCTATGCATCGAAGCTGAATTTTACAGGACGGGCGATCGTAGCACAGTCCGCAAGCCAGCATTTGAGTAGTAGGGATGCGTCTACGAAAAGCACCCCCTCCACTTACCACTACTCTTTTAGGCATGAGGCAGCGGAGCTCACGGACATGTCGCGTACTGCTGTAGTGGTAAGAAAATGAAAATCGATTTTTTCCACATTAGATCCCTTTCTTCGCGGACAGTCACATATATATAGAGATTTTTTAATTTGTATAGAGGGCGCATGGACTGTGTTACGGGCTATCATTATTAAAACTGCGACTGAAGTGTGTGGTACGGCGGTTTCAGGAAGAAAGTCTGGTGATGCATGGTGGAATGATGAAATCGAGGCAGCCCGATAAGAAAAGAAAGAAGCGTACAAGAGGACGTTGAACATCACAGGTCTTAGTGACGCTCTAACAGACTCTTTTAAAGAATTATTAGGAGGTGAAGATACAGGGAAATATAACTGCGAGATAGAACATAACGTATTAAAAAACCCAATTGAAAAATTCTGTGTCACTGAGTTTAGATATTTAATTAAGAACATAAAAAACAGTAAGGCTGGTGTGGACAGTATTAGCGCTGAAATGTTTAAATACGGTGGCGAGTACATACCTCACAGGTTGTGCGAATTGATAAATTTATGTATCGAGACGAGACAAGTCCCACTTGACGAAGAAAGTAGCCTTGAAGATGCAAGCTCCGATGAAGATGTCAACGATGAAGATCAGGACAACCTGTCACGTGCCAGCGAGCAGTCGGCAAAATCGAAGGTGCGATCGTGGATAGCGGCACCGATAAGACAAGAGGAATCGCGGGAACTGATAATCACAGCTGAGCGAACAAAATCAGCAACTTTCCCACATCCATGCCAAGAAACTTCCAGAGCTGATTAGAAACTGGACCGGTATCTCGCGAGGCAGACGATAGGCAAGAAGCTTCCCAGCTTTAGTGGCCAGGTAACCGAGTGGCCACTATTTGTAAGTACCTTTAAACAAACCACTATTGATTGCGGGTTTATACCGAGCGAAAATGTGACACGATTGCGCAACTGTTTAAAGGGAGAGGCATAAGAGTCAGTGCGATCGTTATCAATGACAACGAAAGTCGAGAAAATAATGGAAATTTTGGAGAGACGATTCGGTCGATCTGAACACGTGATTGAAGCGCTCATACGCAGCGTAGCCGAGTTCCCAAAACTAAAGGACGATAAGCCGGACAGTATAGTCAAGTTCGCTACCGCAATAACCAATTTGGTAGCGACAGTAGAAGCTTTAGAACGGCCGGAATACCTTTCGAATACCATTTTATCTGAGCAACTAATTCAAAAGTTGCCAATAGCGATGAAGCACAGATGGGGGGAAAGGGTAGCGAATAAGAAAATTCCGCTAACGTTGACAAGTGTTTCCGATTTTCTCGACGCGGAGTTCGCAATAGTAAGCGCGTATTACAATCCGTTTCTAGATGGGAAGCAGATGAAGGATGGTAAGACGGTGCTTGCTTTTTCAGATAACAGCGAATCAAAGGAAGGCAAGTGCGCTTACTGCGAAAGTGAGCACGCGATCGCGATTTGCAATGAATTTAAAAAACTGGACACAAATGCACGGTGGGAGTGGGCCACGGAAAAGCGCGTGTGTTTTAAATGCTTGTCGGATAAGCATCGTATGCGACAGAGCAAGCGAAAACAGTGCGGGAAAAATAATTGCACTAGAGGACATCACCCTCTTTTGCATTACGAGTATCGCGAAAAAACCACCCCCACAGACAGTCTCGTTAAAAGTTCAGATTCAGAGAAAGCTGAAACAAATTCGGTGGAGCAAATCAATATCGTTTGAAAAAATAAACGGCGGGTGTTAATGAAGATCGTTCCCGTGATTTTAGAGGGCCCGAAAGGTCAAGTATGCACTCACGCGTTTTTAGACTCGGGATCGTCCGTGACGATAATAAAAAATGACTTAGCGCGTCGATTAGGTCTTCAAGAGCGTGTTGATCCACTGCATTCAAAATGGATGAATCGGATAACATACGAAGATTCTAACTCCAGGCGAGTGTCAGTGAAGATCACAGGGAACGCTTACACGTTTTATCTGAAAGATATTAGGACCCTTGAAGATCTTGACTTGCTGTGTCAACCGGTCGAGATGGACGTTGCCGAGTGGGCACACTTAAAAGATATGGACCTTCCAGACACCGCTGGAGTCACCCCCGAGATCATGATCGGAGAAGATTACACCCACGTCAAGATTCATATCCATACTTTGTGCTTTGTCTAAACCTTTCGAACGCATTGTCCATCAGCAACTTACTGCACACATTGAAACAAATAATTTAATGGACCCAATGCAATTTGGGTTCCGTGCCAGGAATAGTAAACTTACAGCTTCACTTAAAGTAGCTTCTGACCTTAAACTTGCAATTGATAGAAGGGAAATAACGGTTGTTGTCCTAGGCTCAAATCGCTTCACCTCTCGAATATGGCTGTTAAATGGTTTGAATTTTATCTTAGTAATCGTTCTGAAAGAGTTCAAATTAGCAATGGCGAAAGGTCTGATTGTGGGAAGGTTAAGAGTGGTGTCCCTCGGGGATCCACGCTTGCACCCACTTTATTCAATATTCATACCTCTGAACTTGGTAGTGAACTTCGTCATTGTAACTATCACAAATGAGGCATCTAGAGCAAGAGTCGGAAAATTATCAATGTCTAGGGAAAGTACGACCGAAAAGCAGTTGGAGCAAGAAAAAGACAAGTTTCGTTCTGCTATATAGACGAACAGATTGAAGTTGGAGGAAAAGAGCGACAACGGAGCCGCTCTCTTCCTCGGACTTTATTGCGTTCTTCTCTGCCGCGGAGCAAAACTTGTCTTTTTGTTGCTCCAACTATTTCTATTCACGAAGGGTTCTCACTCAGTTCATAACCATTTCTCAGGATATTTTGGCAGTGTTGAAATATCAGTGCAGAATCGATGAGTTGTAGTAAGTTTATGTATCGGTTTGATAAGCTCTAGGTCTTATAAGTTCATGTTTCAATTAAGGAAAATATTTCTCTAACCTTGCTTTTGAATTGTTTATTAGTGATACAATTTCAGAAACTTCACAGGATTTTTCCAAAGTTGGAAAAACGTCTACGACACTTTTCCGTCAGTCTATAAATTTTTTCGCAAATGATCGAGTAATTAGTCAGGAAATTTCGTGTTTCATTGAGGTTTTAAGATTTCTCATCATATTTACTTTGGTTGCAGAATTTTTTGGTACTGCCAAAATTTCGATACGAAAATTTTGAAAAAAAAAATTGCAAGAAAATTTTTTTTCCCCGACAGCGTTATAGGCTCCAATAAAAAAAAACTAAATTTGTTATTGTAAGAATTTTGATAGCGAAATAAAAAAAATATATAGACTTTAATCAAAAGTACTACATTATGATACTATACGTAAATAGTACCTTGGAAAAAACATGCCATTTAGGCAGAAACTTTTATTTAAAAAATTTACGCTGTCAACTGGTATGTCCAATTGGTTTTCTTTACCATTTTTCCACTTGGATTTCCAATTGGACGGTCCAATTGAAAATCCAATTGGTTTCTTCTAGCAGGGAAGAAGTCAGAAACATGAGTATGATAAAAAACGTTAATGAAATGATCAAAGTAAGGAAAACTGCGTAAAATGCAATATGTGAAGAAAATATACAAAAAAAATGTTGGAAGTCCGGTCGACTGCCGGTGGGTGTGGTGGGAGAAATCCCACAGCGCCACCTAATCGCAGTATTGTTTCGATGATCGACATGGGTAGAAAGGAAAATGCAGTATAAGTTAAGGAAAATAGCGGAAAAGTGATTAGGATTTTCCAAAGCTTTTTCTCAGTACTTATTTATTATTTCTTTATCTCATTTTTAACTTTTGATAATCAGACAGATCAATGGAATTCTGATTGCACAAGCCCAGATCGGAGACCTGGTAGAGGGTGCGATTAGGATTCCTGATTTATTTTTGATGACGTTAAAAAGAAATAAGTGGATATTTCCAGATTCCCCCTTAGGTCGTGCTGGTGCCGATCGGAATCTCCTATTTGTACCTTAGTCTATAGCCCCAGGTCGAAGACTTGGTAGAGTAAGGCTAATTGTTCCTGAAGAGAAGCACAAATCAACACCATACATGGAATAAGGAAAAGTCAGTTCCATGTAAGGTTTACTTTTGACAGGTTTACTTACTTTGCTGTCCTGAGTGCTCAAATGACCCTACAATGGGAAAGCCTGCTAATCCGCAGTAAAGCTGAGTCCCATTTCTGTATAAATCAGAGATGCTTTGAGGATTGACCGTTCCGCTAATCGGTCTGGCGACGAGTGAGTCCTCGATTCACGTAATCCTCCCGATATCCTGCCAGCGCGTCTTGGTCCCGCTGGTCTCCCTACCTTCTGGCCCTGTCATGCTCACTGAAAACTATTGATTATTCCTCCTGACCTAGTGACCTATATATATATTGGTATGATTATTCATATAACTTGAACTGATATCTCCCTCTTGCTTTTTATTCCTTAAATATAGAGACGCACGAACCGTTTCAATATGTTTTATTTTTATTTTCGTTCACCAATGATGCATTATATATTTTATTTAATACGCCAAAAGGGATATACAATGACAATTCATTAGAAAAGATTACTCATATTTTAGATATGAACAAAGTGATATAAAAGTAGCTACTTACTGAATGCTGATAACGAGTACTTAAATGACACATGTTATATGTATAGTAATAGAAGTTGAATCACAAGGAGTTATTTATATGTATATTACGTTTATTTTAGTTTACCCGGAAAAGAACGATCAATGTTTAAGTTTACATTAGTAATAATTCATAGTCATCGCTCATTTAAATGTGGTGAATAAATAAATTTAAACTTTTTTACTTGAATATAATAGAATTATGAAAGTGGCAGTGGATGAATCTGAAAAGAAGACCAGTCTCAAAGGAGGGTGCCAATGTTATATGAGATTTTGGGCCCAGAACGTCCAGACCTGAAAAGTATGTACAGTTGTTATACTTGGTCCGGCAAACAAAAAAGTCAATAGCTGTAACTCCCAAAATTGTCCCGTTTCTAAGTTATTGGTTTTCAAAGTCGCAAAGTGCAAAAATGGTGCCAGCAATAGATTGTTAGCGGGTGGTTTTATTATTTCTTGATATTGTGCATGTCCTAAATACCAAATCACTGCCATGACATGCGCACAACATCCTACTGTCCTAAGCCCGTTTTTAGTTTGACAACAGTAGCCACAAACAGCTTCTGAACCTACCTCGTATAAATCTATGAGAATTTACAAAAAATATCGTGTGCTTGAATGCGAAATTCAGCAAAAGGCACTGATTCTGCATGCGTGCTCATTTCAATGTGATAACGACCAGAATCAGAAATACCAGTGAATCAAACAGCCATACTCTCATCTTCCAGTCCTCTTTGAATCTTCTTTTTCCAATCCCCCATACTTGAACCACCAGCTTACATTTCCACCACCCGCTTCGAACCAGAATACTAAATAACAAAATTCCTCCACCCTTTCCACCTTTTTCCATTTATCTTCCATTCATACTTTACTTCATTCTTTCTCTTCCTGAAACATACTATCTTTGCCTTCTTCACATTAATTGTCAGGCCTTTCTCTCTCACATACTCTTCGAGTCCTTTTACTAACAAGCTCATTCCACTTTCATCCTCTGCCAGAAGCACCACATCGTACGCGTACGCTAACGAGTATATTCTTTTGTTTCCTAGAACTGTACACCCTTTACCTCTTTTTTTTTTCATTTTCTTTTCTAGGTCTGCTAGCAATATACTAAACAACAACAGACTTAGCGAGCACCCTTGTCTGAGACCCCTCCCTGTCCAGAACTCTTCTACTTTCTGTTCCCCGATCCTCACCCTTGTCTTCGTGTCCGTGAAGACATGTTTTATCCTTTCAATCAGCTCCTCTTCCACCTCCCTATCTTGCATTGCCTTCCACAAAACTTTCCTATTCACCGAGTCGAAAGCTGCCTTAGAGTCTACGAAGAGTGCGACCAGTTTTCCTTTTTTCATTCCCAGGTTCCTGTTGACTAGATAATTAAGAACGAAAATGTTGTCTACTGTTCCCATCCCCTTCCTAAATCCTATTTGATTGTGTGGAATACTTTCTTTCTGTTCAACCTGTTCGTCTAATCTCTTCCTAAACACCTCTGCGTAAATTTTATATGTTACTGGCATGAGAGTGATTCCTCTATAATCTTTCACTTTTGTAGTTCTTCCTTTCTTTAATAAAGGAACTACCAAACCTGTTCTCGACTCATTCGGCCATCCTTCCCCTCTCCATACTCTATTACATACTTTCAAAATCTCTTCTCTAACCCTTCGTCCACCAAATTTCAACGCTTCATGCTCCATCCTATCCTCTCCTGTCGCCTTGTTTCTTTTTAACTTCTCGATTGCTTGATTCACCTTCTCTCTTGTCACCTAATTCCGACCTTCCATTCCTCTCTCCTTCATCTTCCTACCTTCCCCCCTCACCTTGCTATCCACCACTCCTGGCAATTTCTTGAAATATACCATCCATTCATCCATACTTACCTCTATATTGATTCCTTTCCATCCACTCCTTTCTCTATTGATCACCTCCCATTTTCTTCCTTCCTTTATTGTTTTCTCTACCTCCTCCATGTACCTCACCTTCTCCTTCTATCGTTTTACATTCAGTCATTTTTCGTGTTCTCTTTTTCTTTTATTATACACCTTTCGGCTTATCTCTCCTCTTCTCCAACTCTTTAGCAATAACAACTTCATACGCTCGACACTCTCTACAAATTCCACATCCCACCATCCTCTCTTCTCACTTCTTTCTTCTTCACTTGGCCTAACTCCTTCCACTATCTTCTCTACCCTTCTCCTCATCTTACACAACATCTCATCCACGCCTCCCCCATCTTCAATCAAAACATTCTCTTCATCCATTCTTTCCGTATAAAAAGCCAGAGTCTGGCCCAACAAAGGCGCTTCACTGGGCCCAATGTGACTTTTACTACGGCAAACCATGTTTTAAGAGGACAAGCCACAGTTCGGCCCAGGCTCGGCGCACTGCTGTTCCAAACTTCGTCTTAACTCTGGCAAAACATGTTTTAATAGAAAAAGCCAGAGTCTGGCCCAACAAAGGCGCTTCAGTGGGCCCAGTGTGACTTTTACTACGGCAAACCATGTTTTAAGAGGAAAGGCCAGAGTTCGGCCCAGGCTCGGCGCACTGCTGTTCCAAACTTCGTCTTTACTCTTGCAAAACATGTTTTAATAGAAAAAGCCAGAGTCTGGCCCAACAAAGGCGCATCACTGGGACCAGGGTGACTTTCACTACGGCAAACCATGTTTTAGGAGGAAAAGCCAGAGTTCGGCCCAGGCTCGGCGTAACGCTGTTCCAATCTCGTCTTTACTCTGGCAAAACATGTTTTAATAGAAAAAGCCAGAGTCTGGCAAAACAAAGGTGCATCACTGGGCCCAGTGTGACTTTTACTACGGCAAACCATGCTTTAAGAGGAAAAGCCAGAGTTCGGCCCAGACACGGCGCACTGCTGTTTTTGCTGTTCCAAACTTCGATTTTACTTTGGCTAAACATGTTTCAATAGGAAAAGCCGGATTCTGGGCCAGCAAAGGCGCATCACTGGGACCAGTGTTAATTTTACTACGGGTAAAAATGTTGACACCACGCCGGAGTTCACCACCGGCGTAGTACTGGCACAGTACTGGTCACCAGTACAGATAATAGGCCATTCGCCCAGTACTGGCTAACGGCTGGCTCCACGATCAGCACAGTACTATGCCGAGAGTATAAATATTTAGAAAAAATTTTTAATACGTTTGAAAATATGGATCGTGTGTTCTAAAATGCCTGAGAACTATAAATACAACTATCACGAATACAACTTTTTTCTTGTTTTTTTTTTTTTGAAATAAAAAATTCTAAGTTCCATCTTTATGTAAAAGTGTATATGCTCATAAAAAATTACATTTTATGTCAACATTAAACGTTGTAAAATGGTCTAAAACACCTCAAAACCAAAGCTTACACAGAAGTTTTAAAAATTTGTTATTAAAAAATGGTCAAAGTTCACGATCAAATTTCTAAGTTCCGCCGTTAAAAATGTCAAATGTTCATAAAAAATTACATTTTATGTCAATCTTAAACGTAGTAAAATGGTCTAAAACACCTAAAAACCAAACCTTACACGAAAGTTTAAAAAATTGTTGATTAAAGATTGTCAAAGTTCACGATCAAATTTCTAAGTTCCGTCGTTAAAGATGTCAAATGTTCATAAAAAATTACATTTTATGTCAATCTTAAAGGTTGTAAAATGGTCTAAAACACCTAAAAACCAAACCTTACACGAAAGTTTGCAAAATTTGTCATTAAAAAATTGTCAAAGTTCACGATCAAATTTCTAAGTTCCGTCACTAGAAATGTCAAATGATCATAAAAAATACGTCCATCAAGCTAGCACCCCCACCATCGAAAATCAGTATTTTGATTATACCCAAATTATGTGCTAATTATGTGCTATTCATGCTGACTATTAATTATTTCAGTCGACTATTGTTCCGTTTGGAAATGTAACAATTTTTCTGGAAATTAGTTTTGTTGTTTGGTTCTACATTTTTTGTTTACCTAATTACGTTTGTTGAGATCTGTATCAATATTCAAGAATTTGTAATATAGTATTATATAGAACTTGTCCAAGAATTTAGTATTTAGGTTTGAGTTGAGATATATTAGCTAAGATCATTTTGGAGCCTGTAAACACCCCTGTTAGCCTTTAGAATTTGTTTTAATGGTTATTGTCGATTTATGAATTTGTATTTCTAGGTATTTCTATGCCAAACTTGTCGAGCCTGAGCTATAATGCGTTTCTGAACAATAGCCTCCGTACCACGCCTACGTCTAGTCTGACCGTCTTCGACACTACTTACAATTTTAGGATTTGACAGCATTTGCGATTTCAGATTGTGGCTACGTTGCTTTCTTACCCCTACCTTTGCGCTTCATCCCTTCCAGTTTAGAACATACATCGAAAGTATGTACAGTTTAGGACGAATCTGCAATTTCAGTTGCAATAGAGACATTACCGGATACACTCTATTGTAAAATTCATAACAAATATCATTTCTGTATCTATCTGTACCTTATTAAACGATAATTATCAATTAACTCCGTCTACTATTGAATCTAACAATTATTCGGAGATACTTATCATATCCAAGTATCAAAACTTATCACTTCGATTTATCCATCTACAAATAATCGAGAAAGTTGGTCTATTTCCTTGAACGACGAAACTTCTGGGCTATCACTAGTTCAACGGACTCAACATTTTGGTCCTTCGAAAATGGATCCAGCCTCTTCTGGACCAATATCATCTCATCAATCGTTTGAACGAGTACCAATATCAAGATCGAGCCATGAATTATCATACAAAATTCATTCAATGTGTATAATGAATACCAGATCCAGCAAGACTTCATTGGATCTCGACATAACTGAAAATAACGAGATCAAGAAAGAACGATTCAACGATCAAAATCTTTCAATCCTAAATGTGATCGAGAACGAGTATCATCCAGTGTCATCAAGTGTCATCGAGTGTCATTAAGTCACCCAGTATCACCGAGTATCACCGAGTCGTCGAGTCCACGTGTGTCATCAATTAACAAGTGTCATCGAGTAAACAAATTAGCTTCAGTGACTCGTGCTGAAAATCTGTATTCTCAGTTATATTTTTCTGCGAATGTGTGTGTTTTTTCGCTTTTTGGTTTTCTATAAGTGTTTTTGTGAATATTTAATTCGTAATTTCGTAATTCATGATTTCAAATCTTTTGAGTGAAGACCGAGACGCTAACGGTTGATATGGTAACCAAATGGCTGTCTGTGGTAGAGCCTTAGAGGATATACAGGGTGTCCCAGTATTCAAAAAACATTTTTGTATTTTTGAATTCTCAAAAAAAAATGGTGTCGAAAATAATTATAAACATTTTTTGCTAAAGTTAACAATTACCGAGTAATTAACAATTAATGATTAACCAATCAGAAACACGCGTTAGACGGTCGACAGTCCGTGTGCCATCGACAAGAGTGTGTGCATAACGACTTTAAATATGAGGTGAATATGCGGGCCAAATGTTGGTGTGTAGAAGTAAACTTCTTCCACCAGAAGTTCTTGACACAATCTAGTCCAGCACCGGAAAAGTTCTTCGTGCCTCTAAGTGCTTTTTTCACCTCTTCGACAGTGATTGATGGACGTTCCTCTTCAGATTTTATGAGGTTATCGCAAAATTCCTTGAAGCGGATTATATTTTAAGTATCTTCTTTCAACTTTAGTGTTTTCAGGATCTTGTATACCTCTCTCCAAAAAGTCTCTACCTAGTTGGGCTTGGGTGGATTTTTGACAGAAACAGGGTGATCACTGGGGAGGCGAAATGGGTCAGTGGGAAACTTGTGATTCTCCCTGATCCATCTCTCCCTCTTCTGTATTATCCTCCTTGCGTCAGATAACAACCGTATTTTGTCAACAATATGCTGCTTTATTGTTAGCAGCTTTGACTTGTTCAGTATGTGATTCATAATCCTCAGTTCTTGGGCGAACTTCCCAACCCTTTCCGTGAACGGTCTACCAGATAAATCACACACTGCACACGGGACGAATTTTTGACTTGCCCATCCAATCTTGTTCAGTTGATGCAAGCGTCTTTTGGTCTTTTGATCCATCGTCGGTTTCAGTCTTCGATTTGAATCAGCAAAAGTTCTCGCAGCACCATGCACTGAGCAATAGATGGTCCAGAGGTCGGACTCTTGCAAGATTTCTCCACGAAGGGAGGCATCCCTTTCAGCCTTATCTTGGGTCTTAGGAGGAACTTGCATGTTAATGTTCCCTCTTGTCCTGAAATCGTCATATTGTAGTGAAGTTTTCGAGAAAACTTAGAAAGTTGTAAAAACAACCCCGCGCTGCTAAGATACAGTAAACGTCCATGTTCTAGACAGCGAGTGAGGACCAATGGGCAGTAAGCAGCATAAGTACGAAGGCACCTATTGGCCGAGATCGACAGGCCAGCCATCTTCACTCCAACCGACCAATCGACAGGCGCGACACAAACAATCGAGAAGGAAGGAAGCGGAGAAGAACGCGGGACCTGTCACTTATGTTTCTTGACTTGGCGGCGGTACGTCTGGTGAGACCGAGACCAGAAAACATTCTAAAATTTAGAAAAGCGGATTTGAAATGAGACACCGAATTGGAGAATAACAAGGCGGAGTACGCTTAATGGCTTCGAGGTAAGTGGCCTCTTCTCTAGTGCTCTCGGTGAATAAGTTTCGTTTCTCGGCCTCCACGCGGTGTGACTTCCGAGATCGCGTGTGCGTGAAAAGCAAAGTGTGAACAGCGTCGACCGAGAGTTCCGCGACATCCGGGAGTGAGGCACGCCCGACTCAAAGCCCGACGTTGTGCTGAAATGTTTCCTTGATTGTTGGTATCTCTCTCTCACTCGAACGGTCCCACCCCTGTTCCCGTGCAAAACAACGAGTGAGCAGAATTCGAAAAATTCCATCAAGAGCTATTCGACAAGAAAATGCACGGAAATTTTCACAGGAACGTAGAAAAACAGTCCTTGTCGAAGGAGCAAACTTTTGCTTTTCTCAAATCATCAGGGCTTAATTCAGGTACAGAGGGCAGAATACGAGTACTATCTAACGCTAGGAGAAGTCTAGAGCGGAGAGAGAGGTGGGTCAGAGAAAATCAACAGTTTTCGTCTGACCCATCTCGACTCTACCAGGACCCTCCAATTACTGTCGTCCACCTGCCCAAACCAGAGGTGGTTGAGGCTTTTTGGAGAGAAATCTACGAAGTCCTGCATCCACTGAAAGAAAACTCAAAGAATATAAATAGCTTCAAGGAGCTGTGCTTCAAGGAATGCCCACCTATCACTACCGAGGAGGTGGAAAAAGTATTAAGAGGCATGAAGAACTATTCCGCTCCGGGACCAGTTGGTATCAAGACCTTCTGGTGGAAAAAGTTTCCCTTAAACCACCAGCATCTGGCCCGCATTTTCACCTCATATCTTAAGTCGGAAGAGCCTATTCCAGATTGGTTGGTGGGGAGCGCACAGTGACCCTGCCGAAGAGGGACAACTTAACTGACCCTAAGAATTACAGGCCAATAACTTGTCTGAACACACTGTATAAGATATTCACAGCTATCCTACATGATAGGATTGTTCGGACAATTGGACCTGTGTGGCGAATGATGTACGAACAACGCGGCTCAAAGAATGGCGTAGCAGGATGTCGGGGGAACCTGCTCATGGATATATGTTTCTTTAAAGACGCAGCATTCTATCAGCGTTACCTATCGACGGCCTGGAATAATTACCGGAAAGCTTTCGATTCAGCCTCCCACAGACTTATCATCTGTCTGTTGGAAACCTTAAAGGTGCATTCATACATCGTGAGGTGCATAGAGAGAATAATGCCGCTTTGGAAAACCAGATTTACTATCTCATCTGGAAAACATCGCGTGATCACTAATAGTGTCACCTTTCAGAAGGTGTGTTTCAGGTCGACACCATGAGCCCTCTCCTCTTTTGCCTCACATTATTGCCACTATCTCGCGCACTTCGCCATTCCGAAGGGTACATCTGCGGCAAACATGGAAATCGAAAGCATAAGGTCACTCATGTATTTTACACGGATGATCTTAAGATCTATGCTAAAAATCAAGAGAAACTACATCTAGCTCCAGAAATTGTCAAAGAGTACACTCAAGAGATTGGAATGGAGTTTGGGTTAGAAAAATGCGCCAAGGTTCATTTGAAGGTAGGGAAACCTAATGACGTCCCGGAAGACCCTGAGCTCGGCGACAGAAGCGCTATACGACACCTTGGCGCTGGAGAGACCTATACATAACTGGACGTGCCACAGAGCCGAATTCAGGACGTAACATCTATAAGGGATACTTTGCAATGCAGATACAAACATCTCATCCAACGGATTTTGTCTTCCGAACTATCAGGGCCGAACCAAGTATCTGCGGCGAACATGCTTGCCGTCCCGGTAATACTTTAGTTATTTGGAGTAGTTCCACGGACGAAGGAGGAGCTCAGAGCCCTCAACATCGGGTGCCGAAAAGTTATGCACATGAACAAAAACATGCATCTTAAATCTTCTGTTCCGCGGCTTTACATCTCACGCCGTCAAGGTGGTCGCGGAATACTAAATCTTGAATGTCTTTATAACAGAATTATTCTGGGTACACAAAACTTAAAATTCTACATGTATCAACTCTAGGCATAAATAACATAGATGTTTTAATCTCAGATCTGCACATCCTTTCTCCCTTTTCCCCTTCCCATCCTATACATCATCCTCTATACTTCTTGGGTCCCCAAAAAAACCGAAAACCTACAAACCTTAAAACTACAAGCTCTAGGCACAAGTGACATATATGTTTAAATTCTAGATCTACATATCCTCTTTCCTCCTCTCATCTCCTACCTCCCTTCTCAAAAACAACATCTCTCTTTCTCTATAGTCCTTTGATCCTCACAAACCATAAAACTACAAACTTCAGAACTACAAACTCTAGGCACTATTGTCATACATTTTTAATTCTAGACCTACATATCTTCTCTCCTCCACCTTTAAATCTCTGCACATAAACTCTACGCGTACAAACACAGACCCATTCACCTCTTTTCCCTAACGTTCTCTTTACCCCCTTTTCCCATTTGCTTTCTTACAAACCTTATAACAGGTCAAAGATATGAGCATATATGACTGTTTGTCAATGGTCAATAGTTTAACAGTTAATGAAGAAAATAAAGGGGAAGAAAAGGCAATATATCGAGAAAACATGAGAGGAGGAGAAAAGAAGTGCAGAAGAGGGAAAAAGAGAAAAGATTTAACGATTTAGATTTTGTAGACCCAAGGTTTGTAGATCTACGGTCTGTGGAAGTCAGAGGGGTAGAAAGATGGAGATCAAAGAACTGTAGAGGAAGAGCGTTGAGGTGAGTGAGAAGGAAGGGATGAGAGGAAAGGAAGAGACGGGATATGTGGATCTAGGATTTGAACATGTGTGGTGCTTGTGTCTAGAATTTGTAGTTCTATGGTTTGTAGGTTCATGGTGTGTGGATCAAAGAAGAACAGTGCAAAAGAGATTGGTGAGGGAAGGGGGAGGGTTGAAATGAAGTGAAAATAGTTTTTGGTGGGTTGAAAATTTGTACAGGTAGTGCTTCTGTGTATAGATTTTGCACAGGTAGGGTGTGCAGGTTTACGGTATGTGGAATTCAAAGGGGTAGAGCGAGGAGAGTCAGTGAGATGTGAGAAGTGGGGTGGAGGGATGATTTGTCCGTCAAGGCGGTCTCAGATTTGGGGCTCGCGGGTTCATGACTCTGTGGTTATGAGGTTTGTTGACTTTTTAATTCTGAGAATGAGAATTCTTCGCGATTGACGGAAAATCCTGACGTGCCAGAGATGAATGCCCAACAGATTTATACTCAGCGACCAAAAACCGATATAGAACACGTGAGTTTGTTCTAGTCGATTTTCTTTTTGGCTTTTTGGTTCTGTGGAATATATCATGAGTTCATGTAAGTTATATATTAGAAACGAACACAATACTCAAAAAGGGAACAGTAGATAATTGCCCAACTTTGGCACTTGCATATGACATTTCGGTTTCGGTTTCCATTACTTAGGAGTCAAACCGAAGGGCCTATGACAAATTACCTAATACGTATTCGGGTTGCGGATAGAAGTTCCCTGTACCAAGGGCTTTTGCTGAATATGTTGACACTTGTAGATGAGCAGTAGCAAATAATTGTTCAGGGGTGGTTCTAAATCTTGTTCAAATTATGAATTTTGTTTTAAAATACCTATTTTTGGTGTAAAATGGTCACGTAACCTAAAATTGTTCAAAAATTATATACCATTAGAAGCATCAAATCTAATGATTTTTTTTTATTAAAAAAAAAAACAAACGATTTTTATGATTTTTAATTTGAAATTAATGATTTTTAATTTTAAATACGAGTTTTTGTTGTAAAACGATAACATAACCTAAAATTGTAAAAAATGGTGAATCTTCTTTGAAATCTAATTGTTTCGTATTAAAAATACCAATTTACGATGAAAACACTAATATAATTCATAATTCGTTCAAGTCTAAATATTGTTCAAATTATAATGATTTCTGTTTTGAGATACCAATTTTTGGTGTAAATGGTTAACATAACCTAAAATTGTCCAATAATGATAATCTTCGAAATCTTAACTTTTTAAAGCCAAAAATACATATTCTAGACTAAAAACACTAACTATCTATCTTTATAGTTTATTTTTCCTTTTCTTTTAAAATAGAAAATTTTCCTTGTAAAACTCTAAAATAATCTAAAATTGCTAAAAGTTGTAAATCTTCTTTAAAATATACTTTTTTTCTATCAAAAATACAAATTCACGACGAAAAACATTAACATAATTTAAACTTGTTTAGATTCTAAATCTTGTTCAAATTATGAATTTTGTTTTAAAATACCAATTTTTGGTGTAAAATGGTCACGAAACCTAAAATTGTTCAAAAATTATATACCATTAGAAGCTTCAAATCTAATTATTTTTTTATTAAAAAAAAAACAACGAATTTTATGATTTTTAATTTGAAATACGAGTTTCTGTTGTAAAACGATAACATAACCTAAAATTGTAAGAAATGGTGAATCTTCTTTGAAATCTAATTGTTTCGTATTAAAAATACTAATTTACGACGAAAAAAAACTAACATAATTCAGAATTGGTTAAGGATTTTAAATCTTGTTTAAATTATAATGATTTCTGTTTTAAAATACAAATTTTTGGTGCAAATCGCTAACATAACCTAAAATTGTCCAAATATGAAAATCTTCTTTGAAATCTAATAACTTTTTTTTTTTAATAAAAAATACCAATTTCTGACGAAAAACACTGACATAATCCAAAATTGCCGAAAGATCATCTTGTTCAAATTATAATTCTTTTATTTAAAAAACGATAAACGGTAAAAAACGCGAAAATGTATTATTTTTCTTATTAAAAGGAATTATTTGTAAATTTAATTTTAAAATCTAAAGTAGAAAACGACTTCAAGTGCTAAAAAGCGCAATAATTAAAAGTTAGCCAAGTTTTTTCTTCTGAAAAATTTTCTCATAATTCTTTTGAAAAAATCCTTGTTCCAAATCTGAATTGTAATTTTTTTTCGATAATTTTCTGATATAATTCAGAACAATTTTTCGAATCCTCAACCAAAATGACAACATTTTCAACAAAACAGTTGACATTTCTAACAAAAGAACACTTTTAACTAAACTGTTTAATTTTCAACGAAGAAGTACATTAATTTTTTATAAAGAGTGGATTTTTCAATTAAAAAAATAAGTTTTTTTTTAATTTAATTGTAAATTTTCAAGATTAGGAAATCTTCTATTGAAAAAGATGTATAAATAAAAACTCTTAAATGTTGATGATTTTCAAAATATAAAATCAAGTTTTTCAACTCTAAATATTCTAAATTGAAGAAATTTCGAAAGTAAATCACCAAAATTACAGGATTTTTTATTGCAAATTTTCAAGATTAAAAAATCTTCCATTTTAAAAGATTTATAATTTACATTTCTATAAATTTGATGTTATAACTTAAAGTTATTTAATTTTAAAGATTTACAATTTAACGTTCTACAATTTTTAAGATTGAAAATAGAAAATTCTTCAATTTTAACGATTTGCAATTGGAAATTCTGCATTTTTAAATATGTATAAATAAAAATTCTGATGATTTTGAACATAAAAGTTCTAGTTTTTAATTTTAAATCCTCCAAATAAAAGAAATTTCGAAAGTAAATCATCAAACATACAGAATTTTTAATTGTAAACTTCCAGAATTAAAAAATCTTTAATTTTAACAATTTATAATTTAAAGTTCTACGATTCTTAAGATTGAAAATCGATAATTCTTCAATTTTAACGTTTTGCAAATTAAAAATTCTGCTATTTTAAAGATTTATAAATAAAAATCCGTTAATTGTGATGATTTGGAAAATCAATTGAAACGATTTTAAATTTAAAATTCTTCAATTTTGTATATTTGTAATTGAAGAATTTTCGAAAGTAAATCACCTACATTACAGGATTTTTTATTGCAAATTTTAGAGATTAAAAAATCTTCAATTTTAAAAGATTTATAATTCACATTTCTATAATTTTGAAGGTTTATAATTGAAACTTCTTGAATTTTAAAGATTTACAATTTAAAGTTCTATAATTTTGAAAAAGTACAATTGAAAATTCTTCAATTTTAACCATTTGTAATTTTAGATTTGCATAAATAAAAATTCTTAAATTTTTAATTTATTATTATTTCAATTATAAAAATGATTATTGTTAAATTATTTTATTTTAAATCATCAGTTTTCAAATAATCAAAATTACAGAATTTTTAATTGTAAATTTTCAAGACTAAAAAATGTTGAATTTAAGAAGATTTGCGAGTTAAAGTTATACAATTTTGAAGTGTTGCAATTGAAAAATCTTCAATTTAAAATATTTATAAATGAAAATTCTTAAATTTAAATGATTTTGAACAGCAAAATTAAAGTTTTCAATTTAAAATCTTTCAAATAAAAGAAATTAAATCATTTATACAACAGAATTTTTAATCGTAAACTTTTAAAATTAAAAAATCTTTAATTTTAAAGATTTACAAAATAAAGTAACACCGCACTGGCTTTCATATAATTTTAATTTTTTTAAGAGTTTAATTTTAAAGACTTACAATTAAAAACTGATCAATTTTGAAAAAGGATAAATGAAAATTCTTGAATTTTCATGATTTTGAAGATCAAAAATCAAGTTTTCAATTCTAAATCTTCCACTTAGAAAAAAATTCCAATGTAAATCATCAAAATTAGAGATTTTTTGTTGTACAACTTAAGAATTGCATAAATAATTTAGTAAATCATTATAATATTTTTTGGTGGAAATCAGTATTTTCAGCTTGAAAATTCCACAATTTGGTAGGAAATTCAACTGTTTTGTGGAAAATGTAAGTAATTTGTTGAGAATTAATATTTTTGGTTAAAAATTCAACTATTTGGTTAAAAATTCAGGCACATCCTTAAAAAATCGTATTTTTATAGAAAATGAATCCTCTTTGTTTAAAATTTAACTGTTAGGTAGAAAAGATATGTATCTTGTTCACAATTCGTCTTTTTGGTAGAAAATAAATTTTTTTGATTAAAAATACAACTTTATGATTGAAAATTAATTGGCTTTAGCTGAGAATTCAAATATTTGGTTGAAAATACGTTTTTTTGCTATATTCAACTGTTTTTTTACTTAAAATTAAAATATTTTTTGAATTAAATATGAACTTTTACATAATTCGGTGAAAGTTAGTATTTTCATATTCAAAATTCAACTGTTTTGTAGAGAATTCATTTTTTTGGTTTCAAAATTCATATATTTGGTTGAAAAATTCTGTACTTTTCATAAAAATCGTATTTTTTTTTAAACAATTAATTCCTTTGGTTTAAAATTGAACTGTTTGGTTGAAAATTGACCCATGTTATTGAAAATTCGTCTTTTTTTAAAAGAAAATTAATCCTTTTGATTTAAAATTGAACTATTTCAGAGAAAATATTTGTATTTTGTTAAAAATTCATCTTTTTTGGTAGAAAATCAACATTTTTTGGTAAAAATTAATCTGTTTTAGTTCATTATTCAAGTATTTTGTTGAAAATCCTTTTTTTTTTTGTTATATTCAACTGCTTTTTAAATAATATTGATACATATTTTGGTTTATATATGAACTATTACATTTTTTGGTGGAAATTAGTATTTTCAGGTTGAAAATTCAACTGTTTTGTGGAAAATTTATATATTTTATTGAGAAATAATCTTTTTGGTTGAAAATTTAACTTTTTGGTTGAAAATTCCTGCATTTTCTTAAAAAATCGTCTTTTTATAGAAAATTAATCATCTTTATTCAATTGAAATATTCGGTAGAAAATATATGTATCTTGTTAATAAAAAAATTGTTAAAAAACTAATTATAATTAGTCTTTTTTGGTAGAAAATCAATTTTTTGTTCTTAAAAATGCAACTTTATGGTTAAATTTTAATTGGTTTTAGCTGAGGATTCAAGTATTTTTTTGAAAATTCCTTTTTTTATTGTTTTATTAAAAAAAATTTTACTTAAAATTAAAATATTTTTTGAATTAAATATAAACTATTACATCTTTTGTTGAAAATGAGTATTTTCATATTCAAAATTCAACTGTTTTGTAGAGAATTCGTCTTTCTGGTTTGAAAATTCAACCGTTTTGTGGAAAATCAATGTAATTTGTTAAGAATTTATCTTTTTCGTTCAAAATTTAAATATTTTCTTGAAAATTCCTGTATTTTACATAAAAACCGTCTTTTTCAGAAAATTAATTCCTTGGGTTTAAAATTGAACTGTTTGGTTAAAAATTGATCTATGCTGTTGAAAATTCCTTTTTTTTATAGAAAATTAATCCCCTTTTTTTTGGTTATATTCAACTGTTTGTTCAATATTTAAGCTAATAGTTTAATTTTTAACAAAAAATATTATTTTTCACCAAGAAGATTAATTTTCTACAACAAAATATATCGACAAAATAAATGAATTTTCAGCTAAAAAAGCTAAATTTTTAAGTAAATAGTTAAATTTTGAACTAAAAAAGAAATTTTTTAACCAAATAGTTGATTTTTCAAATAAAAAAGATAAATTTTCAACCAAATATGTAGTCAAATTTTTCACTAAAAAATATAAATTTTCAAACCAAAAATAAAATAGTTCAATTTTCAGTTTAAAAAAATTAACTATCAACAAACAATAAAACCCAATTTCTAAGAAAATTGTTAAATTTAAAAAAAAGAGTTCAATATTTAAGCTAATAGTTTAATTTTTGACAAAAAATATGATTTTTTCACCAAGAAGATTAATTTTCTACAAAAAAAATTATATCGGCAAAATGAATGAATTTTCAACTAAAAAACTACATTTTTTACCAAATAATTAAACTTTGAACTGAAAGAGAATTTTTTTCTAGAAATAGTTGATTTAAAAAAAAAAAAGATAAATTTTCAACCAAATATGTAGTTGAATTTTTAACTAAAAAATATAAATTTTCAAACCAAAAATAAAATAGTTCAATTTTCAGTTTAAAAAAATCAATGATCAACAAACAATAAAAACGAATTTTTAAGAAAATAGTTGAATTTTCAACAAAAGAGTTCAATATTCAAGCAAATAGTTTAATTTTTAACAAAAAATATGATTTTTTCACCAAGAAGGTTAATTTTCTGAAAAAAAAAAAAAAATTATCGAAAAAAAACGTCAACCAAATAGTTAAATTTTCGGCTAAAAGAGATAAATTTTCAACCAAATAGTTGAATTTTTAATTAAAGAAGATAAATTTTCAAACAAATATTCAAACCTTCAACTAAAAAATACGAATTTATAACCAAAAATAAAATAGTTCAATTTTCAGTATAAAAAAATTTATTATCAATAAGCAATGAAGAGCAATTTTCAAGAAAATAGTTAAATTTCCAAAAAAATAGTTCAATATTTAAGCAAATAGTTTAATTGTCAACCAAAAATATGATTTGTTCACCAAGATGATTAATTTTCTAAAAAAAAAATTATCGAAAAAAAAATCAACCAAATAGTTGAATTTTCGACTAAAAGAGATAAATTTTTAACCAAATAGTTGAATTTTCAACAAAAAAAGATCAATTTTTAACCAAAAAAGAGAAATTTTCAACTAAAAAAGATAAATTTTCAACCAAATAGTTAAATTTTCAAATAAAAAAGATAAATTTTTACTGAATAGTTGAATTTTCAACTAAAACAGATACATTTTTAACAACAAAATTGAATTTTCGACTAAAAGAGATAAATTTTCAACCAAAAAGTTGAATTTTCAACTAAAGAAAAGAATAAATTTTCAAAGAAATAGTTGAACTTTCAACTAAAACAAAACAAACGATCTTGTTTTAATAAAAGAATTTTCTGCTTTCTATTCAGGGCCCAAAACATTTCAAATTTTTCACCCCACAAGGAAAAACCAAAAAAACATTTTTTCAATCCTATCGACAGTAAAAATGTAAAAATGTTAAATAAAGGAAAATGTTCTAATATCTACCTCACGCTTTCCGCTTGGCTTTATTTATATTATATTTATTTTATATATTATATATATTTTTTTTTTCAAGTTGAAGTAATGACAATTGTTCAAAATGACTGTGAAAAAGATTTTTTCAATTGAGATTAGAGTTGATAGTATTCATTTTTTACTGCAATCAATTTTTAAGAAATATATAAAAAATACAAAAAATTTCATTTTAATTCAAAAAGAAAAATGATATATTTCTTACAAATTAATTGCAGAACAAAAATAAATACTATCGACCCTGATGCTAATTGAAAGAATCTTCTTTACAGTCTTGATACTCGGGTCAATTAATAACGATATCTTTAAAAAAAACAGCAAAGATACCATCTAACTATTGTTTAAAATATTATTTTGAAAAAGGCCCATTAAGACACTTCTAAGATAAATTTTGGTTGAAAATTCATCTATTTTGGTTACCAATTCAACTATATATTTAGAAATAATTCTTTCTTGGTCGAAAATTTAACTGCTTCGTTAAACCTTTGTCCATTTGGTTAGAAAATTCTTCCTTTGGATTTGCAATTTATATCTTTTTTTTTCTTAGTCCGTTGCAAATACAACCATTTTTTTCAAAGAATATCCGTTTTGGTTGAAAAGTCAACTATTTAGTTCAAAATGAACTTTTTTGTTGCAAATTCATATTTTCGTGTCAGAAAACAATTGTTCTGTCGAAAATTCATCTTCTTGACTCACAAATGCAACTATTTTGATAGAAGATTGTAAATTCAATTTTTTTGTTCAAAACTAACTGTTTAAATTAGAAATCGGCGTAAAAAATGACGCGGCAATTTAAGAGAATTAATTAGCGTTCACATTATTTTCAGTTATCTGTGTTCCTCAAGATAAAATAATAAACATGCAAAAAATTAATCGTCACTGGATTGAATAAATTAATTAATTCTGAGTAAATTTGCTTATTGCGTCACCAAGCTCCACAAATGAGAACGGGAGTTTCAAATTCCTATTTCGTCAACCGGGGCTAACTGCTACAGTTTTGCACAAACCATGACTTAGACATGACGTACAAAGTACCTACATTGTTTGAAATTTTTAATAGATGGTAATATGAGTTCTTTATGGATTTATGAAAAAATATTCCACTGATCTTTGTAAAAATACATCTTGCTAATAAATGTATTGCTGTAATATGTATGCCCCGCAATGGCAATATCATAGCAAACATTAACACTATGAAAGCTAACTAAAATATGTTTGTATCGGATAATACAAAAAAATAACAGTCATCAGGAAAGAAACAAGTATTAGCTGTAACGTATAAACATAACTGACATTTTATTTTCACAATCTTTAGTTACAATTGACTATGTGACTATATAAGTATTTAAAAATCGCTGTTCTTATATATTTTCAACCTAACTTTTCAGTGTAAAACGATCTTTGAATTTATATACATATATACATACATACATATATATATATATATATATCGGTTTCGGTTTCTATTCCTTTCGAATAGAACTGAAGGGCCTATGACAAAGCCACCGCTCTCCTTCTCTCCTTCTCTCCTTCTCTCCTTCTCTCCTTCTCTCCTTCTCTCCTTCTCTCCTTCTCTCCTTCTCTCCTTCTCTCATTCTCTCATTCTCTCCTTCTCTCCTTCTCTCCTCTCCTTCTCTCCTCTCCTTTCGCCTTCGATGTCTCTAGTAGCTTAGTGGTTAAAGCACCCAACCGGCAATCGGAAGACGTGAGGTTCGATTCCCACCGGAGCGAAGATGAAAGATCTTTTTCAGAAATTATAAATTTTTCATTCCTGAAAAAAGATCTTTCTCCTTCTGTCTGGTGGGAATCGAACCTCACGAAGGAGAAATATCTCTTTTCAGAAATTATAAATTTTTTATTTCTGAAAAAAGATCTTTCTCCTTCGTGAGGTTCGATTCCCACCAGAGCGAAGGAGTACCATCTTTTTTCAGAAATTATTAATGTTTGATTTGTTGTAAAATCTTAAAAAATATTCTCCTAAAAATTTTTCTAAAAAAAATCATTAAAAAATTTTTCAGGAATATAATAATTATTTGATCATCTTGGAACTCGTATTTTTCCTACAATTTTTTGGAAATCCTGCAATAGTAGTACTAACATTATTTAAAAATTAATTTTCCAACAAAAAAATTATTGTTAGTTTTTCTAGAAATTTTAATAAAAATTTTTTATACATATAAAACCTTTCAAAAGCATTGAAAGCTTATAAATTTTGTGTTCGACGTCTTTTCAAAACATCGCAATATATTTTAAACATACTCGATTATTTTTCAAATTGATAATTCTTCAATTGTCATTTATCATTCAAAAATTTTTGTTTCATGTTTACAAATATTCTTTAAAATTTAATTTTCTAAAATATGAAATCATTTTAAATTTAACCAGCAAAAATAAGAAATTTTTTCGATTTTCTTAAAACCTTTTAGGATCATCAAAAAGTTTCAAAATTTTATTTCGTAATCTACAAAAATCTAAATTTAGTTTGTCATTTTTCGAAATCTTTTCCAGTTTTAAATCAAGTTTGAATATTCTTTGCATGTATTTTATTGAAAATTAATTTCTTTTTATTGAAAATTAACCGTTATGCTTAAAAATTGATCTTTTTGGTTAAAAAGTCATTTTTCAGTTGAAAATTTAGCTAATTAATGAAAATATATTTTTCTTTTCTTGAAAATTGATCTTTTCAGTTGAACATTCAATAATGTGTTTGAAAATTGACTTTTTTTAAAAAATTATTCTTCTGGTTTGTAAATTCATTCATTTTGGTTTAAAAATCATTTCTTTGGTTAAAAATTTAACTACTTTGTTGGAAATATATATATTTTTAAAATTAATTTTTAATTTGATAAGTCGACTGTTTGCTAGAAAATTAATCTTTTTGTTCGAAAATTCATCTTTTTGGTGCAAAATTCATTAGTGTTGGTTGAAAATTTTAATATTTTGTTCAAGCCTCCTGTTTTTTTGTGAAAAATGATTTTTTTACGCGAAGATTGGACTTTTTCATTTTTTTTCAATTGCAAATTCATTTCTTTCGATGAAAAGTTAACTATTTTATTAAAATTTGTTGTTTTATAGATAAAAATAAAATAGTGTAATAATTCATATTTACCGCAACCTCTGCACGAAACCTACGAATTAGGTGTGTTCTGCCTATTTTTTTTATTTGGGATGTTTTGCATTTTGAGGGAAAAAATAATTTTCTGTACAAAATAAAAATTTCGAATAACTATTTGTTGAAAGATTTTGAACAATTGAATTCGAGCTAAAATTATATTCTGGGATCTAAGGAGAATGATATAAGTATTGTCCAATTTTGAGTTCCGAAGATTCCAAAATATGTCGAAAAAGAATCTGGAAAATTTCAAAAAAGTTTTTTTTTTAATTTTGGAAGATTTAAAAAGATTTCAGGAAAATTGAATCATTTCAAAAGATATCTTAAAGTTTCAAAATGATTAAAAAATAATTGCAAACTTGAAAAAATATAAAAATATTCAAAATAAAATCTAGATTTTTGAAGATTTCGACCAAAAAGTTAGCTTCTTAAGAATTCTGGGAGAATTAAAAATTGTTTTTTATTTTGAAAAGTTATGCTTAGGATAATATTTTAAAAAATTGTAAAACATTTTAAACACTTTACAAAATTGTCAAAAAGTAATCTGCAAGATTTTATGGAAATTTGTTTAATCATACGGATTTTTTTTAAATTTGGAAAATTTTGAATCATTCATTTAGAAGGTTTATAAGTTAACACGTTTTTTTTTTAATTTGAGGGAAAAAAATTTAATCATTTTGAAAGATATATAGAAGGTTAAGGAGTTGGGAAAATATTTCATTAAATTTGAAACAAAATGTCGATCTTTGAAGATTTTGAAAAAAAATTAGCAGCGTTTTCGGTTCGCCTTTAATATAAATATAATTTTCCTAAGATTTTTAAGAAAAAAATATATTTTTGAAAATTTCGGATGTGTCAAAAATAATCTGTAAAATGTTGAAGAAATGTTGTTTTCTTACAGGATCTTACAAAGTATTAGGAACAATTTGAGTAATTTTAAAAGATATTGAGATTTTTCACAAGTTTGGAGAAAATTTAAAAATATTTTATAATTATTCAGAAATCTTTTCATGTGTAAAAATATTTTAAATATTTGTCAAGCTTCTAAAATTCCTTATATTTTAAATTGACTTGAATTTTTTCTAAAAATTTTTTAAAATTCTACAGAATAAAAAAAATCGACTTAAAATCTTCCAGATACTTTTTTGACAATTTTGGGAATCTTTTGAAATCTTTTTAAATATTCTCTTAAAATTAATTTCTCGCAATAAAAAATCAGTTCAAATTTTCCTGAGCATCTAGAGAACATTCTTTTATTGTATTGAAACATTTGAATTTTGTAATTTTTCCAAAATTGCACAATTTTTCTTTGAAATCTTCTACATTTGTTGAAATCTTTGCAATACTGGTAAGCCTTATAAATATGATTTATAATTATTCGAATTTTACCTAATATTTTCTAAAAATAACCAAAAATGTCTAAAAGCTTCTAGAATCTTTTTTGATAATATTGGAAATCTTCTGAAATGTTTTGAAATATTTTTAAATATTCTCTTAAAATTAATTTTTAAAAATAAAAAATTATTTCCAACTTTCCTAGGAATTTAGAGAACAATAATGTGAAACACAGGATAAAAATCAAGTGCCTCATTTTCTTGAGAAATAAATCCACTTTCAAAGAACTGGGATATGAGTGTAACTAATTACCCTTCTTAAAAATCTCTCAGTTGCTATCTCTATCGTCATTCCAAACTGAATTATTGGGTTTTCATAACTCTGCTTTTACGACACTGAAGTCATACGTTAGATTTATGACATTATTGTGTACAATTTTAATCACTAATAAGAAATAAAAAATTTCAATTATATACGAAGCAACTGAAAATAATTAAAAATATGAAATAAATGACTACTATTACGATTTATTTGATTGAACTTTAGTGTTTCGAAATTTGCTGTCATTGTATAGTATGATAATTATATTAATATAGGGCGCTAATTGAAATTTTTTGAATAACATTCCACCCGGATTATAAATAGTTTGTATAACTATTTTTCAGTTTTAGCCTGAAATATTAATTTCGCGTGAAAAGACAAAAAAGTTGTCAGACAGACTGTGAAGTGTTCTCAAAATCAGATCTCTAAATAATAATTTTCCTATGATTTGAAGAATGAAAACAATATTACTGATGACCTCTTTTAAATGAAGGACATTATTTTGAGGAGAAAACATTTTTTTGGGGAATGTTTTCCCCACAAAAATAAGCAGCAAATTATCGAAATGAAACAATTTTTTAACAATTAGTAAGTAAACATTCATTAATAGAAACTGCTGTTAAAGTAACTATAATTGCCAAATATCAGATCTCTGAAAAATAATTTTTTCTATGATTTTAAGAATGAAAATGATATTACTGACGATCTTATTTCAAATAAAAAACATTATTTTTAGAAGAAACCGTTTTTTAAACAAATTAAGGGATATTCGGATTATCATTCATATTATTAGACTTAGATTATTATTATTTAGATTATTGACTTACTTTCAAGACTGGAAACAGTAGAATTGTATTGAATTTTTCCCCAGAAAAAAATAGGCAAGATTTATCAAAATGCGACCACTTTAAACAATTGGTCGGAAAAATTAATTTACAAAAAAATATTGTCAAAATAACGATGTTTGCCAAAAATCAGGTCTCTAAAAAAAAAAGTTTTTCAATGATTTTAAGAATAAAAATAATATTATTGATGTAATTTCAAATGAAAAACTTTATTTTAATGAGAAAATTTGTAAACATACGAAAAACATTTATTTTATTTATTTTGGATGCAATTAAATTTCTTATTACTGCCGCGTTCTAACAATTTTTCAGAGATAGTTTAATTTTAATAAATGATGGCTTATTTGTTCGATGAACACATTCTCTATGACTGTTCTGTTTCCAATTTTTAAATAAATTGTTTGAGGTTAAAATCGTCAAAAAAATTGTTTGAAGGAAAACGTTTTTTAAACAAATAACTATAATTGAAGATTATTTAAGCAATATTAAAATTATAAATAGTAGAGTTCAAGGAAATTTTCTCCAGGGAAAATTAAGCCATGATGACCAATTTTTTAAAAAATTTTCTCGCCCTATTCGATCCGCCATTATGATTTTTGAAGTTTTTACTTGAGATTCGGAATCAGCGACGTAAATTTTGAACAAAGTAGTTGAATTTTCAATCAAAGATAAATTTTTAATGAAAAATGTAATAGTTGATATCCTAAACAAAAAAGATTTTAATTTTAAATAAAAAAAGTCGAATTCAACCAAAAAGACGAATTTTCTATAAAACAGTTGAATTTCTAACCCGAAGGTATGACATTTCAACAAAAAAAAATTTTTTTAACCAAAGGTATTCTACCAAAAATGAAATATTTCAATTGTTAGTTAAAGCAATTAATTTTCAACAAAAAAGTTTATTTTTTCAATAAAATAGTGGAATTTTCAACCGAAAAATATGTATTTTAACCTATGTAGTTGAATTCTCATCTAAAAATGATACATTTTTAACGAAGAATGGAACAATTCAATTTTCATTCCAAAAAATTAATTTTCAAAAAAAGAAAAATTTTGAACAAAGTAGTTGAATTTTCAATCAAAGATAAATTTTCAATGAAAAATGTAATAGCTGATATTTCAATGAGAAAAGATTTAGATTTTAAATAAAAAAAGTCGAATTCAACAAAAAAAAACGAATTTTCTGCAAAATAGTTGAATTTATAACCCGAAGGTATGAAATTTCAGAAAAAAAATTTATTTGATCAAAAGTTTTGTACCAAAAGTGGAATAGTTAAATTTTCAGTTCAAAAAATTGATTTTCATTCCAAAAAAGAAAAATGCATTTTCAACCAAGAAGATTAATTCCTAAGAAAAAGACGAATTTTTAACAAAATACATAAATTTTCAACCAAATAGTGGAAATTTCAAATAAAAACGATCAATCATCAACCAAAAATGAAATAGTTCAATTTTCAGTTAATGCAATTAATTTGCAAAAAAAAAAATAATTTTCAAAAAAAAGATAAATTTTCGAACAACGAAGTTAAGTTTTTTTAAAAAAAGAAACGTGGCTTTTGAACAAAAAAGTTTTATTTTTAACAAAATAATTAATTTTCCAACAAAATAGTTCAATTTTTAACCAAATAATTGAATTTTCAACCCACGAAGACGTATCTTTAACCAAATACTTGAATATTAAATTTTCAGTTTAAAAATATAATTTTCAACAGAAAAAAAACATTTTCAACAAAATATTTAAATTTTCAAAGAAAGCAATGAATTTTCAACGAAAAATGTAATAGTTGATATCCCAACCAAAAAATATTTTTATTTTAAATAAAAAACAGTCGAATTCAACGGAAAGTGTATTTTTTCAAACAAATAGTAAGTAAAATCTTTTAGTTTTCTACCAAAAGTGAAATAGTTACATTTTTAGTTCAAAAAATTAAACTTCCACCAAACAAAATTTTCAACAAAAAAGTTTAATTTTTAACAAAGTAATACATTTTTCAATAAAATAGTGGAATTTTCAACCTAAAAATGTGTATTTCCAACCAATTAGTTGAATTTTCAACTAAAAATTATACATTTTTAACAAAAAATGGAACAATGAAATATTCGTTACAAAAAATTAATTTTCAAAAAAAAAAATTTTTTTTTGAACAAAGTAGTTGAATTTTCAATCAAAGATAAATTTTTAATGAAAAATGTAATAGTTGATATCCTAAACAAAAAATATGAATTTTCAACAAAATAATTAATCCTCTATTCAGAAAGATCAATTTTCTACAAATCAGTTGAATTAGCAACCCGAAAATATGAATTTCCATAAAAAAGTTCATTTTTACCGAAATAGTTGATATTTTTAACAAAATAGTTGAATTTTGCGTTCAAAAAGATTAAATTTCTACAAAACGGTTCAATTTGCAACCCAAAAATATGAATTTTCTTTAAAAAAGGTAATTTTTGAAAAATAATTGAATTTTCAACCTGAAAATATGAATTTCCAACAATAAAGTTCACTTGCAAACCAAAAAAATTAAATTTTCGTACCAAAAAGACGAATTCTCTACCAAAAGTTAGGTTTTCAACCTTAAAATATGAATTTTCAACATGAAGTTAATTTTTAATAAAAAAGTTGAATCTTCTGTCAAAAAGATCCCTTTCTATAAATAGTTGAATTTACAACGCGAAAATATGAATTTTTATTTACAAAAATTCATTTTTATTAAAATAGTTGAATTTTTTTTGAATAATTTTTTTTTTAATTCTCGCAAAATATTGATTTTGATAAAAAACTTTGTTCACAAAAGTTGTAGATCTTGTCGAAACACATATTGTTTATATTTACTATTTTTTTCTAAAATTATTATTCAATTATTATTATTATTATTAATTAATTAAATTAATTATAATTAAATAATATCAATAAATAATAACAAATGCTTATTGTTAATTTTACATAGAAATAGTGATTGCAAATCTCTTCCAAAAAAATTTAAAGCATTTTAGTGCAAAATATTATTTTGCAGGCCAAAGTGCCAAAGTTTTATATTTATTTATTTCATTTGTTTAGGAAATCAACAATTTTTCGTATTTCTACAAATACGATTGAATATATATTATTTTAAAGAATATCTGCATCAATTCAGATAATAAAACGAAATCCGAAATTGAAAAAATCACAAACTCCAAATTTTTGCAAAAAATTGTTTATAACAATTCTAATTGGTAATAATTTATAGATAATTTGACTAAAAATCACTCTCACAATAATTTAAAGCACTTTTAGTTAAGAACAAATGTTTTTAACCAAAATTACAATATTTGGCTATTTGTTAATTTCATTTGTTTATAATAATTATGTGCAAAATCTTGATTTTCTCGTACTTTGAGTAAACATATAATAAATAAACGAATGAAAATCTAAAAATCTATGATCAAGGTGCTCTTTTAAATTTAGTGTTTGTAAAAAAATTCAAAAATAATTTTAAATTTCGAAAGATTAAAAAAAACTTGAGATAAAATGCAGATTTTTGAACAAAAAAATTTCGGAAAAATTCCAACCATTTTAAAAAATATTTAGAAGTTTTCAAAAAATTTCAAAATATTTTAAAATTTGAAAATAATTCAAAAACTGAAAACAAAATGTAAATTTTTGAAGTTTTCTAGAAAACCATGTAAAGGTTTTTTAAATTTTGGAAGGTTTTAAGATAAAACTAATTCTGAAGATTCCTGACAATATTTGAAGTGTTTCTTCATTTGGAAAAATTAATTTCAAGAGTGTATATATATATATATATATATATATATCAAAATTGATCTTACGGGAGTTCCAAACTTTTCTTTGTAAAAATTATTATTAAATTTGAAATACACTGAATGAAAAATATTTTTTATAGCATCAATAAATTGTTTTTTCGGAATTTTGGTGTAAATTTTAATAAAATACCAACGTTTTTGTATGGCACTTTCAACTCTTTCGTAAGGAATATTCGCAAACATAGCTATTACATCAAAAGAGACAAATATTTGATCCAAAGGTATTGTTAATTAGTTTTAAAAAAGCATGACTATTTTTAAATAATTTTTTTGAGATTTCTATACAGTATTTTTATCCAATTTTTCTGTATTTCGTTTGTTTGTTACTAAATGAATTAGTAAGGGTATTTTACTAATCTGCTTAGTAGTACTAACATACTAATTCAATGAGTAGCAATGAATTGCTATGGAATAATAATTTAAAAATTTTTTAATACTTTCCGATGCTTTTTGAGTTTGTTTTCTCAATTTATATTCTTAGATTATATGGTTATAATAATAATAATTGTGTATGAACAACATCATATTCAAAATTCAAACATTAAAGACATTTTCTATTTTCAAAACATTTTAAAACAATACTTTAATCTCTTTTGTGCAATCAAAGAACTATTTAATACTTTTAATCGTTTTTGTATTATTATTATTCTCTTTTAAGATAATAAATAGAAAATAGTAAACTCATTTTACTTTTGAAAATACCATGACAATTAAATTTTGCGGTTATGTGGGACTTTAGTTTGTCCTCCGAGACAAGAGATGACGCTGAAAATCATGTCATCTTTTATGGTAAAAAATCTATTTCTTTTGGTTGAATAAAACTTGTTTGATTTAAAATAAAAATCTTTTTTGGCTGACATAATATGAACTATTATATTTTTTGTTGAGAATGCATATTATTTTGGTTGAAAATTCATATACTTTGTTCAAAATTCAACTATTGTATTTGGTTTAGAACTTTTTTGTTGAAAATTCATACTTTCGGCTTGAAAATGCAGCTTTTTTGCAGAAAATTCAACAATTTAGTGGAAATTTTTTTTTGCTGGTTGAAAATTTGGCTTTTTCGTTTCAAAATTGATCTCTTTTGGTTAAAAAATTTCGGAAGAGGGTTCAGCTATTTTTTTGAAAATTTGTCTTATCTGGTTGAAAATTTAACTACTTGGTTGAAAGTTGATCTACTTTGTGAAAAATTCAGTTGTTTAGTTCAAGATTCATAATTTTAGTTGAAAATTCATCTCTTTCGTTAATAATTTTACTATTTTGTTTCAAATTCGTTTTTTTTTTTTTTTTTTTTTTTTTGAGGGAGCGGGTGGAAAATTCAAATATTTTGCTACAAAATGCTACTATTTGGTTAAAAATGAACTTTTTTGTTAAAAATTAATATTTTCGGTATAAATATTCTACTATTTTTTAATTTAAAAGAATCAGTTTCGACGACGTAGTTCGACTCGAATACTTAAATTTTTAATTCAAAAAATTAATTTTCGAACAAAAAAAAGACAAATTTTCAATAAAATAGTTCCATTTTTAATAAAAGAAATAAACTTTCAAACAAAAAAATTAATTTTTAATTTTAGATATTTTGAAATCTTTTAAAATTCCTTGAAATCTTTTGAAATCCCTTGGAACATTTTAGAGCTCTTAAAAATTCCTTGGAAGTTTTAAAAATACCCTGAATTCTTTAAAATCCTTTAGAATACCTTCAAATTATTAAAATGTATTAAAAGTTGCTTTCCATAATTCAAAATACCCTAAAATCTTATAAATCCTTCGGAATACCTTTAAATGATTGAAATCTATTAAAAAATCCTTTTCATCATTCCGAATACCCTAAAATATTCCAAATCATTTAGGATCCCATAAAATTACTGAAA
Source organism: Andricus grossulariae (assembly GCA_011634705.1). Taxonomy (NCBI): domain Eukaryota; kingdom Metazoa; phylum Arthropoda; class Insecta; order Hymenoptera; family Cynipidae; genus Andricus; species Andricus grossulariae. Next base: position 166,564,608 of record JAABKJ010075445.1, on the reverse strand, counting down.
TCAATTAAAAATTTCTTGAAATCTTTTAAAAATTACCTTAAATCATTGAAATCCTTTGGAATACCTTTAAAATATTGAAATCCATAAAAAATTCCTTGGCATTATTTAAAATTCTCTAAAAGATTTGAAATCCTTTTAGATATTTTAAAATCTGTTAAGATTCATTGAAATCTTTTGAAATTCCTTAAAACATTTTAAAGCCCTTAAAACTTCCTTGGAAGTTTTTAGAATACCCTAAATTCTTGAAAAACCTTCGGAATACCTTCAAGTTATTGAAATCTATTAAAAATTACTTTTTTCATTCAAAATACCCTAAAACCGTTTAAATCCTTTGGAATACCTTTAGATAATTAAAATATATTAAAAATTCCTTTCCATCATTTAAAATACCCTAAAACATTTCAAATGAATTAAGATCCAATTAAATTACTGGAATCAACTGAAAATTCCTTGAAATCTTTCAAAAATAACCTATTATCTTCAAAATCCTTTGGAATAACTTGAAATTATTGGAATCTATTAAAAATTCCTTGGTAATATTTAAAATACCGTCAAATATTTTAAATCCTTTTAGATATTTTGAAAGCTTTTGAAATTCCTTGAAATATTTTGAAATCTCTTGAAACATTTTAAACTCTTAAAAATTCCTTGGAAGTTTTGAAAATGCCCTATATTCTTTAAAATCCTTCAGAATATCTTCAAATTATTGAATTCTATCAAAAATTCCTTTCCGTCATTCCGAATAACCTAAAATATTCCAAATCATTCAGGATCCAATAAAATTACTAACATCAATTAAAAATTCCTTGGAATCTTTGAAAAATAACCTAAAATCTGTACAATCCTTTGGAATACCTTGAAACTATTGAAATTTATTCAAAATTCCTTGGAAATGTTTAAAGCTCCCGAAAATATTTTAAATCATTTTAGATATTTTGAAATCTTTTAAAATTCCTTGAAATTTTTGACATCCCTTGAGGCATTTTAAATCTCTTAAAAATTCCTTGGAAGTTTTAAAAATACTCTAAATTCTTGAAAATCCTTCGGAATATCTTCAAATTATTAAAATCTATTAAAAGTTGCTTTCCATCATTCAAAATATCCTAAAATTTGTTTAATCCTTTGGAATACCTTCAAATTATTGAAATCTATTAAAAATTCCTTTCTATCATTCAAAATAGCCTAAAATATTTCAAATCCTTTTAGATATTTTGAAATCTTTTAAAATTCCTTGAAATCTTTTGAAATCCCTTGGAACATTTTAGAGCTCTTAAAAATTAATATTCTGCGTTAATCAGTTGCTCCTACATTTTGAAAAATGAGGCACCTTATTACTCTGCTTTTAACCCTGGACGTTATTTTCAATATTATCAGTGAGTAAAGAATGAATTAGTAAAATGTTCTTATATTTTTGTAGTTAGTATGCTCAAACATCTGTTATATATTACTAAATGTAAAATAATATGTCAACTCTATGATAGTAATCGATCATTATTGATAAAACTTCTTTGCTACTTAGGTATTATAATTGGGCAGATTTTGAGGACTTATTTATCCTAATCAGTGTCTTATACTTTTCAAAAAAAAAATATATATATATATATATATATCTTAGGGGGACGAACATAATGAAATCTGGAATTTGTAGGATTGTAAGTACGTTATATATGTGGCGGTGACGCAAACAATTTAAAAGTTTCACAATACACTTATATCATTATGTAAATGAGTCTTTAAATGTTATATAATCGTGTTCTGTCTCGAAATTTTCACAATTATAGATTTCGAATCAAAACAAATAAAGAAAATGAGTTATATTTGAGAATGACTTCGCAAACTTTGATTTTATAATTTATGTCGATAATTGAGTATAAATTACATTCAAAAAAGATATCCGCGTTGTTTCACTTGGAGGTGATTCACTAACGCGAAACAACAAATAGTGTATTATTTTTTCAAAATCATAGAGTGTAAATAATTTATAGGTCCCGTAATATTCATCAATTGAAAAAAAATAGATGAGAAATTCTTGTGGAAACGAAATCTTGTATTTTGTGTTTCTTCCTGAAAAGAACACAGCCTTCTGGGTTGAAAGTTCAAGTACCTTCGTAAAAAATGCACTTCTTGTTTGAAACTAATATTTTGATGTTAAAAAGTCAAACTGAAATCCTTTTTAAATGAAAATTTAAATTTTTTTAAAACTTCGTCTTTTTAATTTGAAAATTCATCTGGTTTAGAAGAAATGTCAAATTTTTTGGATGAAAATTCAACCCTTTGCCTAAAAATTAATCTTCTTTGCTTGAGGATTCAACTGTTTAGTTTGAAAATGTTGGTTGAACCACTTTCGTCAAAGATCATTATTGTGTCGAAGATTCATATTTTTAATTGTGAACTCGTCTCTTTGGTTGAAAGTTTAACTGTTTTGTTGACAACTGGTCTTTTTTAATAGCAAATTTACCTGTGTGTGTAAAAGTTGAACTAGTTCTTGATAGCTTGTTTCTTTTTTAGTTAGGACTTATCTCTTCCGTTGAATCTTTAACTGTTTCGTGGAGTCAATTTCTTAAATATTACGTTGAAAATAATACAAGATTAAAATTTTGGTAGGTAAATATTGATGCTCAGTTAAAATAAACAAATATAGTCGAAGAGAATCTTGAGAAATTCTGAAAATAAAGTTTTCACCCTGCAAAGCATGTATTATCTTGAATAAAAAAAAATTAATAAGTTTCAATTCTCAGATTATTATTTCTGGAAACCATAACTTACGTACAGTAAGATTGGTGGGGGGAAGGGGGGTAGAAACATTTTGTTATGGTTTGTTACAGGAGGTAGGAGGAGTCTTGGAGAGGGCCTATACATGCGCTCTCTATACTCGTATCTTTATTGCTTATAAGCGCCTCACAGGTTTCCCTATCTATGTGTTCGTTTATCTTACTTTGAAAATCCATTCGCACGGCCGGTTTCTGTAAATTTTTAATCTTGATTCACGTTTGTTTCGTTTCTTTGTTTCTTTATTTTCTCCATCTCTGACCTTAGTTTATTTTGGAGACTAGAAGGTAATGATCACTATTATATTAAGAACCCCTCACGCGAGGTGTACATGTGGATCATTTTATGTCTAAACCAAGTATTTGTAATGAATAGACCCTTTTCTAAGTATGATCTAACTAATTCATCCCCGCTATAACTTTGTCTTGTATCTCCAAAATTACCTAGCACTTTTTCCGTATCTGTATCCTGACGTTGGACGCCGAGCCACGCGTTCATACCTCCTAGCAGAATCATTCTTTCACCATGATCGCAAGTACTTATTGTAACATTTAAAGTGTTTCACAAGGCGTCATTGACTTCTCTCGCATCGCTATCAACTGGGGCGTAGCACGCTTTTATAAATAATCTTCTTATTCCTACCTTCATTCTAGCCCACAACAGGCTGGGAGATACAAAAGCATAACCTTTAAGATGCTGTCTTGCGTTTTCATTAATTATCAAACCGACTCCTTGACTACCGTGTGATTCACTGTCTGCTCCTGACCATACTTTGAAACCGCCTTTTAATACCCCATTTTCGATATTTCTACTTACGCATCCCTCTTTCTTTGTTTCAGGTACACATAAAATATCAAGCTTCCTTACATGCATAGTATCTCATAATTTTCTCACCTTAAGATCATTCACTCCTGTAGCATTCCAAACACCCAATCAAAGTTTCAGTCTATTCCGAGGTTATTTTATTGTTTGTATTATTCATTGTTTAAATTGTAACTTACCAAAAAAACGCAACTAGCTGTTAGAATTGCCCACTAACTGCTGCTCCTGCCGGTTTAGCCGGCTTTGAACGCAAAAAAATCCATTTTCAATTACAAAAAAAAAAAAACTTTTTTTTGCAAAAGCTCTCTGTCCAAACCAGTATAATTGCCCTTAGATTATATGGTAAAAATATTACGGTCAACAATTAATCGATGATTTTTTACCGTAATATTACAAAAATATGTCTACAAGGATCCTTGTAGACGTATTTTCAATCTTGCAATATCCCGACTCATGTAGAGCACCTTAACACGTTAATTGGATCTTAAGAGAATCTAAAAAACCAATTTAACTACCGTGAAACGGGGTCAAGCTGCTTATGTAGGGGAATTTAAACAATCGATAATCTTTTAATTCAAATTTCAACAAAAAAAGAATAATTTTTTTTCACTCCCTTTCCCTTTAAAAAAGTTAATTCAGTTTTGCAAACCTCCCCCTCATATTATTTTCTCCCGTATTTTCCCTACAAATTAAATTTCATCTAAACTGATGAATCTTCAATCAAAAAATGAAAATAAGAATTTGAATTCAACCAAAAAAAAAAAAAAATGAATTTTCGACGAAGTAGATGAATCCTCATGCAAGAGTAAAAAATTTAAGTGAAAATAGTTAGATTTTTTATTGGTTGTATTCGTGAATGTAGGTGAATACCAAATAAATCAACAAATTCAAATAATTTAAAGTGAATTCCCAGGAATTAAAGGAGTTGAAAGAAATTATGCCGATTTTCAGGTTAAATTCAAAGAATGCAAATGATTTTATTGTGAATTCCGAAAAATTTCAATAAATTTGTGGTGAGGTCTGAAGTGAATTATTTTGTAGAATTTCTAATGAATGTAGAAATATTCTGAAGAATTCAAGTTGAATTACACGATTGACAAAGGAATTTACAACAATTTTAGGTGAATTCTAAAGAAGTCAGTGAATTTCAATAATTTAAAGTGAACTACGAGGGCTTTACGGAATTGAAAGAAAATATAAATATTTTGAGATGAATTCCGTGGAATGACAAAGAATCTCTAATGAATTCTAAATAACTCCAATTCCAATAAATTCATTGTGAATTCTACATATTAATTTGTATATTCCAAGATTTCAGTAGCATTTCTAAAAAATTCATGGTTGATTATAAGATTTTGCTAGCCAGTTCCAAGAATGTATTGTAAATTCCATAAACGTCCTTGTGATTTCTGAATAAAGCTGAAGAATTCAAGGTAGATTCCTCAAATTCGATTCCGAATTCCATAGAATTTCTATTGAATTCTACAGGATTCCAAAGCATTCGGTTGCATACGTGAAAGCACAACCTCTATCAAAACCTATTTTTATTTAATTTATTTCTCTGAAGATAAATACTTTCGATACAAATTTACCCTGTAATGTCGTAACCCGATTATCCTGGATATGACAATGTATATATATATATATATGCAAAAAATGATACATTTGAGATCCACTATCTCGGCTTGGCCCAAAAAGTTATAAAATATGGCTCAAAATAAGTGGATCTTATGTCCATGCGTAAAGTCTACATGTATACTAAACAAAATAAAGAACAAAAGAAAATAAAAAAACACGAAGTTTGATAATCTTTCTGATGATTTGATTTCGTTCTCAGAGCTGATTATAACGACAAGACAAAAAAGGTAACCATCAGGCTGACAAGCTGATGGGTTAAGAAATCCGATATTTTTCAAAAAGACTTTGAGAACTACAAACTTTTTTTCCATGGGAAATTTTGTGTTATTTTTTTTTGAGCGGCATTCTAAACTTATAAAGCCTTGCTAAATGTGGATGCAGTAAACTGATCAAGCGGAAGGCGTTCCACCTTGACTATTTCAACCAATAAACTGATGACGATAAAAAGCTAAACAAAGCAAATTATTGATCACATAGCTGGGTTATGGAACAATACAACAATGTATTCATTTTGAAATTAATTCTAGAAAGAATGTGTGAATCCATCTGTAAATGTTAACGCGTTCTCAGAGCTGATAATGCTATTAAGGTAGAACATCAATCTGCAAGCAGAAAATGCGAAAAGGTTAAAGCATATAATCATTCAGAGAAGTCAAGGTCATAATGACCAGAAATCAATTTGAAGTGATATTAAAGACTGAAAGGCCACGTAATTATAGTCAGAAATATGTCTCATGTACCAAATCCAATAAAGAAAATCTGATCGAGGTCAGAAAACAAATTTACAGTTAGTTGAAAATTGATTCTCTTTATTGTATATTTATAACTTGTTTATAAATAAAAATTCAAAGCAGAGGTGAACATTTAAGAAAAAAATTGAACTTTCCAGCAATTATCTAAGAGAAGATAGATGTAAAGAATAATAATTTGTTTAAACAATTATGTTTGTTAAACTGCATGAATATGTACCTCGATTTAATTAAAGTAGATGAAAAGTTGAAAATTTCAGAAAAAACTCAATTTTCTATCATAATTCGAAGAGAATATTATAAAAATAATAATAAATTGTTTAAAAAATTAGGTTTGTTAACTTGAATTATTTATTACCTCACTACAATTGAAAAGTGGACAAAAAGTGAGAAAATTGTAGAAAAACTGCAACTTTCTTGCATTATTCTGGGGGAATATTAATATAAATAATAGTAAATTGCTAAAAACAATAATAAGTTGTTCAAACAATCTATGTCGAATATTTTAATATGAATAGAAAGTAGCACATTTCTTCAACAAAATTTTGTTTCAAAAATTGTTTTCAAGCAATTTTTTCTCGAAAATTTTCTTCAACCTGATTTTTTTCAAACATTTTTTTCAACAAAATTTATTTTCAGCATTTTTTTTCAAGAATTCTTTTCTCAATTTTTTTCTTACAAATAAACTTTATTATTTTTCCAATTAATTTTTTTTACAAAATTAGCAAATAATTTGTTCTAAGATTCTGTCAAGACTTAAATGAAGGCCTTAATAGGCTACGAAACCATTCCTTGCTGATAAACAATATTTTTTAAGAAAATTTTTCATTCTCTAGATAACAAATATTATTTCATTATAATGGTGACAGAAAAATTCCATACATTCATATTAGAAAAAACCTCTCTAGGAGTGTACGTAATTCAGAAGGATTCCGGAAATTTAGAAAAATTGAAAGAATTTAGAGAATCAAGGGAATTCAGTAGAATTGAAGTAATTCAGCCTATCCTGTGTCTGCGCCTTGGATCGAGAATATATTTGTACCTCAAAACGAAAATTCACGTTTTTTTACAAAATGATGAAAGATATAAAATAATTCCAACAACCAAAATTGTTCTCCTAAAAATGTTCTAGAAAAATATATGTTGATACTTTCTTATTCATCGCGTTGTTTTAGAGTAATTTGCGAAAATATGTATAAAATGCTTAGAAACTTGCGTCTTATTTCAAAGAATTTAAAAATGTAAAGTTTAATTATCCCAAAATCGACAGAAATAATATGATTTTGAACTGAAAGCTTTAAAAATTGAACAATTAAATTAGAATCTCAAATCTAAGTCATTATTCTTAAATAGCTGGAATAAATGAATGAACAAAGTGGTAGATTATTATAGTCAATAATGAGTTTATTCTTCGCTAAGATAAAATATACATAATTAAATTTCCAAGAATATCCGAGGATATTCTTGGTACAAAAAATTTGGAATATTAGTAACGTATCGTCACAATTTCTTGGCATATCTGCTGAATATCTGAAAGATATGGAGATTTCTGCTCTGTAGGACATCTTTTACTTATGTTAGTAGTTGAGAGTAGAAGTGACAAACATTAAAAAATAATACGTTTTGCAATATCTTCTCAAGTTGCTGCTTGTATCTGCAAGGCTCCCTATCAGTTTCATGCGAAATCCCCATTTTCTATCATTTTCTATCATTCCTCGCTATTTTAGTAATTTTAAACTTTTAAGATATTTTCCGATTAATTTTGAAAGGGGAAGAGAAAAACTCCAAGGATTCGAAAAAATATAAGATCTGAACTAATTCAAACACTTTAGGAGTTTCTTCAAATATATGTCTTTTGGAAAAATGGACTTCGTGAAAAGTTTTCTTTCAGACCAAGCAATTTTAAGAAAATTAATTCCAAACTCTGAGTTTCTGATTTTGAAATATGAATAAGAGCTACTTTTTAGTAATTTAGTAATTTTGTACTAATGCGAAATTGTATTGTACGCACGTTCAAAACATAACTAAATATTATTATTTATTAATGGGACAATAATACCGTAATTTATCAATCAATATAGAATATATTAAAAAACATGGTGAGTTTATCAATAGTTAATATTTAATTACAATTAAAATTGAATATAAATTTCTACATATTGATCTCCTTCATATGAAAACTCGTAACCTCCATTTTAGTTTTATGGAGAAAGTTTTCGTGTTACCCTTAGCCGCCACTTTGTAAGTCATAGGGTGACCTCTATATTAAAAATTGAAACCAACATAAGTGAAAAAGTAGATCTCTCATTTTACCGATCGCCGATAATCATTTCGATTTATGTATTTTTCCAATTACTTGCAATGTAAGTTGTTACTAAAGATATTATATCTTTGGTTGTTATGACTGACTTTCTCAATACACGGCCTAAAATAAAATGTATTTCAGTAATTTTTCTACATTTCTAATCCAGTGATATATTATAAAGCACAATATCTATTAATACTCAAACTTGGAAAAATATAAAGTGAAAATTAATTGAATTTTTCAAGGAAAGTTATAGTTCCATGCTTCTTATTTTGTGAACTGACTGAATAATTATTTTTTAAAAGTGTATTTTCAAAATGATATGTACATATATTTTTATTTTTTTTATTAGTTTCAAAGGTTACTATAGAATCACATTGATAGAAATGCAATTTCAAACAAAAAACATATATATATATAATGCAAAAAGTACTTGAAGGTTTCAATAAAAATAATAGTTTCATGCTTTTTATGTTATAAACAGTTATTGGTCGAATAATTTGGTTAACAAAATTTAAATTAAATGAACATTGAATTTAAATTGTTTTTCAGATAAATTTATCATTTACTTGAAGGTTATGTAATTGAATAAGAGCTACTGTTTTTATAATAAAAGTTTATTTTTTCTTCAAAATACCTCTATTGGAATTATATAATCTTTTCAAATTCTTGTGACGTTGTGAAATGACTATCTGAATTCAATTTTCAAAATGATATCTACATATATTTTAATTTGTTATGGAATTAATTTTGAAGCTCATGAATAAATTAAATGTATAAAAATGCAATTTCATGCGGAAAAAAGAAATATATATATATATATATATTTAATGTAAAAATTATTTGAATGTTTTAATGAAAATCACTGTGTAATTCTTTTTATGTTATAAACTGATATATTTTTTAATTACATTGAACACCACAAAAAAATTTCTGTAATAAAAATATTTCATTATTGTATTTTGAATAAATAAATAATATTTATTAACAAAAATTTGTTTCAATTGTTCAAATTCGGGTATTTTATTTTTCATGAATTTTCCGGCGTCCCCTTGTTTTTAAAACTTATTTCATGTTTATTGCATTTTTTGTGAATTATTGTTTGGATTTGACATAACAATAATTAAAAAAATATATTCCTCGGTGAAATTTTTTTTCAAATTAATGTTATTTTAAATTCAGACAATAATTTTGTTAAAATGCATTGAATATAACAAAATAACAAATAAATAATAAAACAAATAAAATAATAAATAATAAATATAACAAAATTTATTTTATCGAAATAATTCGTTATTGTATTTTGAATAAATAAATAATATTTCTCTTTTTTAAATTTTCAATTGTTTAAATTCCAGAATTTTATTTCTCGGTATTTTTCGGCCGTCCCTGATAAATTTATAAAATATTTGTTAAACAACTGAAGAAACTTTTTTAAAAATATGTTTTATTTATTATTATAAAAATTGAATTTTTTGTAAATCAATATTTGGATTTATAATATAAATAAATAAGAAAATATATTTTTCAATGAAAATTTGTTTTCCAATTATTGTTATTTTAAATTCAGACAATAATTTTGTTAAAATACATTGAATATTACAACAAAATTTATTTGATCGAAATAATTCGTTATTGTATTTTGAATAAATGAATAATATTTCTCTTTTTTAAATTTTCAATTGTTTAAATTCGAGAATTTTATTTTTCGGTATTTTTCAATCGTCCCTGTTAAATTTACAAAATATTTGTTAAATAACTGAAGAAATTTTTTTTCAATATTGATTATTTATTCAAAATACAATAATTAAATATTTGTATCAAATTGTTTTTTTTTCTTTATAAAATTTGTTTAAGAATTTTGTTCATGTTTATTATTTTTATTTTTAATTTAAATAATAATCTTTTTAAATACATTGAACATTAAAAAAAAATTTATTTGAGAAAATATTTTATTATTAAATTTTGAATAAATATTTATTTTTAAAAAATCTTCAATTGTTGAAATTCGGGAATTTCATTCTTCATAATTTTTCCGTCGTTCCTGTTAAATTTACAGCATGTTAAACAACTAAAGAAACTGATTTTTAATAAATATTGTTTATTTATTAAAAATACGATAATGAAATATTTTAATGTAACTTTCTTTTTTTATATACAATTTTTTTAAAGTATTTTTTACATGTTTATTGCATTTTTTGTAAATAATTGTTTGTATTTAAAATAATAACTGAAAAAAGATTTCTCAATAAAATTTCTTTCCAATTATTTTAATTTTAAATTTAAATAATAATCTTTTTAAATACATTGAACATTAAAAAAAAATTATTTGAGAAAATATTTTATTATTAAATTTTGAATAAATAATATTTATTTTTAAAAAATTTTCAATTGTTTAAATTCGGGAATTTCATTCTTCATAATTTTTCCGTCGTTCCTGTTAAATTTACAGCATGTTAAACAACTAAAGAAACTTCACTAGTAAAAGCTGTAAATATAACAAATTCGTCATAATTTTTGAACCAATAGGAAAAATTCATAAATAATTTATGTAAGTGCTATAATTGCTTTAATTATTATTCAATAATGGGAAAAATTACTAATTTCAAAGAATTTTCAGCGTAATTCAAATTTTGTATTTTTAAATATCCCATATTTAAAGAGAAAGGGGGAAAAAAGGAGAATTTCAAGAAAAAAGGAGAAACTAATAAAAAAGGGGAAGACTGTGCACCCTGCTTTTAACAGACTTTAAATAAACCATTTTTTTAACAAAATAGATTATTTTTCAATCAAATTGTTAAGTTTTTAAGCCAAAAAGACCAATTTTTACAAAACAGTTGAATTTTCAACAAGTCAATATGGATTTTTGACAAAAAAAGTTATCTTTCAACCAAATAGTTGAATTTTCTACGAAAACAGGGGAATCTTCAACCGAAAAAGACAAATTTTCAACAAAATAAGTACATTTCTAACCAAAAAGATTAATTTTCAAATAAAATGATGTATTTTTAACCCTTATTTGACACACTTCTGGGGTGATCTACAATATAGCGACAAAAATTGTTTAAAAAAATAATCTATTGAATATTTTTACTTCAAAATTTCATCAGATCATCTTAAGAGCTTACTTTAAAGGATTATATAGGTTATATAGCCAAAAATTTAAATGAAATATTAATGAAATAATTATTAAATTAAGGGAAAATGGTCGTGGGGTGTTTACAGCCAGTGTGTCAACCAAGGGTTAAACAAAAGGGTGATTTTCAATCAAGAAGATTAATTTTCTACCAAAAAGACGGATTTTCAACTAAAATGATGAATCTTCAACGAAAAAATATAGTTTTAACAAAAACTGTTCAACTTTTAACAGAATTTCAACCAAAGAAGATAAATTCTCATCGGAAAATATAATAATACATAGTTCGATATTTCAACAAAAAAGATTTCAATTTTTAATTAAAAACTAGCAATTTTAGCTGAATTGTAATTTTTATCAGGATTCATAATAATTCAATTGATAGACCTTTTTATACATTTTACATAAGAACTAATTATTATTTCATTGTTATTCTCTAATTTTCCCCGCTCTAAACCGCCAAATTTAGTGAAAAAATTGAATTTTTACATTTTTACAAGTTTTTAAATAATACGATTAATTAATTTATTTATTTCGTTATTTCGTGAAAAAAATGTAACCAAAAGTAACCTTTTTCATAAAATAAGTAACTTTTTAGTAACCGCTGATCAAAAAAGTAACTAAGTTACTAAAAAGTAACCCCTTCCGAGCCCTGGTGATACTTTAGCAGTGAAGGTGACTTGAGTATAGACCTCTGTTTCACCGGGGTTTCAAAATAAAGGCATAGTACAATAATTTAAATAATAATAATAATAACAGGGTGGCCACTATTTTTTCAATTTTAGTCTCCCAGCTTTCTCCCGGTTCTCCCGGTTAATATTAGTGATTTCTCCCGGTTTATAAAAAAACATATACTCGATAAGCATCAGCAAACTTTTTTGCAAGAAATCTGTTGAATTTGAATCATATAAACAATTTCAAGCTCCTTGAATGCCTGGAGGTGCATCGAAGAATAGTGAGATGCATACAAGATCTTTTGCTCTTGTGGCGGACAACATTTGTCGTCAGATCTGACAAAAGACAGGTGACTACCAGTTATATCATCTATAAGAGGGGAGTCTTCGAAGGAGACTCTCTCAGTCTGATACTTTTCCGCAGATGTATAAAATATAAAATTACTTGATCTTGCCTCCATATGTTGTGCTTCGAGGAAATAGCTCGGGATACCTATGTGGCCCGCTGAATAAGAGAGAAAATAAAGTCGACCACATTTATTATTTATGGACGGCCTTCAAAACGCTGCCTTTTTCAGAAAACACCTTAACATCCTTGTGACGGACGTAAATAGGTACTCTAAGGCGATTGGCATCAGTCTTGCATTGGACAAGTGTGCCTGCATCCGCTTATACAGAGGAAGACTCGAGAATACATAATCGCGTGACAATAAGGATGTTCAACTCACCCGCGGAAATACCATTCAACATTTTGGCAATGGAGGGACATATTCATATCTTGAATATCGCAAGCGGAAACTGAATATGTGCGTGTGGCAAAAACAAATCATCAAAACCTATAATATTCCTCTTTCCAGATAACAGGGAAGGGGTTTGCCGAGTTTGGAGTGTCTTCATCGAAAAACGGTTCTGGCTACAGCTTGCTCGATTCTCAATAGCACATCTTCTCTTATGCAACACGTACATCAGCACGAAGTCGTGAGTATTGGGACATTTTTAAATTGTGATGCAGAGGAGCTTGATCTCCCATTTTACTCCAGCTATACTGCACATGGGCGAGCATCACTAACACCTTTGGTGTTTAAAGGTCGTGTACAGGAAACATTGCATTCGCTTCTGTTGAGCAAACATGTTGACAAGTTCAACATCATTATCAAGTCTGCTGGATTGAGATTGAGGACTGAAGGATTCTTTTTCTCTGTCAAGACGGTATTCTTGACACTTTAGTTTACCGCTAGCGCCAAATAAATTTTGTCAGTGAATACTCAAATTATGCACACTGCGGGTACAATTTTTGATTCATATTCAATAATAAAGTTACCTTAGCTCATGTGCAATGCAATTTTCAATTCTGATAAATGGTGACGTCTTACTTTGGTTACATAATAAAACTTTACTCTGATAAATCTTAAATTCTTCTCAGTTTTATCATACGCAGAAATGATACATTCTTCTTAGCCCTACAACTGAAACTGAATTCTTAATTATGATTATGAAGGATAATCAAATATTCAAGCCAAGAAGATGAGTTTTTTACAAGATAGTTGAATATTTCATCCAAAAGGAAGAATTACCTATGAAAATAATAATAATATTTAACAATAATAAAAAATTCGTGTTCATAAATCATCGTGAAAGCATTACATATCTTATTTAAGTAGTCCCGTCTTCAACCAATGAAATGAATGCTTAAAATGATGGTTTAGATTTCAACTAGGTAGTTGAGTTTCTAAACGAAAAAGATTATTTATCTATTGGAAATTCAATCGGTTAATTTTCAACCGAAAACCATCAATTTTCAACCGAAAATAGAACAGTTCAATTATTATATCTATATATTACGAACAAGTAATATGATACATCATAAGATATTATTTTCTATCACAAATAACGAAATCTTACATTTTATATGTTTAACATCAAATAGACTTTGTAACCAATTATAGAACGCTTGGAACATTGGATTTTTCGAAACAGAAAACCAATTAGCTGTACATCAAACCGCTTTGATTTCCTCGAATTATTACAATTTCAAAAATCAAAATAATTTTTTTTCTGTGGTAAAAAATGCATCGCTTCGGGGTACAAATCAGGTTACAAAAGTGAACTCGGAGAACCCAAAGATGCTGAATATTAAAAAAAATTAATTTTTCTGTCGTTCCGAAAGACCCAGCTTTTAAAGCTTTATGGCAAAAAGCTTTAATTCTGAAATATTTTACCGTGAAAACGGGCCAGTTTGTTTACAGTAAACATTTTTTAAAGGAAAACATTCTCTACGAGAAAATCCTAAAAGGACCCGATGGCACTATTTTGATAAAGGTAAATAATTATATATTTACTGTAAAATGGAAATCACAATTTACAAATAAAAAAAAAGTAGATTGTTTTTTATTCAATAAACTGTATTATTAGGTATTTTCACTTACTCCCGTGCAGAAATTTCTTAGTGGCCTTGGTCGGGGTCAGATCTGGCAGAACCTGGCCCCGATCGGGCATCCCAGTCAGGGCCAGACTTGAAATAAAACGCCTAATCCGATCAGGGCCAGACTGAGGTATCCATAAGGAAGGCCCGATCTGGCCCCTTTTTATTTTCATTTATGAAAATATTATTAAAATTTTATTTATTCAATAAAAAGTAAATAATTAATGTACAGCAGTGGATTGTCCTCAGATATTTTGTATCATTCAGAACTAAAACCTGCGAAGAATTTTGATAAATTAATTCTGAAGGAAAGATATTATTGTTGACGGAATAAAATTAATGCGTATTCTAAATTTCCTTACTGGTGATATATGAGCACATGTGGTACTCTTTGAAAAGTGCTTTCGTTGGAACCTTTTTTATTGCCGTAAACTACATCGCAAGGTTGAAAATTTATCCTTTTTGGTAACAAATCTAACAATTTTGTTGGAAATTCGTTTTTTTTTGCTCGAAGTTAATTTTTTCAGAAATGTTATCTAAAAATTCAGCTATTCCATTTTCAGTTAAAACTTTATCATGCATGTTGTATGAGTGGAAAATTCATCCATTTGGTAGAAAATTAAAGTATTTTGTTGGAAAGTCGTCTTTTTGGGTAGAAAATTAATCTTGTTTATTGAAAATTCAACTTATTGCTTGAAAATTCAACGATTTAGTAGAAAATTCATATGTTTTGGTAAAAAGTCGTCTTTTTGTGTTGAAAATTATTCTTGTTTGTTCAAAGCTTAACTTTTTGGTTGATAATTTTTTTGGTGTTAAAAAATCATATATTTTGTTAAAAAGTCGTCATTGTGGATAGTAAATTATTTTTGTTTGTTGAAAGATCAACTTTTTGGTTGATAATTCAACTATCTTGTTGAAAATTCAACTATCTTGTTAAAAATTCATATATTTTGTTAAAAAGTCGTCTTTATGGGTAGAAAATTCTATGGCTTCTTATGTCTCTTCGAATTAATGTCTCATTCACAGATTCTAACCATTCTTTCGGTGGTCTACCTCTGGCCATTCTGCCATTTACTTTACGTTTATACACCTGTTTGGTCAGTCGTTCATCTTTCATTATTTCAAGATGTCCGAACCACCATAACTGATTTATTTCCCATATGTTAACTAGTGTCTCTGCTGTACCACATTCTTTGAGGATTATCTCGTTTCGGACTTTGTCTATCAGTGTTTTCCCGCAAATTGTGCGCAGAGGTTTCATGCCAATCGCGTCAATTTTTCTCTTGTCCTTTTCAATTAGAGATCGTGATATGTCTGTTTTAGAGAATGACACTTTTGTCAAAATGCATGGTATCCCTTCTTAGATATCGAGTGGCAGGAAGTTCTAGATGTAGTGTTAATTTGAGTGAGTCAAAACATCTAATCAGCATATGGAGATTGTGAATACTCCCATGTTTAGAAAAAGCGTAATAATGGTCGTTTCCGCGATGAAGATTTTAGTTTTTTACGACAATCTGGTATCCGGTACATGGGAATGCATGATAAAAACGTCAGTTTTCATTGTTATCTTGTTAGTTGATTGATAGGGAGCGTCTGTTCGTTGTGTTAGTTCGGCGAAAATTGATGCGTACACTCCTCTTTGGACTACTACGTTGTTCCTTTTTAATCTGGTCTTTACAATTGAGCTTTATTTGTTATAAATAATAATAATCATTATGAAAGTCGCGAGACGTGGCACTGGCATAAGTTTCAATTTTACGAATTGAACAGTTTTTGGCGAATAACATTTTTTTAATTTTGAATGTTTCCTCTTTAAAATTACTTCAATTTGATCGTTTTTTAGAATAATTCCATTTTAAAGACTCATGATTGAACATTTTCACATTTTGAATGTTGATAATTACGGTAACTTTATTTTAGAAAATTTTGTTTAATCAATTTTAATGTTAAATTATAATTTTTGTAATGTAATAACAATATTTATATTCTAGAATCTCATAAGCTTTAACATCGAAACATTCAATTTAATTTGTAGTTTCCAAAGGTAAAATTTTAATCGCTTTGAATTGAAAATTATTCCAATTCAAAAGTTATAAATTTTAAATTATTCAAATTTGAACGTTTAATAATAATTAAGAGAATGTTACTTTTATTTAATAAAATAATAGGCAACACCTACCTTTGGTACTGCGCCAAATAACTCTTAGTTTAGTATGTCGAGCGCCTAGCTTTACGTATCCACTTAAAAACAGCAAAAACTCAATACGCAAAAACAAGGCCGTATCCAGGGGGGTCGACCCCCCCCCCGAAATTCTTGAAACATGTACATAATATACATATAATCTTCTGTGTACCACTGCATATGCCCCCCCCCAGAATTTTTGTCTACTGCATATCCCCCAACCCCGAAAAATTTTTCTGGCTACGGCCCCTTACGAAAATATATAACAGGAAAAAAATGAAAGGCCTGTCATTTTCTCCCTGCAGTTTTTTCGCGACCACAGGAAAACGACAGGGAAAATGACAGGCAAAATGACAGCCGAAAATGACTGGACTTAATTGAAACTATTCGAATACTATTATAAAATTCAGTGGAAACTATTAAATTAATCCCATGAACCTGTCAAAAAGTCCTAAAATGCCATGATTTTTATAAGAGAATAAAAAATATTTGGAACCTCCTTTCAAACCATTAAAATCAATCGAGAATTCCCTTGAATTCAAAAAGGATATCAATTTCAAATTCAAATCTCTATAAATTAATTAGGAAACTATTCGAATACTATTATAAAATTCAGTGGAAACTATTAAATTAATCCCATGAACCTGTCAAAAAGTCCTAAAAATGCCATGATTTTTATAAGAGAATAAAAAATATTTGGAACCTCCTTTCAATCCATCAAAATCAATCGAGAATTCCCTCGAATTCAAAAGGTATAACAATTTCAAATTCAAATTACTATAACTTAATTAGAAAAATATTGGAATATTATTATAAAATTTAGTGAAAAACATTTAATTAATCCCTTTTTTAATTAACTGATTGATTAAAAGTCTAAATTTTTATTAGAAGAGGAAATTCAGCGTTATTAGAAGTTTATAGCATTAAAAATTATTTTTGATCGCATGATTAATATAAATAGTTGATATAAAATTCGTTGAAAATCATTGAATTAATCCGAACACCGGCCAAACGCTAAGAAAATCATAAAATTGGGTGCGACAATCGACATATCTACAAATGGATCGATAACGCCGTGTGGAGAACGGAGATAAGCTTTGGAGAGAGCGAGAGAGAGAGAGAGAGAGAGAGTGGGTGGTTTTTGGTCAGCCGGTGGGGAAGGGAGAGAGGGAGGAGATAGAGAGAGAACTTTTGATAGATAGATCTGCCTCTTTCTATTCCAGGATCCAGCTCCACCCATCGAAAATACTCTCGAACAATCAGCTTTATCTCGACAGAGAAAGCACTACCTCCCACATGTGTTCTCACTCTCTCTCTCTCTCTCTCTCTCTCGCTAAATCCCATGTCCGTGCCCCCTTTCGTCTTATCAGTCCATTTCTATAATATGTCGAATGGGGGCGATGCATAGGGCTGTGATTCGCAAAACATGTTATCTAGCAGCATCTATTGATTTCCGGAGAACTGCTTTCCCTACGATAACAAGCACCCAACCAAAGATACTATACGCCTAGATGCAGCACGGGGTATAGTTCGAGGAACTAATTGTAGACGGCGCTCGCGGCGAAAATGGCCCGATCCCCCCATGCCTCTCAACCAGTAGATTGCGCCAACCAACTCTCTTCCCCACGCACTGTTTACCGCTCGAACGAGTCAATCGAATAGCCGATACTCAGTCGGTACATACTTAAAAGTATAAATTAAAAATTTTATATTTAATATTTTTTAAATTATTATTTTTAATTTTTCGAATAAATTTTGCTTTACGGAAATGTATAATATCTTTGTCGAGGCGCACTGTTAGTAACTTAGCTCGGACAAGAACCATTCAAATTGAAAATAAATGACCAATTAAAATATTTTTACATTTATAATAAACGTAAAACATCCACGCTTTGCAAAACATGGTTATTTTGATAAATACCAAAGATAAAAGTCCATGTATAATTTATATTACTGTTTCTTAGGTATTTTCACTTCAACCACCAGCTAACTTCACTTCGCTGAGTGCTGAGGGGAAAACAATGGACCAAATGCATGAGAGAAAACTTTATTTTTGTAATATCTTCGTAATGAATAATATTTATCATCTTTTTATTATTTGATTAAATAGTTCCTAAAAAATAAAAACTTATTTTCAAACACACTTGTATCGAGAAAATTAGTTTTTACGAAGATATTAGTAAAATAGGGCAAAAATGGACCGAATCCTATGCATTTGGTCCATTGTTTTCCCCTCAGCACTCAACGAAGTGAAGTTAGCTGGTGGTCGAAATGAAAATACCTAATGGAGCGTTACCAAACAAAAACGAGCTATATACAGTTTATACATAGTGGAAGAAACTATGTATAATTTTCGTTTGTTTTATACAAAAATTGTATAAAACAAATAAAAATTATATATAATACTTCCGACTATGTATAATTTTTCCGCCTTTATGAATAGACATTTCGCGTACTTTTTTATTTGTAATTTATAAACAAAGTTGTCTAAACTTTTGAAACGTTACTAAATTCTACTATAATATAAGTACTTTACTGAGGTAATTTTGGAAAAAGTGTATTAATTAAAGTAAAAGTGGAAAAGGACTGGAACTTCAAGTGGTTAACTTTTTGGCAGTCGCCCATAAATTGCTTCGAAATGTTGAAGTATTTTAGTATTTTTTTCTTAAATTCACTTAATTATGTAACTAGTTCCTGTTCTGGCCGAAATTGTGTACTTCCACGTCATATAGAAAACTGAACGTTGTAAATAGAAAAACTTTGGAATACTATTGGTTGATAATAGTCACTGTTGAGAATCACTTCAATCAAAAATGTTATTTTTCATTTTCTTTGAGACACAGTAAAATTTAACACTGAAGACTTAAAAATGTACACGGTTCTTTTACAGAAACATTAAATAACTACTGAGGCTTGAAACATATGAAAATTGAAACTGTTTTTTAAATAATTTCATATAAACGTTTGCATAATTTATACTTCTAATTTTAGTTTACTCTTTTACAAGAAAAAATAATTAATATACCATGGAGCTGAATTTCAAGAAACTGAGGCTTAAAAGCAGTATATGAAATATCCGAATTTAAATTTGAATGATTTCGTTTCAACGACTTTATTTGAACGTAGGTCCGCTCTAAATCGATACATTTTGGTGATGTAGAAAAATAAACGTTGTAGAAATAAAAAAACGGTGGAAAACTATTTTTTACGACAATCACTAGTGGCAATCGCTTTCTACGGGAGGGGCTATTATTTACGTAAAATTGGTTGATCTGACAGATTTGGTGATTTGTTAAATATACCAAATAAAATCTATTAAAATGTAGCCTGATCGTAAGTTTAAAATTTTGTGTCAAATTCTGAAGATAGTAAAGTTGAAATTGCGAAAAACTTTGCATTTTCAGAATAAATAGTTTACACATTTCAAGAAAATGGAGCGACTCAATTGCTCCATGTGAGTAGGTGTATAGGGGGGTTTCTGGACCAAAAAGTAAGACGGAGTCTGGATATGAATTACAAGACGGACTCTGGATACTGACTAACACGATAAAAGTAACAGTTCTCATCTTTCTAGAAGCAGGAACTGATTTCTCAAATATTTCTTGCACGGAAAAAAAAGTGCTGGGAATTTTCATTGACCGAGTCTGTGACTTCAGGATAGGTCAAAAAGCATTTGAAAATTTGAAAATGTCGTATTGGAAAGTCATGCAAGTAGTGCTTTAAGGAATATAAGATTTCTTGTATTGCGTCCAGCATAGTCAGTGACGCACTCCTGGACTCCATCTGCCAAATATCACAGACAAAATTGGTAAGCCTCTTCAGGAATTTAGTAGCATCTTTTAATCACAATTTTGACAGATCCTAATGTATACTTTGGTGTGCATTATTTTCTCCCCCTCTCAAGGAATGGAAAATAAATATTTAAATTACATTTTTGTGGGACAATACTTCATTTTCCAATTTTCCTGGCAGACGAGATGCTACTTGATTCCTGAACAGGCTCCTCGTCATGGAGCGAAATCTTGAAATTGAATAAAAAGCACAATGACCCGTATATCAACGAACATTACATCCTTGCATCATGTAAAAAAAAAGATTTTTGGCGTTTTTATTTTACAAATATCTAAAGATAAAATTTGTCTTTTTTAACATCTCAGGTGTGCATATAGGAAGAAAGGATTTTACGGGCGAGCTGGAGCGATCTCGCTGATTCTATAATTGGAGTGATAAGAAAGAAGATTTTCGGCGTTTTTCAGTTTTCAAATATCGAAAACTGAACTTTTTTTTTATAATTTTAGACTATTTTTATTTTATTAGCATTAGCTGTCCTGATCAATCCGCTTTTCTACCATTTATTAGTCATTCTAGTTCCAAGTATTCTTTCATATAAGCATATTTGAATGAGGTGGCCAATCCTTGGGAAGGGGGGGGGGGCAACCACTGTAGCGATTACCCCAATTATAATTTTTCCGTTTTAAAGCAATGTAATTTTTTGGTTTTCTAATGTAGCACGTGTACAAATTTCACAATAATGTATTCTTGTTGTTTCAATAGGGATGAGAATTTTACGCAACCGCATTCTGCAGTCCAATATCTGATTTGTCATGTTTCCGATTGCTGTAGCCTTTCGCTTAATACAAATAAGGAAAATCTTATTAGCAAGGTTCTTCCTTCTTTAAATCTTTCCTATATGATTCCCAGGCGTGAAAAGTGAAGATAATAATCAGCATTCTTTATCGTTTTATATGTTTTTTAATTAATATAATGGGTAGTTGCAAATTGTTGTGAAAATTAGACTATGAATTTTCTTTGATGAAACTTTGAAAAACCATCAAAAGTATAATTTTTTATTATTTGACACCCGAGTAAAACGAAAAAAAAAATGCTTGAGATCGAAAACAATATTCGTAGTGTATATAAAAGTTTTCGTATACGAAAATTACGTTTATCTGCATTTTCTGTTAATACAGACGGATTCGAGAGAGATTTCTTTTGTGAAGAATTAAATACTCAGGTAGAAATACACCAATGGCGCAGTACTGCACACCAATACTGCTTCTGTACTGGCAAACCGCTGGCGTGCGAAAATACCGGAGTTAATTTTAGAAATGATAACAAATCAAATTTTCAACTCGATGTGGCTATTCGTGTGAAAATAAGTTTACAAATAAAAAAAGTGTCGGCAAGGTAGGAAGCCCATCACGTGATCCACTCCGGACATGGCCTTAAAGAGGGTGTTTGTCTGCGACCAACTTGAACTAACCCAATAAAAATATTTCTTTAATACAAAAAAAATGCAAATTTTGACATATCTTGAAAACGGTGAGAGATACGCGAACACTGACAAATCAAATGTTCAATATTCGGACAAAAATCAGAAATTTTTAAATTTTGTTTCCGACCAACATGAACTAACCCATTAAAAAGATTCCATACATTCCAAAAAATAATGAAAAATTTAAGTTATCTTGAAAACGATGAGAAATAAGCGAAAACTAACAGCATTTGCAGGGTCGTTTACACGTGAAAAGTGACAAAATTGTTCAGATTTTACAGAGAGGTTTTTTTTTTACCAATTCGAAGTAACCAGTGAACAGATTTTTGAAAATTAAAAAGATCAAAATTTTGAATTATCTCGAAAACGGTAAAAGATACGTGTAAACTAATTATATTTTAAGAATTCTTCAGTGGGGGCTTATTTTCCACCAACTCGAACTATTCCAATTAAAACATTTAAGAGTTCAAAACGATAATAAAATTTTTGAATTCTATCGAAAAGGATCAGAGATACATGAGAAATCAGTAAAATATAAGGGATTTGCAGAGCAGAACTGTTTTCGACAAACTCAAACATACACAATACAGTGATCTAAAATTCAAAAACAGAATTTCAATTTTGATTTATCCCGAACACGGTAAGACACACGCGAAAACTGTCCAAATTTTTACTGATTGATGAAAATCCTCGACCACTCCGAACTAACATGCTAAAGTAGAGATACGTAAAAAGTCACTGAATTTACTGGGTATTCCAGACCAGGATGGTCCTCAGGCACCCGAAATTATCCCAGTAGAAAGATTTTAAAAATGAAAATTTTGAGATACCTCAAAAACGAGAAGATACACGAAAATTGAAAAATTTCAGTTTTCCTTACCTCGGCCACCATGAATAAATCCTATAAATGTATTTTCATTTAAAAAAGAAAAAACAATGTTGAATGACCTCGCAAAAGGTGAGATACGCGAAACTGATCAAATTTTCAGGTTTTCACAAAAGGGGTAGTCCTCAGCCACTAAAAATTAACCCAATCAAAAGATTTTCAAAAGGAAGAAATGATAAGTTTAGGTTATCTCGTAAATGGCGAGACATACGCGAAAACTTGGAAAAATAATAATAAATAATATTTAGTATTATAATATTGAGGTAACTTGATATGTTTTTAGATTTTCAGAAAACGCTGACTGATATGTGAAAACCATTAGAATTTCAGAGATTTTCGAGAAGGGGATGAATTCATTCTGATTGGAAATATTTGAATGGCGAGCAAACAATTTTTACCGGGATGATCCTATTCCTGTTTTGTTTTCAAAAATTTTTTTTTGAAAATCAAACTGGTTTACAAAAAAAAAAAAAAGGTGAGGACTATTTGACAAGACCACTTTATCCTTATGTATTTTGAAGCGCTGAATACGAATCCGATACATTTCACCAGGTGGCGCTGCGTCACATGCTATATAGTTCAATGCATAATATCATTCTTGGGATTTATTTGAACTTCAGTTTTCAATTTTTATATTATATATGATCTGAAACAGTAATAATTATCTGTCTTGATTGAATGCGAAATTATTAGTGATGAAATATGTACAAATTTGATGAGTGAAGAAATATGGAACAAAAATTATTTTATAAATTCAAATAATAAATATTGAACTTGAAATGAAAACTTAGAAGCTTCTCTCAGCAGTTCAAGATTTTTTAAACATACTTTTGTTCACTTTCAAATTGTAAACAGATGAATTTTAGAGGAACATGCAGGCACAGTATCCTCATGGAATTTTTTAATCAATAAAAATTTACAAACTTATATGGTCTTTAATATCTTCAAAAATAAGTTCTCAAGAAAAAACGGAATTTCCAATAACATCCAGATATCGATTTTGAACTAAAATGATGAATCTTAAAAAAGAAATTCCAACCAGAGTTAAACATTAATAAACCAAACAGTTTGATTTTCAACCACGGATATGACTTCCTAACAAATAAAAATAATTTTCTGCCAAAATACGAATGATCATAAAAATACATAAATTTCTAATCAAATTTTAGAATTTTCAACTAAAAAAATAAGTTTTCTATCAAACATGGAATATTGAAATTTTCAATATAACAAATTACTTTAAAAAATGAATGTTCGACCGGTTTAATTCAACAAAACAGACGTATTTGTAACAGAATAGTTGAATTTTGAACCAAACGGAAGAGTTTTAAAAATAAAAGTTTAATATTCTACCCAAAAAGGCAAAGTCTCAACAGAAAAGTTAAGTTTTCAATCAAGTACTTGAATTTTATACAAAATTCTGGAATTTGTAAGCCAAACAGGGGAATTTTCTATAAAACAGTCGCATTTTCAACCCGAAAATGTGAATTTTCGATAAAAATGTAAATCACAAAGAAATAGTTCGATGTGCACTACAATGTTGAATTTTATAATTTAACTTTTGGCTTGAACATTCGACTACTTGCTTTTTGGTTCAACTTTAATTGTTTCGTTGGGATATTTGACATTTTCTTTGAACATTCATCTTTGTACGTTGAATGCTGAACTGTTTAACATGAAGATGTAACTATTTTCTTTTAATTCTAATTATTTTTCTGAAAATTGAACTATTTTCTTAAAGAGTTATTTTTATAATTGAAAATTCTTCTTTCTTGATTAAAAATGGTTTTTCGTTGAAAATGTTTTAAATAGTGGTATTGCACTGGGGTTCTTCTTCTGAGCAAGAAAAGCATGATTAAGGAATTGGATAAATTGTAAAGTGTGCGTTTTATGGAAGTTTTTGTATGGCAAAAACTATTTGTTTTGTCATTGAGGTTAATAAAGAATTTTTCGGTACTTGACTTTTCTTTATTTTTTATTACTTTTGGATCTTTTATAAACAATAAAACAATAATTTGAAAAAAAAATTTTTCATTGAGATATCGTGTTTTAAATTGTCATAGGCTGTTGCTTGGAATTCAGATTTCTTGTCTAAGAGACTCTTCTGAAGTAGAGAATTAATTTCGAATTCTGAAATATCCAAATGGGGCCCTCTGCAAATTTATTTATAAATCCCAAGTTTATCAAGTTGCCCAATTAGAAATTACGATATTACAAAATTTTCCACATTCATAATTCCAACATAAAAAAACTGGCAAGTGCCCACTTTTCTTTATAAATAAGAAAATTTATCATGTCTCTCAGCAATAAATTTCAAAACCATCAATTTCGAATTCTGAAATTACCAAATTATGCCCTCTGCATATTTCTTTATAAATTCCAAGTTTATCAAGTCGCCCAAAAAGAAATTACGAGATTACAAAATTTTATTCATAATTCCAACATGAAAAAACTGGCAGGTGTCCACTTTTCTTTATGGATAAAAAAATTTATCTATTCACCCAGCACTAGATTTCAAAACCATCAATTTCGAATTCTGAAATATCCAAATGGACCCCTCTGCAAATTTATTTATAAATTCCAAGTTTATCAAGTCGTCCCACTAGAAATTACGATATAACAAAATTTTCCACATTGACAATTTCAACATGAAAAAACTGGCAAGTGTCCACTTTTCTTTAAAGATAAAAAAATTTATCAAATCACCCAACTAGAAATTACGATATTACAAAATTTTATTCATAATTCTAACATGAAAAAACTGGCAAGTGTCCACTTTTCTTTATGAATAAAAAAATTTATCAATTTACCCACCACTAAATTTCAAAACCATCAATTTCGAATTCTGAAATATCCAAATGGGGCCCTCTGCAAATTTATTTATAAATCCCAAGTTTATCAAGTTGCCCAACTAGAAACTACGATATTACAAAATTTTCCACACTCATAACTCCAACATGAAAAATCTGGCAAGGGCCCACTTTTCTTTATGAATAAAAAAATTTACCAAGTCACCCAGCAATAAATTTCAAAACCATCAAATTCGAATTCTGAAATATCCAAATGGGGCCCTCTGCAAATTTATTTATAAATTCCTAGTTTATCAAGTCGCCCAACTAGAAATTACGATATTAGACAATTTTATTCATAATTCCAAAATGAAAAAACTGGCAAGTGTCCACTTTTCTTTATGAATAAAAAAATTTATCATGTCCCAGCAATACATTTCAAAACCATAAATTTTGAATTCTGAAATATACAAATGGGGCCCCCTGCAAATTTATTTATAAATTCCAAGTTTATCAAGTTGCCCAATTAGAAATTACGATATTATAAAATTTTCCACATTCATAATCCCAACATAACAAAATTGGCAAGTGTCCACTTTTCTTTATAAATAAAAAAATTTATCATGTCCCAGCAATACATTTCAGAACCATCAATTTGAAATTCTGAAATATACAAATGTGGCCCCCTGCAAATTTATATATAAATTCCAAGTTTATCAAGTCGCCCAACTAGAAATTACGATATTACAAAATTTTCCACATTCATAACTGCAACATTAAAATACTGGCAAGTGTCCACTTTTCTCTATATATGAAAAAATTTATCATGTCAGCCAGCAATAAATTTCAAAACCATCAATTTCGAATTCTGAAATATCCAAATGGGGCCCTCTGCAAATTTATTTATAAAATTTTTCGAAAAATTTGAGAAAATCACATTTTTTACTTCTCGTGAGAAAATTTTTCCAGTTGGTTTCATTGTGAAAGATACGGGGCGATTTTCACCCCCAAAAATCCGATTTGGGCGAAAAAGAAAAAACACGTCGCTTAGTTTTTCGAGTACTACAGACATATGTATGTCAGAATGGAGAAAATCGGAGATGGGCACTTACATAGGTTTCCTTCCCTTATGAAAAAGAAGTATTGGTAAGTAATAAATCTAATACTTTTTTCAAGAATAAGTATTGGAAATACAATACTTTTTCGCGGAAAAAGCATTGGAACCAATACTTACCAATACTTCTTTTTCATAAGGGTCGTTAGTAGAAAGTGGAACTTTGTTGAAAATTTCTTTTCTTAGATTTATGATTCATCATTTTGGTTGAAGAACCTTTTTTTATCCCAAATTAAACTATAGTGTTGAATTTTTTGTTGTTTAAAATTTATTCCTTTTTTTTTTAATTGAACTATTCCATGTTTGATTGAAAACTGATCTTCTTCAGCTGAAAATTCAACTTTAGGTGAAAAATTCCTGTATTATGTTGAAAATTCTTTCTTTGTGGTAGAATATTAATTCTCTCTGGTAAAAAATGTATTTATCTATTCAAAGTTAGTTTTTTTTAGTTAATTTTCATAACTGAAAATTTAACTATTCCACTCTTTTGTAGAAAATGTATCTTTTTTGATGGAAATTTAATCTTCTTGCTCTTAGTTTGAAAATTAGTTTTTTTTTATTGAAAATTTGTTTTTATAACTGGAAAGGTAACTATTCTATTTTTGATTGAAAATGCACCGTTTTAATTGAAATGCATTTCTTTTTTTGGAAATTTGTGCTTTTTAGTACCAAATTAGTCTGTTTTGGCTGTGGCTTGAACTCATTTCATAATAATGCGTATTGTTTGGTTTCATAAGACTTTTTCTGGTTAAAATTTGAAAAAGTTTTTATGGAAATATTAACTATTACACTTTTTGTTGTGAATTTTTTATTATTTGATAATCATTGTTGTATCTGAAAATGTAATTTTTCCGTATTTGTTTCGAAATTTTCTTTTCGAGTTGAAAACTCAATTATTTGCTAGAAAATTCATATATGTAAAGAATGTCGTACGTAACTTGTGGATGACCCGTTATAAAATTCTGTATGACTTGTTACTAAAAGTGTTTGAAAGAAATTTAGAAACAAGCATGTTTTTCGCATTAATTTTAAAGTTCGAAAAATTAAATTAAAAAAAGTATTGACTGGTAGAGAATATTAAAATGGAACTTTTTTCTATTTAAAGTTTTTCGTCCCGATGTATATTTCTAATAATAAAATTGAAAAAGTGGGAAAAATGTTTCCGCAAATCCAATTATTTTTTAAAGTCTAAATAGTCTTTACTCCGACAAATATGATTGAAACTGTTTGAAATGTCGTATACACATGCACTTTACCCTAGAGATGCCTACAGGATGAAGAAAAAAGTCTGAACTGCCAATTGTTTAAAAATAATTAATTGGAAATTGAGACCTGACGGTAAGCACGTTTTTTTAGCTTCGGCGAAGAAAAGTATCCCAAACTCTATTTACCGTATTGTTGACTCACAAGTTATGATTCCTGTTAGTAACGAAACCGAAACAGATTTGAGATTGAGTGACGAAGAGATAAATTACAAGTTTATCAATGTTGGCCCAGAACGAGAAGAGCGTGTAACTTACATTACATAGAAGGAATTAAACGCTAGATTGAAATTATTGAACGGAAATTTGAGACCTAAACACATTGAAGATGCCCACAAAACATAGATTCAAAAAATAGCGATCTCTTATCACGACATTTTCTCACCTCAAGGAGACCCACTACCATGCACAAGTCTCGCGTCACATAAAATCATCGTGAAAGGCGAAGAAAATATTAATATACGTCAACCGCGACACCCGGAACGTCACAAAGAAAAAATTTCGAATCAAGTAAACGAAATGTTAACCAAGAAAATAATGAAAGCCTCGGACTCACCATTCAGTTCACCACTTTGTGTAGTCCCAAAAAAACGCGATGTGTCAGGAATACCTAAATGGAGGCTTGTGATTGATTTTAGGAAGTTGAACGAAAAAACCGGTCAAGATGCCTACACAGTTCCTGAAATCGACGAAATTTTGAAATGCTTGGGAAAAGCGAAATTCTTTTCAGCATTTAATTTGAGCTCAGGATTTCACCAAATTCCAATGAACGAGGACTCAAAAAAATATACCGCATTTTCTACACCTTAAGGATATTTGCACTATAACCGCATGCCGTTCGGGCTCAAAAACGCTCCAGCCACATTTCAAAGAATGATGGATACAGCATTAAGGGGACTAGTAGGAAAAATAGGCTTCGCTTATCTGGACGACATTGTTGTCTTTGGAAGCACACTGCAGGAACACAACGAAAATCTCGTTATCTTGTTTGAACGTTTACGGGCTGCTGGACTCAAACTTCAACCAGACAAGTGTGAGTTTCTTCGACCGGAGCTGGAATACCTGGGACACGTGATCACGGAAAACGGAGTGAAACCAAACCCACATAAATTATCTGCTGTCCGAAATTTCAAAAGACCCGAGAAACAAAAAGAAGTCATGTCTTTCTTGGGACTAGCTGGATATAACAGAAAATTTATTTAAAAAACTTCTCCACGATAGCTAAATCATTGACAGCACTGACGAAGAAAAATCAACCCTTCAAATGGACGCCATCTTGCGAAACAAGTTTTAAAATGTTGAAAGATGCTCTTTGCTTAGCACCGGTATTAAGATATCCTGACTTCAAGGACACATTTACTCTGACCACTGATGCAAGTAATGTTGGGCTGGGGGCAATTTTATCTCAACAGGGACACACAGTTTGCTACATCTCAAGAACTTTAAACGAACCCGAGCTAAACTTCACCACTACCGAAAAAGAAACATTAGAAATCGCATGGGCAGTTAAGCGTCTTCGACAATATCTTGTTGGACGTCAATTCATAATACAAACGGACCATCAAGCTTTGACGTGGCTTTTTAACATGAAAGACCCTTCTTCCAGGTTGATGAGGCGGATATTTCAGATGGAAGCATACGCATACAAGATCGTGTATAAAAAAGGAAAGGAAAACACGGCAGCTGACGCGCTTATGTATAGTAAAACACAGTGCGTGAAAGTTGAAAGTTCTTTGATGCACCCAAATCTGGTCAAATATTTTAAACTAAAATAATAACCTAAAATTCATTGATTAAATTCTTATTTATAATCAAAGTGCAAAGTACGGGTGAGATTTTCTTCAAAATTCACTGTAAATTTCAAAATTTTAACGTGAGTACCGCTGCTTTTAGGTTAGGTGTCATAATAATTCGCTTCATTGAATTTTTCCACATAAAACCCAGTATGATTTATGTTTAACTAGAAAAAAAATATTATGCTTCATCATTTAGAATGGAAAATTACTGCCATAATTATTTTTAATTTGTTGTAAGTGAAATTACCTGACTTTTCAGAAAGTTCATCAATATACATGCATGTGAAATTTAATATACACCCTCTTAATTCATATTTCATAAACCGAGTTTTTAGATTTAATATACAAATTTATAGTAAATCTATATTAAAATTGCAAACATTTTTAACAGTGCAGTAGTAGTCGTTCAACGATTGTGTTTGATGCAGATGGGCTTGTCTAAGGGCAAGTTTCATGGTGGTCATGCCCCAGGGGAAAATTTACAACCGGCTTGGTAACGCGCCAGTATCGCCTGATTGTTTTTTACACTGGCCTGATACTGGTAGAAGTCGGGCATGACTACTGACATAATACTGGTAAAACTCTCAATGATAACAATGATCTGTACTAACTAGCAGTCTTTGGCCAGTACTGTTCCAGTACTTATAGTCATTTCAGGTAGGATACTGGTGAAGTCCCTAATGATAACTAAGTTCTGTTTTGTCTTGCAGTATTAAGCCAGTACTGGGAGGGCACTGGCTAGAATTATTAAAAAAAAATATATGCTTAGAAAATAATTAATTATCAAGTACACGATTGAATTGTTGACATAATGTGGATATACTAATATTTAATCTGTGATTGTGATTAATCGAATTTCGCACGCACGCTGGGGGATACTAACCTACGCATAAACATGTAACTAACGCTCGCAAATCGACGACCTTAACCATTATCCGCTATCACGCAAGCTGCCTTCTCTTACAAAAAGCTGAAATACATTTTTCTGCTCGTATGTGCTTCATCATTGTGATTTTGTGAACTATCTTTTAGTACAAGTCAACTACATTTTATAATTTTGGAGCAGTTTCAAAAATTGTGTTTTGAAAAATATCAACATATATCCACAAACCTAGCAAACACCTCAAAATTAACATAATTTTGCGGTTATTAAAAAAGGGAATGTTCATTAAGTCCTCTTCCTGAAGAAATCAGAAAATTTTTTTGAATTTCCAAAATCTAAATTGTCAAAAATCGTCGGCGAACGTTCCGTACCGGTATTTTACATTTTTTTAGGGGAGGTGAGAATGCGTTGACGCAGGAATTACAAAATCACCTTCATTGAGTAATTCCTCTACCCCCCGTTCATTGTAGCCACATTTGACAGACAAGATCTACGGGATGAATTCATTGCAAGACGTGAGGTTAAGAGAGACTTCTCTACTTTGAATTTGGGATGGACTGGCAATGAAAAGCATTTTATTTACCTTCGTGAGGCAGATAGTGTGAATAGTATGGGATTATAATTCTTCAAATATGTTACAAAGAAGCACTTTACATTTTTTAATAGCACGCTTTTTTACATTTTATACTCTTTATACAAATAAGTCATATGTTCCTGATTTTTATTTTAGCTTTATACGATTATTCATAAGACTGTTTTCGAGTTTTTTCTGCAATCAATACATGCAGCGTTGAACCTGCTTTAAACTTCCCGCTTGACGTCCTTTTAAAAATGGAGGCCGCCGTACGAATTCCTACGGGCCATTTGATTGGTTCACTTTTTTTTAGATGCGCGTGGCGAGACTATAGTTTGTTGGATCTGTTAAACGAGTAACGCTGACTATCGGCCAAACTCTGGGCAATAGTTAGCCCAGTAACCCAGGTGCGAAATTCGGGCTTAACCATGGGCCCAAAGTCGGCTCTGCTCTTGTAACCGACCTACGGTAACCAGATTCCGGTCGACTAAGATGTTTTCAAGCTGCCATGGTCCCACCGACGTTGACAACTGACATCGGTGGCGGGCGAAATGTCAACTGTCGGCATAATTCTGGCTCAACTTTGGGCCGACCATCGGCTGAAGTCACCTTGATGCACCCGACGGTTGGTCAAACCTTGGCCCAAATATGGACCAGCCGTTGGATATACTCTGGTACATTATTTCAAAACGACCGAAATTTGGGAACGAAATAATCATTGTAAAATAGTCTGGAACACCTTAAAAGCAAAACGTTACACAAACAAATATTACACAAAACAAAAAATATTACACAAAAACAAAATATTACACGAAGAAAAATTAGTCAAAGTGGGAACCTTGGAACAAATTTTTTGAACAAAATTTTTGGGAAAAAAATTGTTCACAAAAATCTTTGAAAAAAAATGTTCAAGAAAACCGTTTAAAAAAGTTTTTAAAAAATTTGTCTGAAAAAAAAATTGTTTGAAGAAAAAATTCTGAACAAAATTTATTCAAAAAAATGTTTGGAAAAAAATGTTCGAAAAAAATGTTGAAAAAAAATTTTTTGAACAAAAATTATGAATACAAAAATTTGTCTGAAAAAAAATTTAAGGGTTTTCAGCCCAGGGCTACGAAACCCTAAAACTTTTCATAGATTTAAATTATTTATTTAAAAATGATTTCTTTTATATTCCCGTTAACAGTTAGTTTATTTTACATCTACATGATGACGCACAATAATAAAAAAATTAATGAGAGAAAGAGTTAAAAAATTGTTTTTAACTGTTTTGAGCTGTGGCTTATGAGGATAGTTCTTTCGCTAACTTTCAATTCCGTCGGTAATAGAGTAACTTTCTAAATTTCAAAATCACGCAGGATGAAATAGAATTGATTGACGCCGCAAATATTAACAAACTCTCAACTCCATAAGATGAAAATAATTTCATTATAAGTGACCGTCAAGATAAACTGAACCTGTTAGGAGCACAGTTCGCATCAATCAACAACCAAAATAGAAACAGGAATAGGGATGGTATAAATAATATTGTTTTTGTCCGACCCCCCTTGAAAACGCGCCATTGCATGCACGTGAAGCAGGCGTAATGTGGCCGCTTCCAGCCCGGATCCACCACAACATACCAGAGACCAAGGAACAATAAAAAAGTGGGTTTCTGCGGGTGAACGTGCACCAAAGAAGGTCAAGGTGGGTCTGTCGGCCAACAAGGTGATGGCCACCGCTTTTTGTGATGCACGCGGTATCATTCGCATCGATCACCTTCAGAAGGGTGAAAGGATCAACGGGCAATATCATTCAGAGCTTTTGTACAGATTCGATATTGATTTCAGGCAAAAACGACCGCATTTGTTGAAGGAAAAAGTGCTGTTCCATCAGGACAGTTCAAAAGTGCACACGTGTGTAGTCACGATGACAAAAATCCATGAATGAGGCTACGAACTGCTACCTTATCTAGCATATTCTCCAGATTCAGCCCCCTGCGACTGTTTCCTGTTTTCAAACCTGAAGAAATGGCCAGGTGAAAAGAGATTTGTGTCGAATGAAGAGGTCATCACCGAAACAAACGCCTATTTTGAGGGCCTTGAGAAAAACTATCATTTGGGAGGTATAAAAAAATTGAAAGAACGCTGGACTAAATGTATCGAGCTGAAAGAAGATTATGATGAGAAGTAAAAGGCTTATTTGCCAAAAACAAAATCTTTTATTTAAAAAGTCACTGACTTATCAAACAGCCCTCGTATATCAGTATTTTAAATACTGATTTAAGTATTAATTGTAAAATAAATCTTCTCTCAGAATGAGGTGAATATTTGGAATAATGATACAATACAAGGTAGACTAAAAATAAATTCACATCAACTGTAATTACTCATCAAAATTTGCGGTTAACCCTGTAAAATAAAATATAAACTTAAAATTAAATGTAGGACAATTCTTACAATAACACAAAAAGGCTGCGGTTTTGATGAATAGAAGATCGAATTTTCATAACATTTTGTTTATTATAGGCATCCATTATGTTACAATTCACAATTATATATCTAGGAATTGACAAAACAAATTTACTACACTCTGTGATATTATCTAGATAAATTGGCAAACTTTTGAATGACGAATCCGACATTGTTTATTCTTGCGTACTAATACTTCAGAATATATAATGAACTAAAACTGAAAGCTGTATATAAACGTCAAAAAATACCCTTAAAACTTTCTTTCAACGCAAATCATGGAGATATAATAACACAAGCAAAAAAAATTCCAAAATATTGAAAAAATATGGGAAGTAGAAATTCATTAATAATAATTTTATTGAATTCCATTTGTTTAGTTAAAGTTGACAATATTACAATCAATCAAAGTTGATGCAACTTATTGATAATGACTTCTTCGTCACTTGACACAAAATGAGTATTTCTTAATCTTTACAACGACAATTTCAATAATAAAAACGATAACAGAAATCAAATGTCCGCCGAGAAGAATAGTTAAAAGAACCGGCAAAAGTTGATTGTATCCGATCATTAGATGTTCTAATGCTTCTTTTGTTACTCCTGAAATCGATGTGCTAGGAACGAAGTTGTTATTCAATTTATCAAAGACTCCACACGCCGTGAGTCTCAGGAGAAGTCTATGAAATCGTTCTACATAAGGTGATCCTGGTTCTAGGTAAAATCCTTCTGTTGATATTTATAGCAGTTTGAAGTTTGCTTTTACCAGAGGCATAGATCTTCAGGTCATCCATATGAAATACATGAGTGACCTTATGCTCCCGATGATTAGTGTCACGACAGAGGTATCTAGGAGAATTTCGTAGTGCGAGAGGTAGAAGCAGAAGTGTGATGCAAAAAGGCAAAGTTGAAAGGGCTCTAGAAGGTGACGTTATTTTTGTTTTCACACGATGATTTCCAGATGAGATAGTAAATCTAGTTTTCCAAAGGGGCAGCAATCTCTCTATGCATCTCACTGTGTGCGAATGAACGTTCAAGCTTTCCAACAGACAGATGATAAACCTATGAGAGATTGAATCGAAAGCTTTTGGGTAATCAATCCAGGCCATAGACAGGTCGCGCTAATGGGCTGCTACGTTTTTGCAGACGTACCTGTCAATTTGCAGGTTCTCTCGGCAGCCTGCTACACCTTTTTTCGACCCCTGTTGTTCGTACATCTGTTTTCACACAGGGTCAATACTTCGAAAAATGCTGTCGTTAAGGATATCTGAAAGATCTTATACAGCGTGTTGAAAAAAGTTATTGGCCTGTAATTCTCTGGGTTGGACAAGTCGCCTTTCTTCGGTAGGAGAATAGTGCGTCCGAACACCAACCACTGCTGAATGTGCGTTTCCGACTTTCAAAATAATTTTATATATGTGACGTTTTACGTCACTTTTAACCTCCCCCCTCCCCCTCTGCTCAAAAATTGAGAGGATGTACGTAAACTTCCGACCACTCAAAATTTTCGTTGAAATATAGGCTTTCGAATGCAAAGTGGCATATGCAAGGTATAAAGTGGAGTACTCCGAGTACTTGGAGCAGATGTGCTGAACTTGCTCAGTGTTGGATAGGAATATAAGATTTTTCGCAAATTTCGAGTGGGTAAGTACCCACAGGGATTTTTTCCGAGTGGGTAGTACTACCTATTCTACCCACCTGACCGCCGGCCCTGATAAGGATAGAAAGTGCATTAGGCATGTGCGTAAAAATTCAGAAAAGCGATAAAAAATTCTGAAAAAATTCTTGCAGTAGCTTTCCTGGCTACTGGTTCGAATTCCAAGATTAAACTTTCAAATTTCAAGATGGAAGATCCAATATGGCGGACGAACTTTTAAGAATCAACGGATCCATACAAAATTTGGTATACGGGAGTTTTTCAAGCTGCTAATTACGAATCTAGAGTCAAATCTATTTAACTCAAGATGGCAGATCCAATATTGCTCAGAAATAATTTCAACAATGAAAAAAAAGTGAATTAGTGAAATCATAGTAGTAGTATAAACGTTTATTCCTCAGACTGTTGGCCTTAGAAAATTGACTTGCTTGGACTCTCCTTTTTTACACAATTTTTCCTAAACTAAGCCTTAAAACAAACATCCTTTCATACCTTATCTATAGGATCGCACGCTCTTATCAACTTGCCTTGCCTCGCTTCGCTTCGCTCGCATGTCCCTACTCTCTCGCTTCCGCATCTGCTACCTAATGCTTATCTACTATTCACAATATTTACATACTACTTATATCTACTTCCTCTCCTATTTACAATCTTTCCCCATCTTCGGATTCGAAATTAGAAAAAAAGATAAAGGTGATTGCCAAAATGTAGACCATATTAGACAATGAGATTGTCGAAATCAAACAATTTTCCAAACTACCTAAGATATTTTTTTTAATGACGGATAACACAAGAGAGTATGAAAATACCAAACTAAGAAATCAAGCAGTTTATTTGTAATATATATCAACTTTACACGTTGCTAAAGGTCGCGTGACATGACATGCGACTGCGATAAAACAAACAATTTTCTAAAAACCTTTAAAAATATATACAGAACAGATAAAAATATGGGGAAAATTATTACTTTTACGATTTATTTTAGCCCGAATTATTAATAGTTTGAATAATTATTTTCGAGTTTTCTCCTGAAATAGCAATGTAGTCTGCCCAGAGAAAAAACTTCTAGAAGAAACTTTGAAGTCACTTTTTAAAATTCTCTACTCTAAAATATTGAACTCTACTTTTGATTTAGGTTTTTATCAACTCAATATAAGTAATGTCTATGCATCTACATAAAAACTTTCAAAAATTATCTTCATATTGTGTGACAATTTTTCATTTTAAATTTTAGTTTGGGACAAATGTGTAACAAAACATTTTTCTTACTTTTTTATTTTTAATTTTTCAACGAAGTTGTCTTAAATTTTGGAACTTAACCTAATTAAGCTTAAATATAATTACTGAGATGTTTTCAGAAAAAAATTATTATTTGAAGAAAAAGTGAAAAATGAGTGGACTGAAAGTGCTCAACTTTTTGGAAATCATCCATAAGCAAATTATGTAAGAAAAAAAACTGTTTGAATCTGTCTAACAGGTTAACAACAATTTTTATAAATAAAAAAATATAGTAAAAAGTACGACATTCTTCATTACTTCAAATAATTCTTTTTTATTTAAGTTTATTGTGTCTTTTGGAAACTGTTTTACTACGTTCTCAACTGAAACTACATCTACTTATATTTCTCAAGGTGATACTGGAAGCAAGTCATTACGCACTAGAAAGTTGTCATTAACCTTCTTGCACTCCACTTTTTCATTAGAGGCTGATGCAGTGCAGAATTGAATTTAAAGGTCCAATTCGACAATGGTAGCAAATCGAATACACCAAACCTAACCTGAATTCGTTTTCGCGTTACATCTATTCAACTTTTTTACTGGGCAATTCTTTACCTAAGATAATACACGCGACGTAGTGTATACAATGCAATGTTTTCCCTGAACAGTTCGGACATTTTGAAATGATATGGCAGTGCAGCTGGTACACTGTAAAAATATCCTCGAAATTTCACATATTCTGTCGTGGTAAAATTGCACTAATGCATAAAATACGCCGCGGTAGCGCATGTAATTTCACATTAGTTGCTGAATGCACTTTATGTGGGAAAAGTTTGAAGCGTCTCGGCGTCCCATTGTCATCCTTGTAGAAACATAACCAAAGATATTAAAAAACTTAGATGCGGTACGGGGTGTTAGAGTGGGAGAACTATATATATATACGACATCACATTTTCTGCCATATCGAGGTGCTGCCCTCACCGTACTACGAAGTCGAGCGCTGGATTTCTCGTTCGTCGTTTCTTTTTCGTCCCTGAAACTGTGTGCCAAAGCACAATCCAATCCGATTAGTCTTTCGAAAGTTATCCGATATACAAACGACGACGACGATGATGATGACAGACGGACAGAAACCGACGTAAAAACTATTTTTTCTGACTCAGGGGGCCTCAAAACGTCGTCATTTCATGGAATCCACGAAAGTAATTTTTCACATAAAACCAATACCTTCTCATTATGATGAGAATGTAAAAAGTATTCTGCAAAGAGAAGTCGAGTGCAAGAATGTTTAGGCTGAAAATGATTGAGGCTCAGTGGCTCACCGTGACTTGACATACTGGAATGTAACCACACTGTTAAAAAAGTTTGGGATTTTACCACACTTTTACTATAAGAGTGTAGGGCAAAATTTCCATACCGGTATTGGAAGGTGAAATTATAATGCGTGGTTTGCAGTCCCGAAGAACACGCCATACAAGTATTGGGAGTGCACTTTACAATACCGGTATTGGAATTTCGCCTTACAATCACTTTAGCCCGTGTCTAGCGGATGAGTGATCATCTATTTAAGTAAGATGAGAATTGTGCCTCGCTAGTCTACTCTCCTAAACTGAACCAGTGAAATTGTCACAGATTGAATCACTATTTTTAGTAATCACTGATGAATCTGTTATTTTCCGGTCTTGACAGGATAACTCTTTAGGACGCCCAATTAAAACAGCGTTACTGAATATACACATACCAGTCACGCCAAATGACAGATTCAAGCAGTGTTATAGCGCTCCACGTGGCCAAGGCATGAACCTCCAGTCATCCTGTACGCGCATGTAGAGTTAAAAAATTCTCGGTAACACAAATTTGGAAAAGGTAACAAAGAAAGTTACCGCATGTTACTGAAAATGCGAGAATTTACGAGAACATTCATTTTTTACTGTAATTTTTTTGCTTGTTAAGATAAATAACATTTACATTTAGTGTACTTAAACCTAAATAGTAATAAAAATTAGGAATTAAAATTATTTTGTAGTTCTATATACAGTAAACTTCATAGTTTTCAGTATATAATTTTATTTGTTGATTATATAAATTCTTTCAAACATTAATTAACTTTATTAAACTTCAGTTTAGAACAAGTTTTAAGTAAAATTTTACATTTCTCATTAATTAGAATTTTTCGAATCAACAAAACTAAGTACCTATAAAACTGAGCTAAGGGTAAATGGTTAACGTAGAAGAGATCAGTATCATATAAATCTCATTGCTGTGCAACTTATCCGTTATAATCTGTAAGAATTCGTGGATCAGTTTTAGAGAATTAATACTGTAATTAAACTTACTCAGTCTGATTGAAAATTTTAAATATTCTTACTATCAGATTTTTTGAATGACCAAAACCAAGTAGCTAAAATACTTATCACAAACTCAATGGTTACGTCCCAGGTGAAAAATTATGTAGTCCGCCGGACTACAAAAAAATATTGATTGTAGGGGAGCGGCAACGAATGCGGCGCACATAAAGGAATATGCACGATTAAAATTCAAATATAAAGTAAAAGATTGTGATAAAATATATTTTGTTTAGGCCAATATCTTACCAATGTATATATATATATATATATATAGTTTTTACGTTTATTATTATAATGAAATTGGTTAAATAAATAGATATAATTTGAAATTTATGTCTTTTTCTTTATTTCCTCACCTAAATTCATTGCAGTTTATGAGGAAACCAGCTTATAAAAACGTCCAACAGAAGATTAGTGTATACTTAATCATTGAATCTAATATTTTCAGTCTCTGCTTGTCTTAAGTGCATCATTATCATACCCACCTCCTCTTCTTCCCTCCTACTCCTTCTCCTCCTCCATTACATCCCCTTTTTTCTCGCTTTAATAGTTTACTTAATTAAGAATAATTTAAAATTCAAGAGGAGAAACGTTGTTACAACTATAAGAAAATCAGCGTACTCGATAGTAGTGCACTCTATCATAATCTTTATTAATCCCAGTCTGTTCATGATTCTGTTAACCTGAAATCCTTATCTGTTTAACTGAATTCATTTAATCACAATTAAATGTTGGTTCTGAGAAAATAATAATTTTAGAGCTGTTATATAAAAGCAGATTTTAATTTCATTGATACTTCGCTAAGGATTATTATTGTCATTGGCAAATTAGATTCCTTCATTACTAAGTGTTGATTTAAGACTTACATAAAGTCAATAGTATATGAGGAAGCCGATTTATCAAGCTCAGCACAGAGGGCAGCACCGAGAGTGGCGATACATCTCTTATGCTGGGAGAAGACATTATACCTATAGTTTACTTAGTTCTTTTTTGTAATTTGGAAGGCAATGCGCTCCTTCATATTCACATTTAAATGCCACACATACACAAACATTTTTTAAAAGGAAAGTGTAGGAATTTTAACACAGCTTTTAAAACCTCTAACAGACGATTTAGAGCATATAATCATTGAATCTAATATTTTCAGTACGAACTTGACTTAACTGTAATATTTATCGTATCCTCCTCCTCACCCTCTATTTTTTCTCGTTCTTCCACATACATTTTAATAGTTCACTTAACTTGATTTAGAATAATTCAAGATTCTACAGGGAAAAACGTGATTACAACTACAATAAAAAGCAGCTTATCCGATGG
Organism: Andricus grossulariae; assembly: GCA_011634705.1. NCBI lineage: Eukaryota > Metazoa > Arthropoda > Insecta > Hymenoptera > Cynipidae > Andricus > Andricus grossulariae. Next base: position 166,524,345 of record JAABKJ010075445.1, on the reverse strand, counting down.
TGGCGCACTTTATGATAATCTTTGGTAACCCAGCTTCCCGTTTTAGTGAAACAAAGTTTCTTCTATGAAGTTGGACCAGTTGAATGAACTGTATGTCCATTATTCTATCAACCAGAAATCCTGGTTTCTTTCAATGGATTTATATAACTGCAATTTGAAAAAAATGTTGATTCTAAGAAAAAACAAGATTTTCAACTGTTACATTTGATGGCTGATTTTAATATACGTAATCAATACTTCACTTAGCATTTTTAGTATTATGTAATTAAATTTCTATATCACTAAATGTTGATTTAAGACTTACCTAAAGTAGATGCTAATGTTATCACTAGATCATTGTATCATTTTTTGAAGTTTGATTTACAGTATTCTTGCATTAAATTTTAATATTGCTGAATTTATTTTATCATTCATAACACTTTATTTCAATGTTCCAGGTAAGTAAATTGGATCTTTTCAGCAGATTACTCTATTATGCGAAAGATGATTTCAACGTTTCTTACAGTCCATTATAAATAATGCTTAATCAGCACACGAAATTCACTTTTTTCCATTTTCGTTAACATTCACGAGGTTCTCTCCTTTCAATGGATATCAAATACAAAATAAATGACCCAGCTTGCTCAAAATTTAACAGTAGTCTATTCATAGATGGCGTTAACGGGATAAGTGGTGCATTAAAAGTTACTGCGCAAAAAAATTCAAAAAGTCACTGACTTATCAAACAGCCCTCGTATCTACGCAAATTCCAGGATTTGGGATAATGCTGAACCCTCAGATCCTGATAAATGAAACACATCTGCGCAGATATGTTTTTGCACATGAGGATCCGGTCTTTCTGCAGTCCGATTTCCTGAAATCGAATAGCACAAGTACATGTTAAGTATCTTCACCCTGATTCGAGATTAACTTTGAGCCACCGATCCTTCTTTTCAGTAGCACATTTCAGTAGCACATTTTTTTTTTATTTGTCAAGTAAAAATAATTCTAGTTGATTAATAATATAATTATTATTAATTATCTGAAATAATTATAAGAATATAATTAATAAAAAATTGTTATTTTTTAAAATAATTCCGAAGCTTTTTATTTTATAATTGTGACAAAATTCGACAATGTTTTTAAAAAAATCACTCATGATATTGTTGTAAAAAAACATAGAAGAAAGTTATAAATATTGTTGTAAAAATACATTCAATTCGCTGATTTTGCCAGAATATTTTGATAGAGAGATAAAAAAATTGGGTCCTCTATATGGGGGTTTGTAGCACTATTTGGATTACAAAAAATGTTCGACAGAAATGTTTGTGAGAAATTTTTTACTGCATATTTTATGTATAATAGTGTGCACAGAATACAAATTTTTAAATAAAAAAAAAATATCACAAAATCAAAATATGAATTTTCAAAAAAAGGCTGGATCGCTCGAACGAGTTGGGGAATAATTTTTTGGATATTAGTTTTTTTTAGTGAAGAATTCTAACCTCAATGTATATTCAACTGAGAGATCTAAGATTATTTGTAAAAAAAAATTATTTACTTGGTCTACCGAACTACTCCAAATAATAGTCGTTTTTCGCCACAAACAATTTTTTATAAAAAGAATTTTTGGTTTGGAATTCGAATGAGTAAACTAAAAAATTAAATTCAAACCCATTTTAACATTTATAGAATATATAAAAAAATGTCGAGTTGAATTTAGTAGAATCTGTAAAACTCACATATTAAAAATCTTTTCCTTTAATGTCTATTATTTTTCGTTATGCTTTTCAGTCATAAGGTGTTTTAATGACACTGTTAAGCGAAATTAAATGGTTTTAATAAAAAATAATTTGACCAAAGTCTGTACACTCATTTGTTTTATTTTGTGCTCACACAATGATTTTAATTATCAAAATATCAAATTAATTACTTTTGTATCATTGATACATTTTGTATTAACAAAACTTAGCAATTGATTGTAATTCAATAATAATTTCATTATAACTAGGGATGGAAGGGAGGAGGTTACAGAAATAGTAGAGGGTGAGAGGAAAGGAGAAGGCGGATCGACGGGGTTTCATCAAAATTAGGGAGGGGACGTAAAGAAAGACGTGTAGATTATTGTGTGGTTATCTCAACCTTCGGAAGTTATTCTCATCCCTGTTTCGAAGACCTAGATTTCGTTCAAACACGAGAAAGCCTTTTAATCAATTATTTTTAACCAGGTAAGTTGTTCCCTTCAGGACGTAACAGTATACTTAAAACAAGTGGCTAAATGAGACTACTTTATTATTATAAATCATCAAAGAATATAATAAAATAATTTAAATGGACTAAATTCACTTAAGCTGATTGAAATACTAAGCTATATTAACATGTCTAATTATTAATAAGCTTAGTATGATAATCAATTTAAGCGCATCTACTGTATTTAAATTATGTATTCTATTCTTTCATAATTTGTGATATAAAAGTAGTCTTACTTACAATTAGCAGTTATGAGAAGTAACTAGTTTCTTTTAACTCGTTATTGTAACTAGTTACTTTTTTTGTAACGCCAATGGTAACGAACATCACTTAAATCTACTAACTGAAGAAAATGAAGTGGAATCAATTACATTGAATCAATGAATTTTAATTAATTGTATTTTTAATAATTTTTTACAGTTCTGAAGGAGTTGAAAATCAGCTTAAAACAACAACAGCTTACAAGTGCCCCATAGAAGGCAAAGCAATGATCATCTTATGGGAGCGTCATGTAAGAGAAATTGTACTCCTTTCACAGAAGATGACAGAATTGATATCTGGACAAATTTATGATCTTTGGATTATACGACATGAAAAAAAGTGGTTAACAAGTCCAATCGAAGAGGTTAGTGTTAAAAGAAGACGAATTACTTCAGGGCCAGAAGAAAATTTTACGAAGTCAATCATAAGGGAACATTTTTTTCGAAAAGAGAATGAGAAAAAGCAAGATTGCCAAATTTTTCTTTTGAACACTTTAGGTTATAACAATGATTCAGTTATTATATCGCTGATTAAAGCAGTTCATAAAGAACCATTGCTTGCAGCAGCGAGAGAAAATCGGATTGGTTCAACTTCATATTACGAATAAAGTCTTGTGATTCAGCATATTAAGTCTTATAACCCGTGCATTAGTCACTACAGAGGAGAAAATGATACATGCACTCGATATTTACCTCGAACTTTAACAATTGAAGCAATGGTTGTGGATTTTGACAAGAAGCATTCAAATTCTCCCTGTTCAAAAAAGCGTTACAACCAAATCTAACACGAAATGGGCGAGTCTTTACAAATGCTCGGGTTTTTTGTAATATAGGTAATTACTATCTAAAGAAGTGAAGGATAATTTTTAGAAGAACATGAACTCCGATGATGTACATACATATGTCACATATTCCCGAGGAATTAATATGCCACATAGAAAACTTCTAAGCATCTAGAGCGTTTTACAAAGAGGATTAAAAAGTGGATAAAAATGACAAATCAAGAATTTATTCTATGGACTTACAGAAAGTAATCATATTACCTATAATTATTCAGGGGAAATTAGCCCGAAAAAGGTCGATTTCCAGAAAAAAATATAAAGTTTTTTTTTCTTCATAATCATGTCCCTTAAGGCATTAAAAATGAATACCAAAAAAGTTCCCCATCGGATCGGCGCCGCATACTTTACCACCGAGCAATTCACGCCTACCCCGAAAGGGAAACGGCTTAATGATATAATAATAATAATAATAATGTAATGCTGGTTCAAGAGAGATGAGGCAATAGGATCATTTTTCGCGCAACCAAAATATTCAACCAATCAGGTGCTTTGTAGGGGACAGCGCGCCAATCCCCGTCGATGAGCTCCCTGAATGGACTATTATCGAAGAGTGGGAGACTCGGCAACGAGGCTCCCCTCTACTCAACTTTCGCGCGGAGTGTCGGAGCTCACGCTCTTCTCAATAAAAGAACGCGTTGCGGCCTCCGTTCCTCACGACGGTTTCTCAAGACGATTGAGATACTGCATCGAGATTCTGAGAATACACCGCGGTTAGATTGATTGATGCTCATGATAGATTCTGGTCTATCAGACGCATCAAATTGATCGATTAACAAATTTGCGCTCTGTGACACGAATGGCACAGAGCTCAAACCTACCTTCCTGCGCAGCAGGAAGCACTGGCGCCAGTAAAGCGTCCATCACCAGGATGGACCAAGATAATAAACAGCAACTTCTCTGTTGTCACCTCCAAGAGCAAGAAGCGGAAGCTCGCCAAGCAGCCCGATAACGCCTGAGCCAGTATCTGCAGTGACCAGGGAATGGTGACCTCCCTCATAGGAAGCAGTAAGACGTCAAGAACGTCAGTGGTAAGCGCACCACTATCGAATAGGTTCACAGCCCTCGACAACCCTCATCCTACAAACGCGACTACGAAACCCTGCCACGCGAATCCACAAAATTTAAAATTCGCGGCTACAAAATTTATAGAAATAATAACAACAGAGGAACAGCTATTTTGATTAAAGAAAATATCGACCACCACGAATTAATAATCCCTGAACTTGTAGCACTGAACCACTGCTATACAAATAAAAATACACGGGAAGTCATATGCCATCGTCTCGCTCTACCAGTCTCCCTCTCGAGAATTTATAAAAAAGGATTACAAGAAAATATTCAAACTTGCACCCTCGGTAATTGCTGCAGGCGATTTAAACGCCAACACTTAGCCTGGAATAGCAGAATAACTAACAAAATAGGAAAAGAACAATTTGAATTCATAAACGACAGGAATCTCTCCGTTTCAGCAGCAGACTCTCATACCTTCTTTCCCCACAATACAAAACATAAATCTGACCTTATCAACTTTGCAATTTCCAAAAATAACTTTTACAACCACGAAACTCTCACTATAAATTAGCTAGGCTCAGACCATCGGCCAGTTATCTTGAACCTTTACAGTGATTGAGAGAAGGCTCCAGTCCTACCTCGTTACAATTTCGCCAAAGCGAACTGGCAAACATTCAATTCGACACTAGAAAACCAAGTTAATTTCGAACCTACAATAACAAACACTATCCACATCGAAGAAGCCATAACTAATCTCACCTCAAGTATAAGAATTGCCATTCACGCTTCAGTCCCTATGTCTACCGTTAACAAATACGATCCGCCTCTCAGTTCTGAGATTGAAGACCTCATCGACACCCGTAATAAACTCTGCCAAACCCATCGAAAAACCAAAAGCTGCATTCTCAAAAACCCTCGTACTTCAATCTAAAAAGTTTAGGATTCAAGAGTTCCACCTTAAGTGCTTTAATTTGTAGTTTATTTTATATGACTACAAATGGAAAAATGTTTAGCGTGAACATTTTCACGTTTACTATGATAGTATAAAATCAAAATGTCAAAAATACAAACAAAAAATTTTTTCAGACAAAATTCCAACAGAAATGGTTTACACGGCCCTGATTGTTTATGGTTTGGAGAGTCCCGAGATAGTACGAAGGCCATCGAGGGTACCCCCGAGACGGCCACTACAGCGAGACTGCAGTGTATTTTGTATTTTTTAATGTATAATTCTGTTATGTTAGTGTTGTGGACAAGTTTTTGCATTGAATTTGTTTACTGTCACATGTCCGCAAGGTACAAGCAATGAATGTGGGGACATCAATCGTGTGATAGATGATGCCAGGTACCCAGTTTTGTGAGACATCAGATATCGGACGTTTCTTGAGGACTAAGTTTGAAATTGAGTCAGGACCGAGTGCTTTGTTGTCTTTAGTCGTTTTAATTTGTTTTGTTAGTTCATTATGTGATATTTTCTTGAAATTATCGGTACTTGGGATTTTAAGAAAATCATAGACAATTTTTTCACATTCAGCAATGTGTTGCGGGTCAGGTGGAGCGTGCTTACAGTACGAGTCCAACAAGTGTACACTCCCCTTAAAACGTGATCACACATACTAATTGGGGTTCTCCCACTACGTGTGGTATTTTGCTTATGATTTGCGCACCATTCTTACGCATGCACGCATCTAATATCGTGCTACTAGAGGGGGCGACCGCAATTCCTGGAATTTTCCGCCCCTATAGTCCCGGAATGAGAAACTTATCGGACTTCTACTGTACAGAGTTTGTGAGCATGAGAAACAGCAAAGGTGAAATCAAGGGTGAAATGCTATATGATACAGACGGGATAGTAGACGGCTTAAAAGATTATTTTAAAGAATTATTAGGAGGTGTAGATATAGGGCAACAGAGCTGCGAGATAGAAAATAATGCATTTGAAATCCCAATTGAAAAAGTCTGTGTCACTGAGGTTAGAGATATAATTAAGAAGATGAAAAATGGTAAGGCTGCTGGTGTAGACAGTATTAGCGCTGAAATGCTTAAATGCGGTGGCGAATACATACCTCACAGGGGGTGTGTGAATTGATAAATTTATGCATTGAGACGGGGCAAGTCTCAGACGATTGGAGAAACGCGATTATCATACCCATATACAAAAGAAAGGGAGATAAAATCAACTGCAAAAGTTACAGCGGCATCAGCTTACTGAGTAACGTAAGTAAAATATACTCAAAAATACTTATTCGTAGGAAAACGGAGGTTACAGAAGAAAATATATGGGAAGTCCAAAGTGGATTTATGCCAGGTAGATCATGTACAGATCAGATATTTAGCTTAAGACAGATCACAGAAAAAAGCTTAAGAGCAGAAAAGAAAGTTTCCTGTGCATTTGTTGACCTAGAAAAAGAAAAAAAATAGAAGTAAACTTTGGGAAGTCCTTAAAGAGTACGGAGTCCATGGATGGCTCCTACAAGCAATACAAACTATATTGCAATCTGGTGACCTATACTCTAAAGAATAGTTAGAAGAATTATCGGATAAAGAACTATTCATGCTTGCTGAAAGCGTTGAACAGTTTGAATCAACAAAGCTGTGTTCTTCTTTATCCATAGCCAATTCGAGAAGATTTCGATTGTTGTCTTCTGAACCCCTTGGAGAACTTGATAAATTGTCCTCTAACTCCATATCCAAATATGGGCGATTGGGTAAGTCGTTTGAAAATTCTGAGAATATTTGACTACGTTTATTCGGGGGATCATCGGATGTGGATCGTTGAATCGATCTTTTTAACTGACGATGTTTTTTTAATCGATAGTATGCACTACTCATCCTTTCCTGAAAATATCCATAAAAAATGTCTATCCAAACAAAACTAATCGGATTCGGCCAAGATACATGCGGCAAGTCACATTGAGGCATATCACATTTGCGGCAAGTCACATTATGGCATCTCTCATTTTGAAAAAATTTAAGTCACAATCCTACCCCTTAACAACATCCCGTGGGGGAAAGGAACGCCCTGTTGTAATTGGTCGCAGAAATAATTTGAGTCAACCCACTAATTTTTGCTAATTTTTTCTGAACTTTAAATTTTTCCTGATGAGATATACCGAAAGTGACTTGCCTCAAATGCGACATTTTAAAAATTTTACTTGCCGCATGTCACTTGACCCTGATTCAACAAATCAACTTACTCTAATATCGATGAGTTCAACTAAATAAATTATTTCAAAATTTAGCTTTTCTAATAGCATCTAGCTAAGAATTAATTTTTGGAATCCCGTATACAAATATTTTTACATAAAGATTCGGAAGAGAACTGGATCAGTACTGGCCCAATAACGTACAAGTGGCCTAAGTAGCCTAAGGCCTAAGTGCAATGATGTTCACCCCTAATACCGGCTATACATGTTAGTTCATGTTGCTTTCCACATCATCTAGCTGTTTGACATTAAAATAGTAAATCGTTAAAATTTTGTGGGAAAGTCTTAAAATGAATGACAAGAATATTATAAATAAAGTAAAATAAAAATTTAGTCCAGCTTAGGTTTCCTATTTTTAAAATGAGAAAAAAAACTAAAAATCTAGGCAAACAAATATGAAAAGGTTTAGATAGAGAATTTTTTTAGGATAATTTAAGGTGCAGTACCAGCTAAAATTATTATCTACACACATTTTTTTCGAGCTGTTGCTGAAGTTTCTTCCTTTTTATAATATTAATATAAAACTTATTTTCTTGTAATACCGCGATAGGTGATAAAATTCTGCTTCTAATAAGCCTAAGTTGAAGGCAAAACCACAATTTTTAAAAAAGATTTTGCAAAAACTGTCAAGTTTCAGTATTTTGAAAAAAAACTGGAACAACTCGTCAAACTTGGTGCAAAAAAGTCGCAAAATTTTAGAAGTTTGTAAATACTTACAAACTTTAAAAAATAATCATTTATCACATTTGAATTAATTTTAGTAATGTTTATAAAAACATTATTGTTTTGATTTTGTTTTAAATTATATGTTTAGTACAATCATTATTTGAAATTTTGTTGCTTTTTTGAACCAAGTTTGACCCAAGCCTTAGTAAAATTTCATCTATTTTGGTTGAAAAATCAATTCTTTTTTTTTTAATTCAACTACTTTTGTTCTAATTCGTTTTTCTTCTGCTTTAAAATTTATTTTTTTTTAGTTGAAAATTCAACCATATGATTGAAGATTCATTTCTTTGGTTGAGAATTTAACTATTTTGTTAAAAATTTCGTTTTTTTTTGTTGAATATTAATTTTTGCCCGGAAATTTAAGTGTTCCAATTTAAAACAATTTTTTCTTTTGCTTGAAAGTTTATCTTTTTTATTTGAAAATTGATTTCTTTGGTTGAATATTTAACTATTTTGTTAAAATGTTTGTTTCTTGAATCTTATTCTTATGAAAATTCAAGTATTTTATGTTTGATCACATGAAATATTATAAATTTCATATAAACTGGAAATATAAATTAATTAGTGACTGGTCCTAAAAATGGAACAATAATTTATTACGTAACAATTAATTTCTTTGGTCGAAAATTTAACTATGTTTTTTAAATTCGTTTTTTTCTTTCTTGAAAATTTATCTCTTTCTGTTAAAAATTTAACTGTCTCGTTGAAGATTTCTGAATTCTGTTGAAAATTCATCTTTTTCGTTTAAGTTTATTCTTCTTGTTTGAAAATTATTTAACTGGAAAT
>JAABKJ010075445.1:166410959-166513536 GCA_011634705.1 Andricus grossulariae | reverse complement strand
ATACAATTTTTTGTCGAGATGTTTTTTGATAGATATTTAATCTTTTTTTCAGCAAGTGCGAACATTTTCTACCCAAAATACGAATTTTCGACAAAATGCGTCAATTTTCAGCATAATTATTGAATTTTAAAGCAAAAGGGACAAAATAGTTTAATTTTTAACCAAATAGTTGAATTTAAACCAAAAATATTAAATTTTAAAGAAAAAATTAATTTTCAACAAATAGTTTAACTTTCTACCAAATAGTTTTTCTTTTACAAATTAATTTCTGAAAATAAAAATTCATTCAAAATTTTATCTAGAAATCTTAAGAAGATTTTTCATTCGATCAGACCTTGAAAATTCCTAAAAAGCTTGTACTTTTTTCAGAATATTTGAAAATATACGGTTATTTGCTTAATTGTTCAAAACTTTTTCTAGTTTCAAATCTTTTTGAAATCTTTCGAAAAAACCTAAAATATCTAAATATATTTTAAAATAATTTGAATTTTTCTTAAAATCTTCGAAAATCATTCAATATACAAAAAATTTAATCAAATCTTTCATACTGCTTTTCGAATTGTTTTTGAATTTTCTTGAATTTTCATAAAAAAAATAATTTCTGAAAATGAGGAGTCATAAAAAAATTTTCCAGAAATATTAAGACCTTTTTTTATTCGATCAGACCTTTCAAACAAAAAATCTAAACTATTTAAATATATTTTCAAATTATTTGAAATTATCTTAAAATCTTCAAAAATCATTCAATGTAAAAAAATGCCTAAAATGGGTTATAGTATACCAGATTTGAAAGATTTCAAAAGATTTCGAAGATTTGAAACGATTTCAAAAGGTTCCAAAACATTTTAGAAGGTTTAAAAAGATTTCTTTAAATTTAAAATAATTCAATGATTGCAATGAATAAAAAATATTTCACAAAGAAGATTCAAGACAAATTCCACAAATATTTTAAAAGATTTTGAAGATTTCGAAAAGGCGTGAACACCAGTTTTTAAATATTCCACAACAATTTCACAAAGCATTTAAAAATTCTTAAAATTTTTTCAAATATTTGGAAAAGGTTTATAGTACACCAGATTTCAAAGATTTTAAAAGATTTGAAACGATTCCAACAGGATACAAAACATTTTAGAAGATTTGAGAAAATTTCACGAAGATTTCAAATAATTTAATAATTTCAATGAATACGAAATATTTCCCAAAGAAAGATTTTAGACAAATTTCACAAATGTTTCAAAATATTTCAAAGATTTCACAAACATTTTCCAACAATTCTGAACATTTCATAAAGATCGCAAGGATTTCAAAGATTTGAAAAAGGCATTTTCACCAGATTCCAAATATTTTACGAAGCTTTCCAAAGATTTTAAAAGTTTCAAAAGATTTCGAAGATTTTCAAAGATTTTAAATAAGGTATACCAGATGTCTAAGATTTCAGAAGATGTTACACAGATTTAAATATTTTAATGATTTAAAATGAATACACAAGATTTCAGAAGGAATATTTCACAAATATTTCTAATATTTCAAGGTTCTTGAAGGTTTCAAGGATTTCTAAGATTTTAACTTTTTTACGAAAATTTAAAAATACTGGAACATTTTGCGCGCTACGCGCACACTCATTACCGTTTCTTTAGAAAAAAATCTGTTAAGTGGAACTACTTTGTTAAAAATTCATTATTTTGGTTGAGGATTCATCATTTTAATTTAATTTTTTTAATTAAAAATTTAACTATTTTGTCAATTGTTTTTTTAACTGAACACTTAACTATTTCATGTTTGGTTGAATATTTTCTTTAGTTGAAAATTCAACCATTTGGTTGCAAATTCGTGCATTTTATTAAAAATTAATATTTTTTGCTATAAAATTAATCTTTTTAGTTTAGGATTCCTTTTTAATTTTATACGAACTCAATTTTTAACTGAAAAATGAGCTATATCATGTTTGTTTGAACATGAACCTTTTTCTGTTTAAAATTCAACTATTTGCTCGAAAATGTATGTATTTTATTGAAACTATCTTTTGTGGTAGAATATTAATCTTCTTATTGACTAATTCAGCTTTTTGGTAGAAAATTTAATTATCAGGTTAAAAATTCCACTAAAAAATAAAATATTTGGTTGAAAATTCATGTATTTTCTTAAAAATTGTTCTTTTTTTGGTTACAAATTAGTTTTTTATTGAAAATAAATTTTCTTAAAAAAAGTTTAATTCGATTGTCTTTTAAAATTTTGGTATAGACACTCAATCTTTTTGGTAGAAAATTCATTTGTTTGGTCAAAAATTTATTTTATTTCCTTAAAAACTTATTTCTCTGACTAAAAATTAAACTATTCTATCTTTTTGCTAATAAATTTAATTTAAGTAATTTGATTTTGTCAAAAATTATTCTTTTTTATTAGAAAATTAGTTTTTCTCATTTTAAATTAATTTTTGTTTGGTTGAAAATTTATTTTATTTTCTTAAAAACTTATTTCTCTAACTGAAAATTAAACTCTTTCATTTTTTATTGAAAATCAAAATATTTGATTAAAAATTCATGCATTTTGTTGAAAATTATTCTTTTTTTGGTAAAAAATTAGTATTTTTTTCTATTGAAAATTAATTTTTTTCGTCGAAATTTTTTTTGTTTCACATTTAATCTTTTTGGCTGAAAATTTAACTATTCTATTTTTTTGAAAATGTTACTCTTTTAGTTGAAAATCTACCTATTTTGTTGCATATTTTTTTTTGGTAACAGTATAATCTTTCTGGTTGAAAATTTAACTATTTGGTTAAAAAAAATTTTTTTGATTGGAGATGTATCATTATATTTCAAAGTTCATTTATTTGGTTAAAAATTTAACAAATTTGGTTGAAAATTCGTTTTCTTTTTCTAAAAAATGATTTTTTTTTACCAAAAATGTAGCTATTTCATTTCTGCCAGAAAACTAATTTTTTTCAGTTGAAAATTGATTTATTTTGTTGAAAACTCGTATTTTTTGTCAAAAATTCAATTATTTTGGTAAAATGCATATTTTTGGGTTGCAAATTCAATTTTTTTCTTAAAAAATTCGTCTTTGTGACATAAAACTCAGCATTTTTTGTGAGACTTTTTCCCTTCATTGATCGACAATTCTTTTTTGATTGGAAAATCAAATCTTCTATTGAAAATTCGTACTTTTTAATTTAACGGCTTTTTATTGAAAATTAAAAATGTTTTTCTTTTCGACATTTGTAGAAATATTTTGAAATGTATTTAAATCTTTAAAAATTTTCTTTACAAATTAATTTTTCAAAAATTTATATTTTGTTTCGAATTTTTGCAAATCTTTTCAAATATCAAATTATTTTTTTAACCATTTCCGAAACATTTAAACCTTCTAAATATCTTTCAAAATTATTCAAATTTTCTCAAGATTCTGTAAAAGTATAATTTTTTATTTTACAGGATTTTGCAAAATTTTAGGAAAAATTTGAGTCAGTTTGAGTGATATTCAGGACTTTTGGAAAAATTATAAACTGTTTCGAATTATCTCTAAAAGTTTGAAAAATCTCTTAGGATTGAAAAAAGTGTCCTTAAATCTTTCAGATTTTTTTCAGCATTTGTAGAAAATTTATATTTTGTTCGAAATTTTTGGAAATCTTTTCAAATATTAAATTATTTGTTTAACCATTTCCAAAACCTTCAAACCTTCTTCATACATTTTAAAATGATATAAATTCCTGCAAAAATATTCTTAAAATTCTGAAAAATTACAAAAGTTGCCTTCATATTTTTTAGATTATGTTTAAATGATTTTGGAAATCTTTTTGAATGTTTTAAACTCTTTTTAAATATTCTCTTGAAATTAATTTTACAAAATAATTTTTTTTTTCATTTCACAGGATTTTGTAAAATTTTAGGAAAAGTTAGAGTAAGCTTTAAATATATTTAGAACTTATAAATGGCTAGTCGAGCGCGGATCTAATCTATCTTTAACCACCTACCTAATAGAATGCCCTAAGCGAACCCTGTTTTCAAATATTCGGGAAGACACCCTTCTTCAAACACGCATTTTACAACTTCACCAACGCATCTCCCACAATTGCACAAGCCATTTTCAGTACTTTAAGCTGTATTAGGTCAGGTCCAGGGTCCTTTCTATTTAGCAGAGCCTTAACCGCACTAGTCACCTCCTCTCTAGTGAACTCTTATTTATCTATCAGAGGAGCCAGATAGTCAGCACGCTCTACGCCTCCAGGATTTGTATCCGATTCAATAAGAGGCGCCTCGGGTAATAAAGTATTCAATATAAATTGTGCAGTCTCTTCTCTCGTTTTCGTGTAACCTACTTCATGTCTGTGGTTTCCGTGTACCTGTTCCATCCTATGATTATGCGTTTGCAATTTATAGCACGTTTCCCAGGAATTCTCGTTGGCTTCTTTAGTTACAAATCTCCTAAACTATCATTCTTTGCTTTGGTTACTCGTTTCCTATAGTGTTTAACCACGGTCTTATCTGGAAATGTATTCGACTACTTTTACGATGTTGTGACTCTCAGTCTTCCTAATATATTTGAGGAGTTTCTGAAACCATCTAACAGACTTAATCTTATTCTTTTTAAGCAATGTAACTTCGCAGTCGACTACGAAGAGTACCTATATCGCCACTTCTTTCTCATCATGGACACCTCACATGCCTTTACTATCACTTCAGTGAAACTCCCAGCGTATAGTTCAATATCCCTGTTAGATTCAAACAGGGCAATGGACAAAGTTGCGTCAAGCGATGCCCTAAGGCTCCCATCAAACTTTGTCCAGTCCTTTTTCTTGAACAGAAATCGTCCAGGCCTTCCTTCGAAAGGCTATCCCATTCCTCCAATGTTGCATCTCGTGTTGCCTGAGATTCTTATTTCGATAAGCCTGAGATCACTCGTTGTGATTCCATCTGGTACCCTCCACTGTTTAATGTGTTTGTGCATATTCAAAGATACTAAAGTCAAATTTATGTAAGTTTCATAACCGTCATGACAATAAGACCCTAACCGTGCAGGGTCATTGAGTAGTCTCCAATCGTTCTGCATGATGAACTCTTCTACTAGCAAACCCTTCCCATCCGTAATCTTACGTCCCGAGGAAGGGATTTCGCATTAGGATCAACTGAAATTATTAGTCGTTCACCCCTCAACTGACTAAGGCCTGAGCCTAAATGGTGGAGGTGCAGCTCTACTAGACTTTGGTCAATGATCCTAGACAATCAGGCCCTTGAGCACAAAGATAGGTCTCTTGCATAAGAAGCAAGTCAACCCTGTGCTCTCCAACTAATTTCCTAATTTCACCAGTAACTTTATAATCATGATTCAAATTATGCTACCATCAGATGAATTTCCCTCCTGCTCTAAGGTTCGTCCTAACACTTTTCAAAGTGGATATTTCAGCAGATGTAACCAAATCAACAGGGAAGCTGCTCGACGATCCAGGGAAAATTCCGGAAGTGGAACAGTATGATTCGGAGCCATCTCCGGCAATGGAGCCAGCAGGATTCACGTTTTAGGGGCCTGTTGAATTTTCCACCTTGGTCCAGGGTGATGAATTTTACACCAAGAAATATGAATTTTCAACCAAAAACTTTTTAACCAAAAAATATGCATTTTCCATCTAGAGGGATGGATTTTCGATCAAAACGACGATTTAAAAAAAAAAAGTTGAATTTTTAACCAAATAGTTGAATTTTCAACCAAGAAAGATGAATTTTCAAAACAGAGAAGAGAGGAATTTTTGATAAAAAAAGAAGAATTTTCAACAAAATATTTGAATTTACAACCTAAAAAGATGAATTTTCACTCAAATGGTCGAATTTTTAAACAAAAAAGAATAAAATTCATCCACCAGTATTTACGTTTTTAAATAAATTGTTAAATCTTCGAGACCAAAAGACGAATTTTTAAGAAGATAGTTGAATTTTCCACCAAAAAAGATGAATTTTCAAAACAGAGAAGGGACGAATTTTTGATCAAAAAAGAAGAATTTTCTGAAGAAAAAAATAAATAAAATTGAACCACAAGTAATTACATTTTTAAATAAATTGTTAAATCTTCAAGACTAATCGACAAATTTTTTAGAAGATAGTTGAATTTTCCACCAAAAACTTTTCCACCAAGAAAGATGAATTTTCAAAACAGAGAAGGGACGAATTTTTGATAAAAAAAGAAGAGTTTTAAACAAAATCGTTCAATTTTCAACCTAGGAAGATGAATTTTCACCCAAATTATCGAATTAAAAAAAAAAAAAATAAAAATAAAAAAAAAACTGAAATTCAACCACAAGTAATTACATTTCAAAATAAATTGTTAAATCTTCAAGACTAAAAGACGAATTTTTTAGAAGATAGTTGAATTTTCCACCAAAAACTTTTCTACCAAAAAAGATGCATTTTCCATCTTGAGGGATGAATTTTCGATAAAAGAGACGATTTTTCAACAAAATAGTTGAATTTTTAACATAATAGTTGAATTTTCCACCAAGAAAGAAGAATTTTCAAAACAGAGAAGGGACGAATTTTCACCCAAATTATCGAATTTTCAAAAAAAAAAAAAAAAAAATCAAAATAAAAACTGAAATTCAACCACAAGTAATTACATTTGAAAATAAATTGTTAAATCTTCAAGACTAAAAGACGAATTTTTTAGAAGATAGTCGAATTTTCCACCAAAAACTTTTCATCCAAAAAATATGCATTTTCCATGTAGAGGGATGATATTTCGATAAAAAAGACGATTTTTCAACAAAATAGTTGAATTTTCCACCAAGAAAGGTAAATTTTCAAAACAGAGAAGGGACGAATTTTTGATCCAAAAAGAACAATTTTCAACCTACAAAGATGAATTTTCACCTAAATGGTCGAATATTCAAAGAAAACAAATATAAAATTCAACCACAAGTAATTAAATTTTAAAATAAATTGTTAAATCTTCAAGACCAAAAGACGAATTCTTTAGATACCAGTTGAATTTTCCACCTCCAAAGATAATTTTTCACCAAGTTGGTGGAATGTTCAAACAAAAAAGAATAAAATTCAATCAGAAATATATCAGTTTTTCAATAAATAGTTGAATCTTCAAGTACGAATACATCTTCATCCAAAAAAGAAACAGTTACATTTGCTGTTCAAAAAATTAATTTTCAGCAACAAAAAAGCAAATCCTTTAACAAATAGTTAATTTTTCAAGTACGTAATTAAGTTTTCAACCAAATTGTTAAATTGTCAACGAAAAACCTGAAATTTAAACTAATAATCAAAGGATATTTTTCATACCAAAAATGAAAAAATAATTATAATTAATTATTTAAAAAAAAAAGAATTTCCGATTGTATCAGAAAAGTCTACGAAAATAGTTGAATTTTGAACCAAATATTAGAATTCTCAACTAATAAAGATATGTTTAGAACCAAAATTAGAATCTCCAGATTTATAGTTCAAAATATTAATCTTGAGCGAAAACAGATAAATTTTCTACCAGTGGAAGTTAACCAAAAAGAATGAATTTTCAAAAAAATATATGAATTTTCTACAAAACGGTTTAATTTTTCACCCGACACTATGAATTTTCAACAGAAGAGACATTTTTCTACCAAGTAGTTAATTTTTTATATAAATTGTTTAATTTTTAATAAAAGAGTTACAAAGAATCTTTTTTTTTAAAATTCATCATTTTAATTTTTTGGTTTTTTCGGTTGAAAAGTTGGTCTGTTTTATTAGAGTATTGATCTAATTTTTTGAAAATTTGTATTTTTTGTTCAATTCAACCGCTTTTTACTTTAAAAAAATATTCTTTGTGAAAGCAGCAACTTTTTTTATTTCGTAAGGATTCATCTATTTGGGTAAAAATTCAACTATTATTTTAAAAATTCGTCTCTTTTGTTTCTAAGTTCATCTCTTCTGCTAGAAATTCTATCTTTTCTTAAAGCAAATTAAAAAGCGTTTGGTTCAAAGATCAAGTATAACAACTTTCGCTTTAAAATCTCTTTCTTATTGAAAATTGAACTGTTTTGTTGAAAATTTTCACTTTTCTTGAAAATTCACATCCACGGGTTAAGAATTCAACTGTAAAGAAAATTGATTTTTGTCTTGGAAATTCAACAATTTGGTTGCAAGTTGAACTAATTTGCAAAATATGCATTTTTTGTTGGAAATTCAAGATTTGAGTAAAAAATTAGTTTAATTGATTGGAAAATGAATTAATTCGTTAAATTTTTTTGTTTTTCGAAATTGAAAGTTAATTTTTGGGTTAAAAATGCAACTATTTGTTTGAAATCTATTTCTTTGAGCTACTTTTTTGGTTAATGGTTCATCACTTTGTTTGCATGTTCATCTGTCTTGTTCAGAATTGAATTATGTTCAAGATTTTTTGTTTTGTTTTGTTTGAAAATTAATTTACTCAACTGGAAATTAAACTATTCGGTTGGATATGCATCTGTTTAGTTAAAAGGTGAACTTTCTTGTTAAGAGTTCATATCTTTTGTTTGAAAATTGAACTATTTTGTAGAAACTTTTGAGCGTTTCTGGCTTGAAAATTCAACAACTTGTGGGCTAGATCAATTAGCTTTTTTCATTAAAGATTCATCATGTTGGTAGCATTTCATTTATTTGGTTGAAAATTTCACTATTCTGTCAAATATTCGTCTCATTTTTCTTAAATGAGTGTTAATACATATAGTCCATTACGATCCTAAGCCTTATTTTTATTTTATAAGTTTGTTAAGTATAAGTGCTTTAGAATTACGGACCTTAGAGCCCAAAATTATCTCAAAACAGTTCCTCTGTTTTGAAAAACAAATGTTATTACCATATAAAATTCAAAGTACAAATGAAACCCTTTAAATTCCTAAGATTTTAAATCGAAATATATTGCAATTTCAACAAAATACTTCGTTAGTTGAATGAAGAATTTTCTCTCAAAAACACGAATTTTTAACAAAAGAGTTGAGTTTTCAAGCTGCAGAGTCGAATTTTTTAGATAAACACTGAAATTGGAACCTTTAAAACAAAAAAGTTCTTCTCCAACCAAGAAATGTGTTTTATCAAACCAGGAAAGATGAATTTTCAAAAGCAACCAGATTAATTTTCGATCAAATAGTTGAAATTTCAAGCCAAAAAGAAGATTTTTTCAACAAAATGGTAACACTTGTAACCAAATAGTTGAAGTGTCAACCAACAAAGAACAATTTTCAACTAAATGGTCGAAATTTCGAATAAAAAATATTGAGTAATCAAGCAAAAACAGAATACTTGAATTTTCAACAAAAAAATTGGCATTCGGGATAGCCAAATTTGTGAGAAGAATTGAAAAAAAATTGTTTAGCAATTTTGCTTCAAGCCCGAAAAGACGAATTTTCAACAAAAAATTCTCAATCCATAAAGATGAATTTTGCAATAACAAGGAAATCTATTTCTAACCAAACAGTTAAACTTTCTAACGAAAGATTTTCATATGAATAGTTGATTCTCTTTCAACAAAGTAGTTAAATTTTCAAAAAAAAAGATGACTTTTCAACAAAATAGTTGAATCTTCAATGGTAAATAGGAATTCGTTACAAAGTGGTTTGACTTTCAACCAAATGACGGTACATTCTAACAAAAAAGAATAAACATCAACCAAAAACCAAATAGTTGAGTTTTCAAATTGAAAAGTCGAATTTTTTAGGAAACCGATGAAATTGGAACCTTCAAAACAAAAAAGTTCTTCTCCAAACAAGAAATATGATTTATCAACCAGGAAAGATAAATTTTCAAAAACAGCCAGATTAATTTTTAATCAAATAGTTGAAATTTCTAGCCAAAAAGATGATTTTTCAACAAAATAGTAGCACTTGTAACCAAATAGTTGAAGTTTCAATCTACAAAGAACGATTTTCAACCAAATGTTTCAAGATAGCCGAATTTTTTAGAAAACCGTTGAATTTGAAGCCCGAAAAGACGAATTTTCAACAACAACAAAATTCGCAATCCAGAAAGATGAATTTTGCAATATTGAGAAAATAAATTTTTAGTTGAAGAGTTGAACTTTCAAACAAAAGATTATCATAAAAATGGTTGATTGACTTTCAACAAAGTAGTTGGATTTTCAAAAAAAAAAGATATGACTTTTTAGCAAAATAAACTTTAATTTTAAATCAAGAAGAATTCAATTCAACCAGAAAGTCAAGCTTTCATCAAAATACATAAATTTCAAAAAAAACAGTTGGATTTTCGATTAAAAAAATTCATTTAGTGAAAACGACTTTTTAACACAAATTCGTCTTTTTGAACAGAAAATGAATCTTCTTTTTTGAAAAAGTATTGTTTATAATTAATTTTTTAATTAAAAGTGTAAATATTCCATTTTTCGTTACAAAATTATATTTTTTAGTTGAAAATTCAACTATTTGGTTCAAATGGAGCTCTCTTGATTAAAAATTACATTCTTGGTGAAAAATTCATTTTATTGGTTGAAGATTTAATTGTTTTATTGAAAATGCATTTTTTCAAATTGGAAATCACCTTTTTTAACTGAAAATTTAACCATTCCATTTTTGGCTGATAATTTATCATTTTTAATTAAAAATTCAACTATTATATTTTTCTTAGAGAATTCATCATTTTTTGTGGTAATCCAACTAATTGGTTGAAAATGTTTGTTTTTTTGGTTTAAGATCAATTTCTTGAACTGCAAAGAGTTTTCCATTTTTGTTTGAACACTGATCGTTTGTAGTTGAATATGAACTTTTTTGTTAAAAATTCATATTTTTGGGTTGACAATTTATCTTTTTGGCTGAAAAATTTGACTGTTTTGTTGAAAATACATCTTTATAATATGAAGTTTCTATTATTTTGTTGTAAAGTTCAATTATTTCGTTGAAAATGAAGTTCTTGGTTGAAAATTCATGTTTTTGGTTTGAAAATTTAAGAGTTTTGTAGAGATTTCGCCTTTTCGGGTTGAAAATTCAAAAATTTGGTTTATATTTTTTTTCTTTCTTGACTGTCAAATCTTTTTTGGTTGTAAATTCAACTGTTTGGTTAAAAATCAATCTTGTTTGATTGAAATATCAACATATTTACATTTTTCGTTGAGAATTAATCTTTTTTCGTTGAATCTAATTGTTTTTTATTTAAAATTAAAATCTTTTTTTTTTTTGGTAAAATGTCAACTATTACATTTTTCAAATTTATGTCTTGATTGAAAATTCAACTACTTAGTTGAAAAATTACTATTATATTTTTGTTCGGAATTCATTTTTTTGTGTTAAAAATTCAACTACTTGATTGAAAATTGAACTACTTTATTAAAGATTAATTTCTTTAGTTGAAAATTCATCCACTGGTTGTAAATTGAACTATTTTGGTGAAAATTCGTTTCATTTTTAATTGAAGATTAATTTTTTTAATTGAAAATTGAGCTGTTGTTAGGTTGAAAATTCATGTATTTAGTTGAAAATTCATCTTTTTGGTGGAAAATTAATCTTCTTTCTTTAAAAATAACCTTTGTGGTTGAAAAATAAACCATTGGGTTGAATGTGTAACTCGTTTGTTGAAATTAATTTAAAGATAAATAATTTTATTTGAAAATTCATCCCTTGGTTGAAAATTTGACTATTTTATTGAAAATTCTTTTCATTTTTGTTTGAAAATTAATTTTCTAAATCGAAAATTGAACTATTGGTTTAAAATTTCATGTATTTTTTTTTTTTTTTTTTAAGATTCATCATTTTATTTGAAAATTCATCCCGTTAGTCGTAATTTTAACTATTTTGTTGAAAATGTAACTATTCTATTTTTGGTTGAAAAATGATATTTTTAATTGAAAATTTATCTTTTCCAGTTGCAAATTTAACTTGCAAATTGATAGTTTTTAGCGAAAATTTCAACTATTTGGTTCAAAATTAGCTTTCTCATTGAAAATTCTTTTTTTTTTCTGGAAAATTCTATTACTTTGGTAGAGAAATCAACTGTTTGATTACAAATTAATCTGTTTTGGTTGAGGATGCAATTATTTTGTTGAGAATTCCTTCTTTCGTTGAATTCAACTGTTTTTCATTTAAAATTAAAATCTTTTTTAAACTAATTATCAACTATATCACTTATTGTTGGAAATTCATATTTTCTTATTGAAAACTATACTAATAATTTGGTGAAAAGCTAAAATTCTTCTTTGTGAATGACTTTTTTTGTTGATGATTCATTATATTAGTTAAATGTTCATCAACTTAGTGTTCATGTTTTGTTTTGGTTAAAAAGTTAAATTTTCAACTGAAAATGGACTATTCTATTTATTTTCTATTTTCTATTCTATTTTCTTGTTTGTTTAAGAATTCACCTTTGTAAGTTGAAAATTCAATTATTTTGAAGTAAAATGGATTTTGTCGTTGAGAATTATACTATTTTGTTATAAAGTCATCTTTTTCATCTGGAACTTCAACTTTTTCTTGGAAATTTGCTATTTTGTTTAAAAAATTGGTCCTTTTCATTTAAAAATCATCGTTTTTGTAGAAAAGTTTCTTGGATAAAATTCAACTGTTTGGTTAAAAATTCATCTTTGTAGTTTGAAATTAAAAACTATTTTATTGAAAGTGAAATTTTGTGTTTAAAAATTTAACTGTTTTCTAAAAAATTCATCTTTTTGGATTGAATATTCAACTATTTGGTTATAAGTGAATTTTGTAAAGGAAAATTCTTCTTCAACTGTTTTTTTTTCAAAATAAATTTTTTTTTTCTGATTATTAATTTTGTTGTTGTTAAAACTTCATCTATTTTGTTGAGAATACATCTTTGTAGGTTAAAAACTCAAATTTTTGGTAAAAATTCAACTATTTTGTGAAAAATTAAATATTTTCGTTAAAAATTTAACTATTTCATTCAAAATTTAACTCTTTCATTAAAAAGTCATTTTTTTGGGTTGAAAATTCAACTTTTTGTTCAAAATTAATTATTATGGATAGCAAATTTGACCACTTGGATTAAAAATTGAACTATTTGGTCAAGAATCGAACTACTTTGTAGAAAATTACATTTTGATTTTGGAAATTACACTATTTGCACTCTTGGATTGAAAATTAATCTTCGTATGTTGAAAATTCAACTACACTGATGAAAATTGAATTTTTTTGTTTCTAATAACACTATTTTGTTAAAATTCTTCAATTTAATATAAATTAACAATAGAATTGTATTTTCTTATATTGTGGCTGACTGAAATTGACCGATACTACTTGGTGCACACAATGGATGGCATAAATGATCTATATCACTAGAGATTCACATTGTCTGACCTCAAATGACTCTTACTACTTGAAATACATTATATCCAACAAAAAATGTTTTTGTGTTGAAAATTACACGTTTTCGTTAAAAATCATATTTTTTCGTCGGAAATTCAACTGTCTTCTAAAAAATGCATCTTTTTGGCTTGAAGCTTTATGTATAAGAGACAGGTTTGAATGCTGATCCATAATACTTCTTTTGACTGCTGGGCTGTACTATCACGAAAGGCTTTCTTGTATTCCTCGTCATGGAATTTTTTAAATATCGGGTAGTTCCAGTTGTATTTCCATCTGTCATTTTTATTAGAATTTCCAAATTGTGTGCAGAGCAGGCCTTACATTTCGCGAACTTCTCCTTTTTATCCGTGTATCCGTATTAAAAAATATTTCCGAGAACTTACGTTCTCCTTCTTTTTCTCACTGACTTCGATTCAAATGAATCTTGATCAATCATCAGTTCATCACTGAGAAGATTAAATTATATAATATATTCGAATATATCGTAAATGAATTGCGAATGATAATTTTTATTTCTTATATAAGCGTCTTATTTTAGATTTTACTAAGGTTTCATAATTATTAGTATTTGTATTATTTATTATCATTGTTTATTATTTGAAATTTAGTATCTACCTCGTAGATTTTCTTTTCCCTGAATAGCTTGTTTCTTCTATCATCCTACTCCAGATTGTGTTTGATCGTTAAATTAAATTAAAAGTTTAAGCAAACCAGATTTAACGTTAAATTAAACGTTAAATCCAAATAATCTTCAGCAGCAAGCTCTGTCACTAAAGACCTGTCACGACTGACGTTTCTCGATCATTTTCGAGAATCTCGTTTGATGCCGTCCGAAAAATGAGAGGATACGATTAGAAATTTAACAAATGAATACACGAGATGATCTTAGAAGGTTTGACCATTATATCAATTAGTTTGGAATAATATTGTACACAAATTTCTTCATTGATTCAACAAAACTTACATTTTCCTGCGATTTTCATACCAATGATGAATGTAGAAAGATTAGGATAAATTTATGAAAATTCAGTAACAAAGGAGATAATGTTCTGTTACAAAATATAAAATTTTCTATAATAAGTTATAAAAAAATGATACTAAACTCACAATTTTCTCGTTATATTCCGTGAATTTGATCACTTTTCCTTTAAAAATATTTTCGAACTTCTTCATTGATTGATTATGAATTCATCTCCTCTTAGTTCTCGTTTCCTTTCATGTCCAATGATTCACAAAAAAAGCCTCAATCCTCGATATATTTCAATAAAGAATTAATTTCATAATTAACAAAAAAACAAAAAATTGAAATTTTTTTAATTTTCAATACATTAAATCAACATACAAAATTATTACGACCTGGAATTTATACAGAATTGGAAGAAACAAATTCAGGAAGTTTAGGAAAAAAAATTCTCTTTCTCTACAAGCCTCTCAAGTTTTCTGGAATGAAACTATCCAAATTCTGTAACAACCCTGGTATATGAAATTCAGTTTATTTTGATTGATCACGTGAAAATTTGGTATGGATAATACTTTCCCAAAATTTAATAATTCTTTGAAGTAAACAGGTATTGCGCAGCCCTTCTCAAATATCTCCTTCATCTCGGAGCAATGGCTATCTCTTAATTGTTAATTTCTTCACGATATCATCTCCAAACAGACCAATCTATGAAAGGCTATCTGTTTGCTGTCTGGCAGAGTTAAGTCATCCGATTTCCACTTAAACGCTAACATAACCTAAAATTGTTAAAAAATTAAAATCTATTGATTTTTGTTTAAAAATGCCAATTTCCGGTGCAAAAATGGTTAAAAAAACCAAAAAACGTCAATTTTTCAAAAAAAATTGGTATTTGAAATCTAATATTTTCCTACTAAAAATAAT
Organism: Andricus grossulariae; assembly: GCA_011634705.1. Taxonomy (NCBI): domain Eukaryota; kingdom Metazoa; phylum Arthropoda; class Insecta; order Hymenoptera; family Cynipidae; genus Andricus; species Andricus grossulariae. The sequence continues at coordinate 166,498,378 of JAABKJ010075445.1, read as the reverse complement.
CATACCCAAGGTAAAACGATCACATAACCTAAAATTGTCGAAGACTGGAAATTAAATTTATTTTATCATAAAATGCTTATTTCCGTTGAAAAAAACTACTTTCTTAATCTTTAAATTAAATTAAAAATTGACAAAAAAAATTTAAATTGCTTATTTCAGCAGATTTTAGAAGAAAAAATTTATTTAACTCGTAAAAAATAGTTTTTTCTATTTTTTCTATTTTTTCTGCTTTAGCAAAAAATCGTAATTTCCCTTCAATTTTAACTTTTAAAAGTTAATTCTATTCCTTAACAGATTTTTTGCGATTATATTTCTCACGTTTTTATGAATTTTATTTAGGAGATTGTTTAATTAAAAAATTATCTAACTAACAATATTTGTGCGTACTATTTAAAAATAAAATAATTTCCATAGAGACGTGACGAATTTAATTGTAAAAATCTTTTCAAGAAATAGAATGAAATTTTATAAATTAAAATTGAACCTCAAGTTTTTTTTTATTAAAAACGCTTAGGTTTTTCCTTCTGAAAATTTTTAAATTATTTTGCAATATTTTAATAAATTTTGTTACTCAATTATTCATTTAGTGCATTTTAGATATCAAAACTTTATAATTATTTTCCTAAATGTATTTTCAAGTTTGAAACATTAAATTTCCATAACTCGGTGGCACCAAAGTTTAAATTACCAGCTTAATTATTTGCACATTAAGTAACGAACAAGTTTGAAAGTTGGACATTTCGAACGATTCGAACTTTAGAAGATTAAATTTTAATGCTATTCAGTCTTGAGAGCTTTAGACTGTGAAGATCCAAGAATTGCGATGCTTTTATAAGTTTGCAAAATTTCAATTGATCATTTCCAGAATTTGAATTATTTCCCAATATCAAAAAATAGCAGTCAACCCACGTGGAAACTTTTAAGAGCCAAAAATATATTCATTTCTATCTATAATAATTTCTATAAATAAAAATATAGTTTCAACAACAAAAAATAAATTTGCGACCGAAAAATAAGAATTTGTTCACAAAAAAGTTGAATTTTAAACAAAAAATTTGAATTTTTGACCAAAAAGGCGTATTTTTAACAAAAGCTTTTTTCATTTAACTTTTTACAAAAATTTTGACTGATGACGCAAAGGGTCCAATTTTCAAGAAAAAAGTTAATCTTCAACCAAGGAAGATGAATTCTCAACCAAATAGTTGAATTTCTAGCATCCAAAGATTAATTTAGATAAAAGGAATGAATTTTCTATCCAGAAAGATTATTGTTTAAAAAACAGTTAAATTTTGAGCAAAAATAGAAATTTCCAACAAAAAAGGTAATCTTCAACCAACAAAGATGAGTTTTTAACCAAATGGTTCAATTTCTAGCATCCAAAGATTAATTTTCAAAAAAAAGAACGAATTTTCTATCCATCTACGCGCCTATTTTTTGAGCTGTTAATAAAGTTCCTTAATTTTAATAATATTAACATTAATTTTTTTCCTCTTAATTATTAATAATAATAATAAACATTTTTTAAATTTTATTTTGAAAGATTAATTTTAAGTTTTTAAGATTTTAAAATGTGTCGAAAAATAATCTGGAAGATTTTAAGACAATTTTTTTAATTTTGTAGGATTTAAAACATTTTAGGAAAACTTAATTGTTTTTAAAGATTTTATAGAAGTTTTAGAATTTTGAAAGGTCTCGAGAGAATGATAAATTTTGTTTGAAAATTCATGGGGAAATTTCAAATGTTTTATTTTTAAAAATGTATTCCAAAAAAAAGAATGAAAAAGATTTCAAAAAATTTCCTATAATTTGGAAAAGGAATGTAGATTTTTGAAATTTTTTGAAATTTTTTGAAGATTTTTGAAATTTTTGAAATTTCAAAAATTTTTGAAAGAAAGGTTCCAAGTGAATCAAAAACTTTCCATAGATTCTTAGAAAAGTTTAAAATTGCTTTTTATATAGAAAAATTAATTTTAAGAGAATATTTAAGAAGATTCAAAAAATTTTCATAAAAGAATCTGTACAATTTTAAGGCCATTTGTTTTATTTTTAAAAATTTTCAGGAAAATCGTAATAATTTAAAAGCTATTTAGAAGGTTAAGAAGTTTCAAAAATGAAAAAAATTATTGATATCAAAATTTAAAAAAATGTTGTCTAGATTCCTAAGAAAATTTAAAATTATTTTTTATATGTAAAAAAGACGCATAATTTCGAATAATATCTATACTCACAAAAAAATTGAAAAAATTGAAAACAATGATACATTCATCAATATTACTTGAATATATTGCAATATAATAAATAACGATTTTTTTTAATTTTGTAAGTATTTACTCATTTTTTAAATTTTGCGACATTTTTGCACCAAGCTTGACCCTAGGACAGAATCTAGGGGAAAAATCTGAAAATATCTTAATAATTTATGAAAATATGATGAATTTTAAAAAATATTCGAAACGTCAATTTTATTAAAAGATATTGTAAAAAATGTTTACAATATCTTTTAATAAAATTGACGTTTTGACTTAAAATTTAGCTTATTAGAGGCAGAATTGTATAAGCGGAATAAATCAATATTTCTAGTACAAATTTAAAATGTTCAAATTTATTTATTTTACACAAAAAATAACTTTTCTACAACAAAATGTGATTTTTTTACAAATGACGAGAATTTTCAACAAAATAATCAAATTAAAAAAAAAGTGTAATAGTTGACCTTTCAACCAAAAAAATGAAATTTCATTTTAAAAAAAATGAACTTTAAAACCAAAAAGACGAATTTGCAACAAATAAAGATCTTTCAGTCTTGAAAGAAAAAAAAATCACCTAAATTGTTGAACATTCAAGATAAAAGACGAATTTTCTGTAAGATAATTGAATTTTCAATCAGAAAATATAAATTTTTAACAAAAAATTAATTTTCAACAAAATAGTTAAATTTTTGACTAAAGAGATAAACCTTCATTAAAATAAATAATTTTCAACAAAGTAGTTCAACTTTCATTTCATTTAGTAACTCATGGTAACTTTGGGTAATTCTAGTGCTTTTGATGCTCTTCCCTAAATAGCGTTTTTGATTGGTTGCTTTTCAACTATGTATCCGTTGCCAACTTTATTATCAAAAATCAGGAAGTCGCCGATTTCGTCGCTATTAGAAAAAAAGACGCTCATGTTACGCCGTGTCGCCGAGCTCAACAAAAAAGTCACTTGTCCATAACCAGAGGCACTTTGAAATGAAAGTGTCGGAAATGTTCAGTAACTGCCGAGGGTGGCGCTGACTGTATTTTTAGACCGAAAATTATTCAAATGCGTGGGAAAAGGGTCAAGAATGTGAAATTTTTTGCTTTTTATATTATAAAACCGGACTTTTGGAATTTTGTTTTGCTTTAGAATTAACTCTTAATGCTTTTAGAATGTAATTTTTTCAAGTTTTTTTGTTGTGATGAACGAGAAAAATGGGGAGAATTTTGCCGAACATTTTGCCTTGAGAATTTTGAAGATTTGAAGAGAATCAAAATTTTTTCCTAAAATTCCTGGTGAAATTTATATAATGTTTTATTTGTTGAATTAATTTTAAGAGAATATTGAAAAATGATTTTCTCAAATTTCGAAAAAAATGTAGAAAATTTTAAAGCAAAAATGTTCAATTCTGCACGTTTACAACAGTTTACAAAAAATTCGTGTTAGTTTAAGAAATATTAAGAAGTTTTATAAAGATTTCATAAAATTTAAAATGAAATGTCGATTTCATAAAATAAAAAAAAATAGATTTTTAAAGATTTCCAAGAAAAAAATTTAGAATCTTTTTGAGAATAAAAGGTTTCAAGAGAATCATAAACTTTTCTAGATAAAATTGATCATGATTTCAAAACATATCGAAAGATTTCCAAAATTTTCAGAAAAGTATGTGGAAGATTTTAAGGCAGTTTTTTCATTTTGCAGAATTGAAATTTTTTTTAGGAAAAATGCTACTCATTCTAAATGATATTGAGAAGTTTTGAAGAAATCTCAAAAATAATTCAAACCTTGTAACGATTTCAATAAATCTAAAACAAAGTGTAGATTTTTGAAGATTTCGAAAGAGTTGATTTCAGTAAGTTTGAAAGGTTTTAAGAGAATAAAAGTTTTCTTTTGAGGATTTCAAAAGACTTCAAAAATTGTCGGAAAAGAATCTGGAAGATCTTAAAGCAATTTTTTTAAATCTAATGAAAAATTCGAAACAGTTTGAAAGATATTCGAAAATTTTGAAAAAATTTCAATAATAATTTGAAACTAGAAATGATTTCATGAAATGTGAAAACAAAACGTGGTTTTTTCAAGATTTCGAAAAAAAAACTTATTAAGATTTTTGGAAGATTTCAAGGGAATAAAAAATTGTTCATTTCAAGATTCTTGGGAATACTGAAATAAATCTTATTTTGAACAATTTATTTTATGATGAAATTGAAAAACATTTTTAAACATTTCAAAAGATTTCCAAAATCGTCAGAAAAGTTTCTGGAAGATTTTAAGGCAAGTTTTTCATTTTGCAGAATATTCAAAAAATATTGAGGAAAAATTCTACTTATTTAAAAAGATATTGAGAAAACAACAAAAAACTACGTCTCTCCCGGATTCAGTCCCCCCCCCCCTCCCCTCATTGAATTAAAGTTATTTGCGGGTTGCAACTAATAATTATAAGGGGAAAAGATTATTTAGCTTACGCTTAGAAAAGAGCCTATTCATTACAAATACTGATCATTACCTTCTAGTCTCTAAAATAAGCTGTGGCCAGGAATGAAAAAGAAAGAGAACCAAAAAAGAAAGAGCGAATCAAGATTGGAAATTTACAGAAACCGTCAGTACGAACAGATTTTCAGAATAAGATAAACAAAATCATAGATAATGTTACTTTGGAGGCGCGAATAGACAATAAAAATATATAGGACGCACTGAGTATGTTCGAAGATGTCATTGTTAGTAGGAATGTTAAAATTCAGCCAGCCCGACAAGAAAAGCACAAAAAAGAAAAGTTAAACTACTAATTGAGGAAAGTAAATATGAAATCGGAACAGAAGAAGAGAAAAAAATACAAAACGAATTTGAAGGATGCAACAAACTATTATATAAATGGACGAAGGGCAGTAAAAGTACATAGTCTGCCGGCATGACGAACAGCAAGGGCTGAATGATATACGATACAGACGGGATACTAGAAGCTTTGAAAAAATCGTTTAAAGAATTATTAGGAGATGGAGCTATAGGTCTGCGTCACATAGATTAGGGATATAATTATAAACTTAAAAAACGATAAGGGTGCTGATGTAGACAGTATTAACGCTGAAATGCTTAAATATGGTGGGAAGTACATACTTCACAGCTTGTGCAAATTGATAAATTTATTTATCGAAATAGGAGAAGTGCCAGACAATTGAAAAAAAAACGATTATCATACCAATATACAAAGGGAAGGGTGATAAAAGCAACTGCAATTATTACAGAGGTATCAGCTTATTAAGTACCGTAAGTGAAATATATTCAAACATACTTATTCGTAGGGTAAGAAACTAACAGAAGAACAGATGCGGGAAGTCCAAAGTAGATTTATGACAGGAAGAGCATGTGTGTCTAAAAATGGCCCCCTTCGACAAAGAAGTTGTAGATCTCGAAGCAGTATGGGTACGTGGGTTAGCGTTCGCAGATGATAAGGCAGTTATGGCAGAATCAATCGAAAACTTGCAAATTATATTAATCAAACTGAATACCAGCATGAGGCACATAAGCTTCAAAATTAACGTAAATAAAACAAAAATTATGGTGTTCAAATGAAAAGGTGAGAAAAAAATGTGCAACATTGTCCTAAATGATGAGAGTATAGAACAAGTTGATAAGTACGTTTATCGGGGTATCCTATTCAACAGCGACGGAGAAATAGATGGGGAGTTAGATACGGGCATAAACGAAGGTAAGAAGGTTATCGGTAGAACAGGGCCCATTAGGAGTAGTAAAAACAAATCAAATAAAACTGAAATGGCAATAAGTAATTCTATATTTGAGCCGTTGATGACAAAAAGTGGTAATATCTTGTAGTTGAGTAAAACGCAGCTATAGAAAAGTGGCTAAAAAAATTGGATATAATTTCACGTCTGTAAAAAGCAGTGATAGATCATGGGCCGTAAAAAACAGGAGAAGTGATGAAAAATAATAGACGAGCATGTAAGGAGAAGTGAGGAAAGGGGAAGTGGGGAAAATGAGGATTGAGGATAGGGGAAGTGAGATGAATCGAGGAAAATTATAGGAAGTGAGTGGGAAATGAGGGTAGAGGAAGTAGGGGAAATTATGGAAAGTATCGGAAGTGAGGGGAATGAGTTTAGGGGAAGTGAAGAAAATGAGTTGTGGGGAATTAAGGAGAAGTATAGAAAGGGGAAGGAAGGGTTTATGAGTAGTGTGAATGAGGGTTGTGAAATCGAGGTGTAGAGAGGTTGGGAAAGTTAGTGAATAGGGAGTAGGAGCAGTGGGTCTCATTAGGTTGGCGATGTGTGGAAATTGTGTGGGGATGAGGGGTGATTAGGGAAAGTGAGAAGAAATGAGGGCAATTAGAGGAAGGGAGTGGGAACAGTGGGTGGGTGAAGTATGAGAGGTAGGGGGATTAGGAGAAGTATGGAAGGTAAAGGGTGATAGTGAAAGGAAAGTGAGGAAAAATAATAGACGGGGATGTAAGGAGAAGTGAGGAAAGGGGAAGTAGGGAAAATGAGTTTGAATTTACTATTGTATTTCTGGTTTAGAATTCATCTTTGTTGTTTAAAAATTTAAAGGTAAAGGGAGATAGTGAAAGAAAAGTGAGGAAAAATAATAGACGGGGATGTAAGGAGAAGTGAGGAAAGGGGAAGTAGGAAAAAAGAATTTGAGTTTACTATTGTATTTCTGGTTTAGAATTCATCTTTTTTGTTTAGAAATTTCATTATTCGGTTGAAAATTGATTTATTTTGTTGAAAATTTAATTATTTTTTAAAAATTCAGCAATTTTTTTAAAAAGTCGCCTTTCTGGTAGAAACCTCGACTGCTTTGTGAGAAATTCGTCTGTTGAGCTTGAAAATTGAAGTCTTATGTAGACTTTTTTTTCTTTCTTGACCAAAAACACTTTTTTGGTTGAAAAATCGTTTTTTTTTCTCTTTTTTTTTTTTGAAAATTCATTTTCTTTTGGTTGAGGATCTAACCCCTATATTGAAAATTCGTCTTTGAGGTTGAAATAAATTGTTTCTGGTTTAAGAGAAAAATATTTTTTGGTAAAAATATCATTTGTTACATTTTCTGTGGAGGATTAATTTTTTTAATTCAGCTATTTGGTTCGAAGCTGAACTACATACATACAAATTAAATTTTTTTGTTTAAGTTATTCAGTTCAAGACTCATCGCGTCATGAGTGGAAAATTCATCCTCATGGTATAAAACGTAACTATTTTGTTCATATTTTTTTTTATAGAAAATTTATATATGTGGTTTGAAATTCAACTCCTTAGTTGAAAGTTCGACTTTTTAAAAATAAAATTCGTCTTTATGAATTAAAAATTCAACAATCTGGTTAAAATTTTTTTATTTTTTGACTGAAAAATCCTTTTGAGTTGAAAATTAATCTACTTCGATAAAAATTCAACTTTTTGGTTTGAAAATTCATCTCTTTTGGCAGAAGTTTACATATTTTAGGTTGAAAATACTACGATTTGGTTCCTTTAAATTATTAACCCTTTTTGGTAGAAAACTCAAATATTCCAATTCGGGAAATTGATTATTGGGGAAGTTTATTAATAGGAAATTTTCCAATTCGGGAATTTTATAAATCGGGAATTTCCAATTCGGGAATTTTCCAATTCGGGAATTTGATTATTGGGGCATTTTATAATTCGGGAATTTTATTTTTCGGGAATTTTATTATACGGGAATTTTATCATTGGAAAATTTTTCTATTCGGGTACATTATTATTTGGGAATTTACCAATTCGGGAATTTTATTAATTGGGAATTTTCCATTTCGCGAATATGATTATTGGGGAATTTTATTAATCGGGACTTTTCCAATTCTGTAATATAATAAACTGTTCGCGAATTTTATTATTCGGGAATTTTCCAATTCGTGAAATTGATTATTGGGGAATTTTATTAATGGGAAATTTTCCAGTTCGGGAATTTGATTATTGGGGAATTTTAATAATCGGGAATTTTTCAATTTTGAAATTTTATATTTTGGGAATTTTATTGATCGGGAATTTGTCAATTCGGGAAATTGATTATTGGTGAATTTTAATAATAGGAAATTTTCCAAGTCGGGAATTTTAGTTTTGGGGAATCTTATAATTAGAGAATTTCCAATTCGGGAATTTCATAATTCGGGAATTTAATTATTGGCAAATTTTATTACTCGAGTAGATTATTATTAGGGAATTTTCCAATTCGGGCATTTGATTATTTCGGAATTTTTCAATTCGGGAATTTTATTAATGGGGAATTTTCCATTTCGGGAATTTGATTATTGGGGAATTTTAATATTCGGGAATTTGAATAATCGGGAATTTTCCAATTTGGTAATTTCATAATTTGGGAATTTCATTAATCGGGAATTTTCCAATTTGGGGAATTTTATTATTGGGGAATTTTATAATTCGGGGATTTTATTATTCGGGAATTTTCCAATTCGGGAAATTGATTATTGGGGTATTTTATTATTCGGGAATTTTAATATTCCGCATTCTTCCAATTCGGGAATTTGATTATTGGGGAATTTTATAATTCGGGAATTTTAATTATCGGGAATTTCCCACTTTGGGAATTTTATAATTTGGGATTTTATAAATCGGGAATTTTCCAATTCGGGAAATTGGTTATTGGTGAATTTTAATAATAAGAAATTTTCCAAGTCGGGAATTTTATTATTGGGGAATTTCCAATTCGGGAATTTAATTATTGGAAAATTGTATTACTCGAGTATATTATTATTAGGGAATTTTCCAATTCGGGCATTTGATTATTTGGGGATTTTTCAATTCGGGAATTTTATTAATGGGGAATTTCCCATTTTGGGAATTTGATTATTGGGGAATTTTATAGTTCGGGAATTTTATAATTCGGGAATTTCCAATTCGAGAATTTTATAATTCGCCAATTTTATTATTGGCAAATTTTATTATTCAAGTATATTATTATTAGGGAATTTTCCGATTCGGGAATTTTATTAATCGGGAATTTTCCATTTCGAGAATGTTATTAATAGGGAATTTTCCAATTCGGGAAATTGATTATTGGGGAAGTTTATTAATAGGAAATTTTCCAATTCGGGAATTTTATAAATCGGGAATATATATATATATATATATATACATATTATCTTTAATAATATTAATATTTATTAATAAAACCTTCAACCTTTTGGACAGGGACATCGTGAGTCTCAGAGTAAAAACCTAGTATATTGCGTATGTACCCAATTTCTAAAACATTTAATCAAAAATGAATAAGGGTAGAAATTCATCTGTCCAATTTAAATATATTTGAAGTGTGTCTACCTAACTTTTAAAAGTAAAGTATTATATAAATTGTGATATCAGTATTAATGTAAATATTGAATACATTTTTTTCCTTGAAACTGACTCTAGTAAAATTTAAATATCTGCAAAGAACAAGATTGACGCATGTTATTTATCTTTACGATAACGAATATAATTAACACATTAATCAGTTCTTCCTCTAAATAGACAAGATGGAAATCGTTTCTACTCTCGTTTATACTTGGCAGTTATCTTCTATCCTATTGGTGAATATAATAGAATAATATATGCATAATTTTCAGCATATTTTTCAAGTTATATGCAAATCAAAACTTGTGCAATGCAATCTACATTCTATCAAAATAGATATTTTCTTTCAAACTTTATTTTACTTTGTCTAAAATAAGTACAAATTCAATCTGAATTTATTGCAGGGGAATCCATAATACGTATGTGAACAAAAAATTGAATTCGAAAAGTGTCATTATTGATATGAAATTCGTACCATATGTGCACGGGCACATATCTTAAGCTCCCACGGATCTATGGTAACTTACCATAAATTGCCCGAAATTCTATTTAATAATGTCTGTAAATTTGCGGAAATTTTTGGTTATTTATGGTAATTTTACAGTTAAATATGGTAACTTATGGATGAATTCGCGATAAAAAAATGTAATAGTTGATATTTTGCCCAGAAAAGATTTTCAAAACAAAAAACAAAATTTACATTCACCTAAGAAATATGAATTCTCAACAGTATAGTTGGCTCTTCAACAAATATAGATTTTTACACCAAGAAGAAAAATCAAACAAATATTTAAATTTCTACCACAATAGCTAAATTTCCAATTCAAACAGATGAATTTTCAGCAAAACAGTTGAATTTTCAACAAAATAATTTAATTTTTAATAGAACAGTAGTTAGCTTTGCAGCCAAATAGTTGATTTTGATCAACATATTTAACAAAGAAGTTCAACTTTCAACCAATTAGTTGAATTTTTAACCAAAAAAGATAACATTTCTACAAAATTGATGAATTTTCAAACCAAAGTTATGAATATTCAACAAAAGAGTATAATTTTCTACCAAGAAAGATTTTTCAGTCAAGAGAAAAAAAAAAATTTGAACCAAATTGTTCAAGTTTTAAGACAAAAAGACAACATTTTCACAGAAAAGATGATTTTTCAAGCAAAAAGTTAATTTTCAACGAAATAGGGTCATCCACGAAAATTTGGTTTGCCTTACAGTTAAGCTTTTTATAAACTTTGACTCCCAAAGAATTTTAATGTGAAAGTAAAACTTAATTTTGTTCATTTAATAATTTATAATAATTGATTAAAAAGTGACAAAATATCAACCGGAAAGGTCGATTTTTTTAACGAAACAATCGAGGTCCTCTTTGTAATCTGGGGTGTCAGCAGGCTTCCCTTCGAAGAGGTTCGGGTGTTTTCTGACAAAGGCCATCAACCTTTGGCGAAGGACTGCCACTGCTCCGATTGGGTCAAGCCCGCACTGGCTTAGCTCCTTCTCGAGTTCCTCCTTGTGCAGCGCGTATACCCAAGAGAGTCCAGGCATGATGTTGTCGTGAGCGGCGAGTGTTACCCCGAAAAAAGCGGCGGAAAGTACCGTTTTAGTTGATCTTCAGTGGTGGCTTATACAAATTTTCCGGTAACGTCGGTTGTCTTTCGGCGGCGTGGCAAGCTTGGCGGTGTCCAGAGGCTTGCTTTGTGTCTCTTTAGCTGTTCGGACGGAACTGCTGTTGCTACGGTCGGTGCTCGTGGATTTATATCCTAAGTTTAAGTGAAGAGGGTAAATTTGTGAGTGGAAGGGGGAGCGTGCATGCGCTCTCTCTCTCTCTCTTTGAGCGAGAAGAAGGAAAAGAAAAAAAAACGGTCCATGTTGGGACGCCATGTAACCATGTGTTCCGCTTGGGGGAAGGGGTCACCCTCCCTCTTTTCTATCCCTCCGGACGCTTTGGCCTAGCCAGGGTTGGTTTCAGGGATAAATAATGTAACGTCGGTTTTACATTTAGAGTAATCATGTATGGCTTTAGTCCCCTATAAAGTACAAAGCTAACTTAAATCTAAGTGTGACGGTGAGAGTGTCAAAAATTTGTGTGTGAGTGTGGGTGTGTGTGCCGTTGACAGTTTTAAGTGTAAGTGAGTTGTGTCCGTGTCTACATATCCTCGAGTGTGCGTGTGAAATGTGCGAGTCTTAATGTGGAGAAGAAAGCAAAGGTTGGTTGCGGTGCGTGGGTGAGCGCGCGAGAGAGAGAGATTGATAGAGCGGATGTTCGGTGTGTAGAAGCGTGTTCAGGCCAGTCCCTGTAAGCATGGTAAAAGCGATAAGCGGTCGGGTTCGCGGGTCAAGCGGATCATCGGCGAGCGAGGGGAGCCTCGCCCCATTTGAGTTCGTCTTGCTCGAAAATCGATAGTGGTACGGTGCGAAGAGAAAGGAAGAGAGGGAAAAGAGGTGATCTGGCGGTCGCAGAATATGCGTCGTCACCAGGTGGTTGGTACGTTTGGTCAGGGCGGTCTGGTTGATGATAGGCGGCATGGGAAGACCCCAGGTAGACCCAGGGTAGGCTGAGTGTGAGTCAGCGTACCCCTTTGCCCGATGGACGACCATAGTTGCTCCGGGTAGCCGTACATCGAGTAGCCTCTCCAAGCGGACACAGGGACTCCGGTTAGTCCAGGTTAGGCTGGGTAGGAACCAGCGAACCCCTTCACCCGACGTACGACCATAGGTGCGCCAGGTGTTCGTACGACGGGTGGACTTTATCGTGAGTTCCCGCGAGAGATGTTTAGGTCGTGAGGGGGCGGCTTCCAAGAGGAAGGGTGGCGTTAAACAGGTTACCCTGGTTTGCGTCAGCCCTTGTCTAGATTTTAAGATTTTAAGCCTAATGTTTCATATGTTTTCAAAATTGGATTTGGATAGCGTTTAAAAATTATTTTTCTAATGTTTTACCTTGATTTTGAATATAATGATACAGTTAAAGAAGAGCATGATAAATTGACGAACACTTATGGAATTCAACACACGTTTACTCGCTATTCATTAAAAACATGGCATAGTGGAATGACATTTTGCTGGCACTGAACTTTGTTTTTTACACACAAAAACTTTTTTATTTAACAACGAAGTTGATTTTTTTTTTTAATTTTCAAAAGTGCCATTTTTCAAAGATTTTCACATTTAAAAAAAAAACGTCTAGAACCAGTGCAAGAATAGGGTGGTATAAATTTATACCTGTACGCACGTCTCGTAAAATTGGGCGGAGAACGTCGGCAAATTTGTATGAGAGCTTCCATCTCAATTACATGCCACTTTGGAACTAATTTAGATTAAATTGTAAATTTGAATTTATGTAAATTGTCATTGTAATAATATATATTCATTACCTGAGTTAGGTTGGACATTACTTACAATGCCCGGTCAATTTGTGAAATGAGCAATTCCATGTAAAATCATAAAGTTTAACACGGATTTCTCATGAGAAAAATATACATTTTTGTAAATTTGATTCAAATTCGTTAATATTAGGTAAATCAAGTTGAAATTCAACATTTTTCTTCAAAATTAGCCATTAGCCTAAGGATTATATATATTGCCGGATTATATACTTCGCCTGTAACATATATATATTTAAAAAAGGGTTATCTTTTGGAATACCAGATACATTCAGAAAGACTAATCGGATGGGATTTATCCACTGGAAAAACTACTAAAAAATAGAAAATTCCATTTTGCGGTCAAACTATGAAGATAAGAGAAAAATTAACATTTAAAAATTGTTCACCCAAGAAAGGTCTACACATTTTTTTATTTTTTGACTAGACGCATATTTTTCATTTTAATCGCAAAAAATTCGTCAAAAATACAAAATTTGACTTTTCGGAAAAACGACACAAAACGCTTTCCAGTTTAGAAATGTCAGTCTTAGCAGCAATCTCATCCTTTTTAATAATACTCAGTATGGTTGTAGTACTTTATGGGTAATATTTTCTGAACAAAGGATTTCCAAACATTTTGAAAATTTTATGAGCTACACTATTTTGAAATTTGAGGCCGACTTTTCTTTAAATTGTAATCTTTTCGACACTTTTTGTCGGATTATAGTGAAACATATATGCATTTTCCAAAAGAAGATGCTGTTTTATATAAAATATTAAAGGAAACACATTTTTTAATTTTCACCAACAAAATTCAAAACAAAAATTTGCTTAAATTTTTTAAGGAACACGCTATTCTTTATTTTTTGTTGTTGTAAAATAATATTCCTTGTTCTTTTATCCTATATAGTTAGTAATATTATATTGTTTCTACTATTTCAATATGATAGAATATTGTAAATACTTATTAATTATCACCGGCACACAAAAAAAGTGGTCTGCCCGGCGGACTACACTGGCATATCTACATGTTTTTGGGGTCGCTGAATCCGAACCTGAGGTCCAAATACCCAAGTTAACTCGTATTTTTCCAAAAAACGCAAAAATAGACGTAAAATCGACGAAAACAGCGATTTTTCTTGTATATTTTTACAAAAGGAAGTGATGTCCGAAGAGGTGAATGATTTGATTCTGTTTAAAGGAAAGCGGAAGCTGAATGATGACTCAGCTGACCAAAAAGGGGCAATAGAAGCAGACAATCAGCTAACACTCAAATCGGCAATAAAGGAAAGGCAAAAAAACATGCAACACAGAAAGAGAAAGTCCCTAAAGGGAACCTATTTTATTTTATGAGGGCACCTCCTTTGACGGAGCCGCCTACCACTGATCCAGGATGCTGTCGAGATAGCAAACAATAGCAACGAAGAGAGGTATAACGAGAAAAATCTGGCGCTGCACACACAGCTATCATCCAAAGGGTTTTGACTTCAACTTCTGGAAATCAGGAAGGACAGAAAATATTTTGTTACAATATATACGGCATCTCTAATCTCAAAGATAATATCTTCGGACCAATGGACATCCTATGTCTGTACGAAAATTAGGTGGAAGATCCAGTCTTTTACTCGTCAACTCTAACAACAGATACGCAGCTCTTTCGCATCAAGGCACAAATGAACGTAGTCAGAGGTAGAGAAAAAGAAAGTATCCTAATCGCTCTAAATAATAGACGGCATTCCGCAAAAATTCTGTATGAAAATGAATTTATCATCATCAAAATGCAAAGATGTGGCATGAAGTTTGTGTCGTGCGCAGTATATTTTTCCCCACTTGCCAGCGTTGATTATTTTCAGGAGAAATTTTATCACGCATTGGAAGTAATAAGTGCCTCTTATGCTAATTTTCTAATTTTTGTGGAAGGTGACTTCAAGTTTCGAATTCCTTACTCGAACCAGATGGATGGCAGGAGTCTGCTTGACTTAATATGATCGACAAACGATAGTTTGCTGATTGTTATCGATTTTGAAGTTGAACCTTTAGCTACTTTGTCTGATCACCTACCGATAATTCTTTATTCAAAGGAGATGCCCCCTCCCCAGGTCCAGTCACACAACGATACACGTGAAACTAACAGACTAATGTTTGATATCAAAAAGAGCGAAGAGTTTAAGGAATGCACGAGATGAAGAGACATGTTTGCGAATGTGGAGGGTATTGTAGACGCACCTAATAGAAATCTAATTTTTACTATAACTGACGTAGCTAAATGTGTGAGTATGTGTTCGAACAGACAAATGCATGCATTAATAATATTAACAAACCTTGGTTCGATAAAGATTACTCGTTATTAGTATTTTGTTTCCGCTTACACTAATATAGTTTCATTAGTTATCAATCTATCATATTCAATTATACATATTTTACAGAGTTATGCGGTTATATTGTTTGTTTATCACGATATTATAATCTTACACATTATATTGTATTATTAATCAAAAATCTATTTTTATCATTTTCATTTTCGTCTTGCGATACTGGAGTCATTTAATTAATTTATTAATATCATCATATTATATTATGGTAGTATCACATATTATGTTACATTGTATTACTGTTCAAAATTGACAATTATTTCCAACCACGCAAATGTGTTATCGGATACAGGCCATAGTTGAGAACCCCGTAACACCGACACGCGTTCGAACGGCCCTCCACTTGAATTTTCGAAAGAAAATCAATAAAAAAACTTTACTTTGTCTAATTATAAGTTTGAATTTCGCGGGCACTTAGGTAAACTCGCGAGCACCTTCTAAAAAGTGGTAAACCCTCCCATTTGCAACCATGTAAAACTTTTAGTCATTTATCAAATGTGTTAATTTAAGAGAACTTGAATAAATGATTGATTAGATAATGGCAAGTATATTTGCATACCTTATTTTCCTTTTTCACCTAGATCTTTTGTCGCTATAAAGTCATTCACCATTTTTCGCACTTCAGCTTCAATTTGAATGTGGTGTTCAGCTAAGCTGTTTTGTAACGAGCGAGAAAGTTGGTAATCAGACGGGGCAATGACCGGAGAGTAAGCCGAATGTGGCAGATTTCGACCAACTAGAAAATTTTATAGATAAGGTCTGTTTTGTTTCAGAGTCCCTGTTAGAAGTAAAAAGATAGAGATCCTATCTTTCGAAACAATTTTGAATCTTTATCATAGAAAGAAATAGAGAAAATGTATCCCACTCTATATTTTTGTCAAGATAAATTCCCGTCTGTCTTTTTTAATCTCCTCTTCTTTATCTCATTGTATCCTACATCTAGCAACGTTCATCTTTCTCTATCTATTTGCTAATATAAATTCACGTCTATCTTTTTCAATGACGTCTTTTCTATCTTATTCTATCCTTTAGCCATCCGCGTCCATCTTTTACTATCTCTCTGTTAATCTGACTTTCCGTCCCCGAGAGATTCTGCGACTTTAAGTGTAGAACATGCCTCATTTGAAACGGATTTGCTCTATGTCAAACCCGCCTTTCCCCAAAACGTACAAGATTATATAAATTTTGATGTCAGTTTTTTCGAACTTGGTAAATAATTTGTTTTTCTTGCCACTGGCTAATGAAATACAAATACAATCTTGTACGACAATAATAACTAAAGATAATTGCCGCAGGATAAGTTTGAGGCAATATTTGCTATAGCAATAGAATGTAACTGCAGTTTTTCCCCTAATCGTAAAAGATGAAGGCCGTTTATTCTCTTTTGATATTCTTAGCGGCTATTCTTAATTTTATTGGTAATAATATTCGTATTTTAAAAACATTGTTTAGCTCTCCGAAAATAATAGTTTGCCCAATTTAATCCACATTCTATCCCAATTGCTATTTTTTTCTAAGCTCTATCTGTGTTTGTTCTGAATACGAACGAACTTAATCAGCATTTCTTCCTTCCGATTCCAGAATGTGTGTGTTATAAAGGAGAAATATATGTCTTTGCATGGAGCAAATTTACACGGGTGAAATGCCGACGAGCACAGTTGGGAGTGATCCATCTGTGCACTTATAAAGATGGTACATTCAGGGAAATGTTCTTTTGTATCGAACAGATGTTTCTTAAAACAACTGGAAGTTCCTCTAAAATACAATGTTGAAAGGATTTTCATTTGTCCTAAATAGAATCTTTTTACAGCAAACATTAAATTTTTTTGACAAACTTCATCTAATCTTGCCGCCAAATAATTTTTTATGTGCGAAAAATATATTCACTTGTTTCAAAACAAAACAGACAAGAGGACTATGCTTTTGATGTAAGACAACTTTTTCTCCACATTACTACTATCCAACCGAGCAATTCACGCCTACCCCGAAAGGGAAACGGCTTAATGATATAATAATAATACAATTTTAATAATAAAAGAATGCATTTTCTACAAAAAAGTTGAATTTTTAACAAAATACATAAATTTTCAACCCAATAGTTAAATTTCCTACAAAATTGTTGAATTTTTAAGCCAAAAAGACTAGTTTTTCTACAAAACGGTTGAATTTTTAACATCAAAGTTACTTTTCAAGAAAATATTTGAATTTTCTACTAAAATAGTTAAATTTACAATCATATAGTTCGATTTTCAATCCCGAAAGACAACGTTTCTGCAAAACAGTTTCAGTTTTAACCCGACAATGTGAATTTTCGACAAAAAGTCGCATTTTCTAACCAATATTCGAATTTTCAAGCCAAAAGGAGGAATTTTCTACAAAACAGTTGAATTTTTAATATTAAAATTAATTTTAAACGAAATATTTTAATTTTCTACCAAAACAGTTTAATTTACAACCAAATAGTTCAATTTTCAACAAAATGATTCGATTTTTAACCAACTAGTTGAATTTTCTACCAAACTGGTTCAGTTTTTAAAAAACTTATTTAGTTTTTAACCAAATAATATAATTTTTAACCCAAAAGACGAATTTTATACAAAATATTTTCAGTTTCAACACAAAAATGTGATTTTTCAACAAAAGAGTTCATTTTCAACCAAAGAGTTGAATTTTCTACCAAAATGGTTGAATTTACAAGCTAAAAAGACGATTTTTCTTCAAAACAATTTCAATTACAACCTAAAAACTTAATTTTCCACAAAAAAGTTACTTTTAAACCAAATATTTGAATTTTCTACCAAAATAGTTCAATTTTCTACCAAACTAGTTCAATTTTTAACAAAATCATTCAGTTTTCAACCAAATAATATAATTTTCAACCCAAAAGACGAATTTTATAAGAAACAGTTTCAGTTTCAACAAAAAAATGTGAATTTTCAACAAAAGAGTTAATTTTCAACAAAAGAATTGAATTTTATACCAAAATGTTTAAATTTAAAAGCTAAAAAGAAGATTTTTCTTAAAAACAGTTTCAATTGCCACCGAAAAACCGTGAATTTTCCACAAAAAAGTTAATTTTCTACCTGAGAGTTGAATTTTCTACCAAATAGTCAAATTTTCTACTAAAAACGTGGAATTTTCAAGAAAAAAAAATAATCCAGAAATCAGTTGAATTTTCAACCTAAAAGGATGAATTTTTATCCAAACAGGTTCCACTTTTGACCAAAAAAGTTGACATTTCTGCCAAAAGAGATGAATTTTCAAACCAAAAAGACGATCATTGAACTCAACACTTGAATTTTCAACAAAAAAGGTCCCGGAAGCTGGAATTACAACATTGTCATATCGATATGGGGACTATGCCATAATTTTGTGCTTATTAAGTGCCAATTTATGCTGCAGAAAAAAAATTTTGTGCCCGGTAATTTGAGTCAAAAACATGTAGTAATACCAGCTTCAGCTGAAGCCACAACTCCCCTATGCGAAACTCGGAAACTATTAGAGATATCAAATTCTTCTTTGCGCAGATATATATGTGTCTGTATATATATGCTATATACTATAATAATATATATATCGTCTTCAAATTTCTATGATTGTAATTTAATATTGAGGCCTTGAAACTAAATTTTTATTTAAATCAATTTTTAGATAATTTTTGGAGGTTTCGAAATTTAAATTGCACAATATTGTACTTTCCAATTCGAATATTTAAAATCTTAGGACAATAAATATTTCAAAATTTCATATTAAAAGCCTAGATAGTCAGTTTCTAATTTAATAATTTCAAATGTAAATATAAAGCAATTTCGAACTGAGAAGCCTAAAATTGTACAATTTCAAAATTGAAATTATAATACTGCAATCTCGTTTTGTATTATTTTTTCTTATTTTTAATTTCAAATGTAACACATTAAAATTGACCGATTTTTAGTTGAGGATTTGAGCAAATAAATCCTTCCAAATTAAAAAATATTTGATTAGAAAATGTCAAGAATGAATAATAATTATGAAGAAAGATTTTCAATTTAATAAATTGAAAATTGAGTTTGAAATCAATAAAGGATAAAAATTAAACTATCTGAAATTTATACACCAGTAATTGAATAATTTTGGTTATTTTGAATGAATACAATTTTAGAGTTCTGAATTTTTCGTGTTGATCGTTCAATTCTTAATTTTTCGCTTTCATAGGTTTTAAGTATGTAATTAAAATTGAATTGGCTGAATTTTGTAAATTATAATTAGATCATTAAAAATTATCAATTTCTAAGCAATTTGAATTAACTTCAAATAATTGAAGTAATTGAAATTACTACTTATTTTGAAAGTTTTTTTTAGAATAATTCAATTCATTTTTTGATTTGAGACAAATGTGTCTAATCTGATTTGATGGTCAATTATAAATCTGTTATGTAATATCAATTTGAAGTTTTAAAATTTCAGAAGCTTTGACTTTGAAAGATTCAATTTATTTTTAAATTTTAAATTGACAAATTTTAATCGCTTTGAATTTAAAATGATTCAAATGCAAAAGTTTTCAATTTTTCATCATGTAATTTTGAACGCTTTTAGTTATAAATAATACCCTTTAAATTCTTCTGAATGTTGAGTGATCCAATTTCCACAATTCAAATCTGAAAATATTTCATTTTTAACGTTTTGACATTGTCCTATTTTCGAAATTTTAATCTGAAATCATTCAATTTTGTGATTCGTCAATTCAAAATAAAATTGTTTAATTTCTAGCGCTTCAACTTAGCAATTATACAATTTAACTTGTTTTCCAATTGAATTTTTCAAAATTGTTCTGTATATATTTTTTAATTAAATTTTATTCAGAAAAAAGACCTTCTCCTTTCCATCCGCTGGGGTTCGAACACCAGGTCAACTGATTTCCGGTCAGGTGCTTTAACCACTGAGCTACTAGAGAGATCAGACGAAGAATTCTTTTTTCTGAATCACGCTTTATTTAGCAAGATGTTACATATCCATTTTTATTAGAAATCTGTATTATCGTCGGAGAAGGTGACGAATCGAGAAGAGAAATCCACACATAAAATGGAAATCTACAATATCGACCAAAGTTATATTCTCCTATACAGAAAAATACTTCTATTTCTTTGCGAAAATTCAAAATTTGAATGATGGTTCGTCAAATATAAATCAATATAGAGCATTTGTACATGAAATTGGATAATGATCCTCTATCTAAAATTTACGGATGAAATTGGATGCAGATCTCGTAAATGTTTGACGATTAGAAAGGTTCAAAAATCTGTGTTTCTATCGGAAATATCCACTGTAGATGAAGCTACAATCTGGAATTCCTACAAAAGCGAGTGTTTCTGTACCTTGTATATCATTAAGATTCTGAGAATCTTTTTGATCAAAAAAGTTAACTAGTGCATTTTTAGAAGTGCTATCCTGGAAATGTACAGTAATGGATATCGGTTCAAAACCACTAACAGGGTTTTTAGGTGGCTCAAAAATTGCAGCCATACCGCGTCCATCCGGCATTCGAATAAAAACTCAAGTTCGTCCAATAAAATTTTCATATGTAATCCAACCAGTAATTATATTATGTCCGAGATAAGGGACGTCCCCACCGACGTCGAAGACATCTGATATTTGTACAGTAACGCGGCTATTTGCAGGAACATCAATTACAGGGGCATTACTTGGACGTGTTGTTGCAACATATTGAATATTCTGCCTACGTCTAATGCTTTCTCCAGATCCTTTTGCACCTAATTTTTCAAGAATAAAAGCTAGTTTTGTCAGCTTTTTTTTAATTTGAAAATATAACTGCATATTTTTGCTTTTCAGTTAATCACAATTTCAAAAAGTATTAATGCAGAAGGGAAGAAAGAAAGTGATTACTACACTAAAGTACTGAGCGAGAATTTTAGCTACAATTCAACCAAAAAATTTAATAATATCAATATAAAACAAGGCTACACTTACAATTCGAATTAAAGAGAGCCACTCATGTGAGTAGTAAAATACCAATCGCAATCTTCATTTTTTTTATCGAAATAGAGAATGATGGATAAACAAAAACTGATATTCGAAGAACTCCTAGAAAAGGACTGATTGATATTTAAAATGACTTAACTGCGACGTATGCTAACAAATGTTTGATTACTCAGATTTATTTATTCTGCAATGTCATGATACCAAGATTCATATTTGTCCTATTTAACATTCCTATGGAACCTTCTTCAGCTATAGCCAATCTTCAGTATATTTGAAAATTCTTTGCAAAGAATGGCTTAGTTCTTGTGCTTGATTTTTCCTCAAAATTGACTTTTGAATAATCTTTGAAATGCAGTATTTTTCTAACATTTTGAACAACGAAATGGCTTTTGTTGAGGTGGAAAATTTTGACCCCCCCCCCTCCCCTTTACTCAATTTAGGCCGTCTAGATTTTCTTTGTGAACTTATTTAGGATAATTGTAATGCGTTGTCGTTACCGTTACTTTTTAAAATAAGTAACTCGTTTTCTTTTTACGAAATTAGATGCGGAGGGATCTGCTAGAGATCGAACGCCACGGCCACGAAGACTACGTTCTGCACCGGTTTTATACAATTTTTTTCTACTTCAACCATCTACTCATCTAGTTGGAGCTCGGGTACAACCTCGAGCAGAATCTAGCAACAGCAATCCAGTACGCGCACATGGTAATCGTTACAACAAGACTCTCCACCGTACGACGAATCACTTCTTAACTCGGACATGATTTTCGGCTCGCAAAACAAACCACACGCCTAAAGGTGGTAGTTGGGTGTAAAATTTAAACAATGAATAGAACAAATAATAAAATAGCCCAGGAATGTACTGAAACTTTGATTGACGAAATGCATACACACGGTAAACGTAAAGGTCGAGTTTAAGGCGATGAATGGAGACTGGGTGTTTGGAATGCTAGGTGGGGTCAATGATCTTAAGTTAAGAGAATTACGAGAAAAAATGCACGCCAGAAAGCTAGTAGATATTTTATGTGTACCTGAGACGAAGAAAAAGAGTTGCGAATGTAGAAACATAGAAAATGGGGTGTTGAAAGGCTGTTTTGAAATCTGGTCAGGAGTAGGTAGTGAATCACATGGTAGTCAAGAAGTCGGTTTAATTATGAATGAAGAGTGCTACGTCCTCGTTAATAGTGATCTGAGGGAAGTCAAAGACGCTGTCTGGGACACTTTAAATGATACAATAAGTATTTTCGATCAAGGTGAAAGAATAATTTTGCTAGGAGATATGAACGGATGGGTCGGCGTCCAACGACAAGATACAGATACAGATAGGGTACTAGATAATTTTGGGTATTGAAGAAAAAATTATAACGGGGAAAAGTTAGTTAGCTTATGCTTAGAAAAAGGCCTATTTATTACAAATACTAGGTTTCGACATAAAATAACCCACACTTACACCTGGTGTAAAAGAAATAACCGCAGTATAATTGATTTCGTTATTGTGGATGCAAGCCTAAGAGAACTAGTTAAAGATGCAAGAGTCATGAGTGGTTCCGAATGCAATACTGATACCTTTTAGTCTCCAGAATAAGCTTAGGGTGAGGATGGAGAAGGAAGAAAACAAAAAAAAAACGAAACAAACGCGAAACAACATTTTAAATTTGCAGAAACCGGAAGTGCGAATAGATTTTCAGAATAAGATAAACGAACACATAGATGAGGCAACTTCGGAGGCGCTTAGAAGCAATAGAGATATAGTGGGCGCGTGGGCTATGTTACGGGATAACATTGTTAAAACTGCGATTGAAGTATGTGGTACACCGGTACTAGGAAGAAAATCTGGTGATGCATGGTAAAATAATGAAATTAAGGCAGCACAACAAAAAAAAAAAGCGTACGAGAGAACGTTAAACATCACAGGTCTTCACGATGAGGAGAGAAATAGACTTGAAAATGATTACAGACACAAAAAGAGGAAAGTTAAAGGACTGGTAAAGGAAAGTAAAGATAAAATCAGAATAAAAGAAGAGAAGAAATTACGAAACGACTTCCAAGGAACCATGAATCTAATATTTGAAAAGATGAAGGGAAGTAAAAGTACAGAGTTTGTCAGCATGAGAAACAGCAAAGGTGAAATGCCATATGATACAGATGGGATAGTAAACGCTTCAAAAGACTCAAAAAATTATCAGCAGGTGAAGATATAGGGCAACAGAACTGCGTGAGAAAAAGTCTCAGTCATTGAGTTCAGAGATATAATCAAGAGTTTAAAAAATGGAAGGGTGTTGGTGTAGAGAAATCAAACTTTAGTATTTTAAATTTTGTTTGTTTCCCAAATTCTGGGAGAAACGACTTTCCTCTACTCAAGCACGTTTAGATTTTTGAAATTTGCATTTCGATAAAATTTTGGATTCAAAACATTATTTTGAAAGAAAAAACTCGATTCTAACGAACAGAAATAGACCTGAGTGGAATGTGTATATGGGAATAATTGTTTTGCACGCCTAGCACAACCCAGCACAACTTTCAGATTTTTGAAATTTGCATTTAAACAAATTTTGGATTTAAGAAACTATTTTGAGGGGGAAAAATATTATTTCACCAAAAAATAAAGACCGGAGAAAAAAGTGTTTAGGACAATAATTACTGTTGACACTTAGCATAATACAGCACAACTTTCATATTTCCGAAATTCGCATTTTGAAAATTTTTGGATTCAACAAATTATTCTGACGAAAAAAACTAATATCGCACCAAAAAATATGGTCCTAACTAAAAAATTTATAGAGCTAGAATTGTTTTGCACGCCTAGCACAACCCAGCACAACTTTCAGATTTTTGAAATTCGCCTTTTTTAAATTTTTGTTTGTGGTGTGTCAACATTTTTTTTTACTAGCTCAAATTTTGTGTTTTTCGAAAAAAATTCTATGGCACAATAAAGCAAAGACCTAGCACAATTTAGCACAACTTGAAAAAAAATTGTTTTGCTGACCTTAAAAAAGTTTTTTTTATAATCCTGGCTTAACTTTTGATTTTTTCGAAAAGAAATTTGCGGCACAGTTCAGCACAAATGTAGCACAACTTCTATTGTTTTGAAAAAAAAGAATGTCGGTACCAACTTTTTGGACATGGACTCAATACAACGATTCGGCAAAAGCCGCGTGCACCCTGAGGAGACGGAGCGACCCAAGGACGACCGCCTTCTGCATTTCCCCCCTAAGTGTCTGAGGATTTTGGTTGACACGCAGGGACACGCTATTAACCAATGACATTGGCACCTCCAAGAGCACCGATGATCAGGACGACTAGCTGATCTGAATATTCTGGATATAACAGTCGCAACTCCATTAAAAGGTCTTTATATCTCTCTTCCTTTTCATTCTCCTTGGTTGTGATGTTCCTGTCGGCTAGTTGTCGAGAATATGAATTTCCAGTATATTTGGCACTTCTAGTTTTTGATAATTGACTCTATTTCCGTGGGAGCGTTTGACGGAGCTGTATCAGGGCTATAGCCGTAAGAGTGACAGAGGTGGTAATAAAGCACTCTTTCTTCCTTTTTTTGAGCCACGTTGTTCGTACATCTCTCTCCACACAGGCTCAATTCTTCAAACAATTCTGTTGTTTGAGGCACTTGTGAAGATCTTATACGGTGTGTTCGAACAAGTTATTGGCCTGTAATTCACTGGGTTGGACAAGTTGGCCCTCTTCGGTAGGAGTATAGTGCGTCCCAACACCAGCCACTGCGGAATGGGCGTCTCCAACTTTAAATATGAGGTGAATATGCGGGCAAAATGTTGGTGAGTAGAAGTAAACTTCTTCCACCAGAAGTTCTTGATACAATCTGGTCCAGCACCGGAGAAGTTCTTTGTGCCTCTAAGAGGGATGAGTGGATGACTGAAAAATCCCGAAAAATGAAATCTCCGACACTATTAAATTGCCGAATTGGAAAATTTCCTAATAATAAAATTCCCGAAATTATAAAATTGTCGATGTATAAAAATCCCGAATTGGAAAATTGAAAATAACCAAATAATAAAATTCCCGAACAGTTTATAATATTACCGAATTGTAAAATTCCAGACAGAAAATATTCAACGTAAAAAATTCCCTAATTATGGAATTCCCAAATTTAAACATAAAAAAAATTGTTTTTCAATAAATATTATTTATTTACCAAAAATACAATACTCAAATATTTTTATCAAAGAATTTCTTCATTATTTGAATTTTTTAAAATTATTGTTTGAATTTGAAAAAACAATGATTGTTTACAAATGGCATTAAAAAATAAATTAAAAAACACGTGCGCTTCGAAAGAAAAAAAAATGTCTCCCTAATTTTCTTCGAAACTAGTAACATTTTTCAAACAATCTTTGCAGGATTCAATTCAGTACCGATTTATATCGAAATTTGTTTTATTTATAGTTTTTTAAAATTTAAACATTCGATTTTTAAGAATGCTTTTCGTATTAAAAAAAAATACTATGCACATTTTCAAACAATTTTTTCCATCCAGAAATATATATATTTTTTAATTATTGTTATTTAAAATTCAAACAATATTTTTTTAAAACTTTAAGCAGTCAAGAACTTTTCTTTGATAAAAGTATTTTATTATGTATTTATCATAAATAAATAATATTTGATGAATAACAATTTTTTAATTTGTTCAAATTAAGGAATTTTCTAGTTCGGATATTTTATAATTCGGCAATTTTCTCTCGGGAATTTTCAAATTCGGTAATATTATATACTTTCGGGAATTTAATTATTCGTAAACTCAATTCGGGAGTTTTATATTTCGGCACTTTTATAATTTCGGGAATTTTATTATGCGGGAATTTTGCAATTCGCGAATTTTACAGTGTCGGGAATTTTATTTTTCGGGATTTTTCAGTCGCCTCTTCTGAAAAATTAAATTCCCGTCACTGTATTACCGAATTTGAAAATTCCCGGCAGAAAATTTCCGAATTCTACAATATCTCAACTAGAAAATTCCCGCTTTTGAACAATTAAAAAAATTGTTTGTAAACAAATACTTTTTAAAATAAAATAATCAAATATTTATATTAAGGAAAAAACTTTTTTAATGTTTAAAGTTCAAAAAATTAATGTTTGAATTTAAAATAACAATATTTGCAAACATATATTTCTGGATAAAAATTTTTGCTTAAACATGTGCATTGTATTTTTTTTTATGACAAAAACGTACCCAAAATTCAAATTATTAATTAAAAAAAAATAAATAAAAAGGAACTTCGAGATAAATCAGTGCTGATTTGAATCTTGCAAAACTTTTTTTGTTCGAAGTGCACGTGTTTTTAAATTTATTTTTTTTTATAACATTTTTATACAATTATTGTTATTTTAAAATCAAACGATAATTAAAAAAAAAAAATTAAAAAATGTTCTATGATACAAATATTTTATTATCGTATTTTTAATAAATAAATAGTATTTTTTATTATTTAAAAAAAATGTTTGACAAAGAAAAATCTGATAGGAAAAAGTTTCATTTTCTTATTATGTACAATTCTACGTTCTCAAAACATTGATTTTTCGATTTTGAACATTTTCAAAGTGAATATCATTAACAATAATAATAAATTGTTTGAACAATTGGGTTTTGGTGAAATTAATTAACTTTTACCTCTCTTTGATTGGAAGTTGAACAAAAAGTCGAAATTTTTTGAAAAAACGGCGACTTTCTATATCTGTTCTAAGAAAAAATTGCTAAAAACAATAATAAATTGTTTGAACAATTTATTTAGGCATCTAATTATCAGTATAAAGTAGTATTTTATTTATCCGAGACAATTTGCATAAAGATAACCGCAACAAAATTATAAGTAGCGCCAAAAACTCGCAAAACACTTTTTTCACTAATGGGGCGTTTTTGGGACACTATAAAACAGACTTATGGGGGTGGTATTTGAAAATTCAATTTATTTTTTTGTGGATTTGAAGAAATTTCCGGCCGATATGCATAAAAATTCGACAAAGACATTTTCCAATTTATTTTTTTTTAGTTTCAAGTTTAATTTTTTTGTTGAAAATTCATGTATTTTGTTGAAAATTCATGTATTTTGTTGAAAATTCGTCTTTCTTGGTAGAAGTTTAATCTTCTTAAATGAAAATTTATCCTTTTTGGTTAAAAATTTAATTATGTGTTGAAATATCAACTATTACATACTTCGTTGAGAATTCATATTTTTTGGTTGAAAAGTCGATTATTTAAAAAAATGATTTTTTTTTTTAATTCAGGATTCATAATTAAACTTGAAAATTCATCTATTTGCTTTTAAATGAACTTTTATGTTAAAAGTTCTGTTTTGTATAAAATTAATCTTTTTGGGTCAAAATTCAACAATTTGGTACAAAATTAAACTATTTGGTTAAAAATTAAACTTTTTGGTTGAAAATTAATCATTTTTTTTGTTTTGAAAATTCAACTTTTTTGTAGATAATTTTTCTATTCCCCTTAAAAATTAAATAATTTTGTTGACAATTTGTGTATTTTGTTCAATTTTTTTTTTATAAGTTTAGTCTTCTTGGACAAAAATTCACCTTTTTGGTTGAAAATTGATTTTTTTTAGTTAAATTTTTTTTATCTGAACATTTAGCCATTTCATTTTTGGTTGTAACTTTATCCTGTATATTGTATAAGATAAAAATTCAACATCTTTTCCGATTTAAAAGTCCACTGTCTTCTAAAATATTCGACCCAAATAGTAGAATTTTCTACCAAAGTGTTCAATTTTCAAACGATGAGGACGAATTTTCTACAAAATAGTTGAATTTTCAACTTCGAGTGGAACTCTCAACCAAAAAGATGACTTCTTAACGCAAAATGACGTTTTTTTAGAATAATTAAATTTTTAAGGCTAAGAATTGAAAAATTGTCCATTCTTAAGGCCATGTGACGAGTGGGTCACGTGACCGACTTCCTACCTTACCGACACTTTTTTTTATTTGTAAACTTATTTTCACACGAATAGTCACATCGAGTTGAAAATTTGGGATAATAAATAAGAAGCACTACCTCCCGACTCTTTTGTCAATAACTTATTAACGAATAATTATTTCTGACTCTAAATATCACCACTGGGCACAGAAATGATCAACGAACCCCATACATTTTTGGCAGATTTTTCATAATTTTTTTCAGTGTCTTACAGCCATTCAAAGTTGAGTATACTGAAATGATCATAGGATTATTATGCTTTTTCACATTTCACTCGCCCAGAAATAATTGCTAATCATCTGCAAATTTTGAAACTTGGTATCAGTATTGGCAAAACTTTCACCTGCAACATGCATGTTGTCTCATATTTTTAGATTTTTTTTTTGCTGAGATTTTCATGAAAATCTGCACAAAAATCGAGCTGCCTAAACTTCTTGGACGGACAGTAGTTGAATACATTTTAAAATGCTATAATTTAAAAAAAAGGTTCCTCGTGATTTCTGATACCCTGCGATTAGTAAAAGAAAGGCATACGTACGTACCGAGACCGCTTTCGAAACTTCTGGCATGGTACATGATGGATTGTTTTTTCTGGTACTTGTCTGGAAGTGGGACATGATGTCCGTATATTTGGGCAGCATGAGCATGCACGTATCCAGTGGTAATGTAAGTTGGTGCTGGTTGTGGTCTGACATGTCCATATGGAGAAGGTTGGACTATTTGTTTAGTGTGACCATTCTTTGCCATTTTTACAAAGTTTGGCACTCGTGCCCTCAGACCACAATAGTAGGGATCATCTGCCAAGAAAAATGCAGAATTAGAAAAATAATATTATCACATTAACAATATATAAAACAATACATACATACGATTGGAAAGTTATTTAAATATAAAGACGAATTAAAAAATAATAGGGATCACAGTCCATCCCCTTTTTTAATTAATCCCCTTTCCCTCTTTTTTCCCCATTAAATTTGAAAAATTCCCTAAACACCTAAAAATGACAATGTGACCCTATATTCCCCTTTTCTACCTTTTTACAAGGTTTCGATTCATTTTTTAAGAATTATAAATAAAAATTCAAGACTTTAGAAAATGAGACGCTTTGTAAGAGATTCTTTTTGATGATAGGTACAAGGGGCAAAAGTAGAAGATTTTTCCCGCGGGTGAGTTTACTGCCAGAACCAGAATATTGTTCCAGAGGGTGCGTTTACTGAAAAATCTACTTTTGCTTCGTGTTGCATATAGTATTTTATTCCACTCTCGACTGAAAGGCCACATTTTGGTCCTGAAAAGCGGGATCGGTACAACTTCTGATTCTTAAGAGATTTTTTCGAAATTAAAAAAAAATTTTGAAATTTTTTGGAAAAAATTACTTCTGCCCCGCTAAATTTTACTTTTGCCCCGCTAATTTTACTTTTGTCCCGCTGTTTTTACTTTTGCCCCGCTAATTTTACTTTTGCCCCGCTAATTTTACTTTTGCCCCGTTAATTTTACTTTTGCCCCGTTCATTTTACTTTTGCCCCGCTGATTTTACTTTTTCCCCGCTAAATTTTACTTTCGCCCCGCTAATTTTACTCTTGTCCAGCTGATTTTACTTTTGCCCCGCAAAACTAGTTTTCGGGAAAAATATGCTACTTTCGCCCCGCTTATCAGGCATTAACTATATTTCTTTAATTCAAAGAAATTTTCTTTCAATTGAAGAATATTTTTCCGATTGTTCATAGTGAAATTGTCACTTTTCAATATTTGAGAGTAGCCTTTGTTACAATATATATCTTTGTTAATAGCATAATAATTTTTCAACATTATTCACATTAATTATAAGATGTAAAGTTAGATTTATGCATATATAATAGCTTTTCCGCAGCTGTTAAGCTACAGTTATTAGATAACAAAACATTGGAATTATTCCGATAATTAAGTATATATAATTATTCGCAAGTTTACAGGTGAGCTATAGTTATCGATTAAGATGAAAATCTATTGTCTTCTTAGGCAAAATATCAGACACGTTTTGTCTGTTGTTTACAACAATAATTTTTTTACCGAAGTTAATTATTTTTATTTAAAATGTCTACTATCATAGTAATATTTTTTGTTGAAAGTTCATGTTTTCGGTTATAAAATCTCGAATGTCTTTTCAAACCTTCGACTTCTTAGCTGAAATACCCTACTTTTTTGTCGAAAATGAAAAATCATTCAACTTAAAATCTCAGGAATATGGTATCAACGTTAATGTTATTTAAAAGAATTTATTTTCTTTCTCTTTACATTCTTATCATTTATGATTGAGAAAGTATTAAAATCGTCCGAAATTTCTCACCTCAGCTTTTCACGGATTTTCACGTGTTGAGACCCACTGAAGCCAAAAATCATGTTTTGGCCACACTCGTTTCACAAAATTTTACTTTAAGCTTTTTTCATATTCGAAGAAAATTTTCACAAAAAAATTCAATTATTTTTTGCAATATACATACAGCTTTTGCACATTTTCAAAAGCTCTTTATCAATCATTTGACCCAAATATATTGACCCAAATAATTAGTTACCGACAGACAGAGAGACATACAGACGGACAGACGACGTCAACAAAACTTCATCCGTTCAAAAATTGAGGTGTGAAATTTCGGCCTATTATACTACTTTCTAAATCATTAATAATGAGAAATGTGAAAATAATCACATATTTTAATGAGTGAAGACTTAGTGTATGCATTAGAATTTCAATTGAAATTAAAAATTCTAACTAAAGTTTTTAATTTTTTAAAATTATTAATCCTAATTTAAAATAAATTTTCCTAATTTTGAAGGTTTCAATTAAAAATCATTCAACATCGAAGGCTTTTGATTATCAATTATATAATCTTCATCGGTTAAATTCGATTTTGTTCAACTTCGTAAGCGTTCCTCATTTAAAAGATCAATTCATCAAATTCTGAAATTATTTCATTTTTATCGTTGCGAAATAGTAGCAATGCTTTGATTGATAATCCTGCAACCCTGACATTTTTACATTTGAAAAAAAGAAAACAGTTTTGAATATAAGTGAAAATTTAGTACTCGTACAAGTTTCTGGAGTTATTTTCTACATAGAATTGATTGGTGCGGTTCACTTCTAATCTAAGATCAATATTGATCAATTTGTATCAAATTATTTAATGAAAAATTGCTGTGACAAAGTGAAAATGTAATACATGTTTCTTTATGCATTTTAAGGAAACATTTATATTATCTCCACTACTTTACCACCGAGCAATTCACGCCTACCCCGAAAGGGAAACGGCTTAATGATATAATAATAATAATATTTTAATTCTGAAGTTAAGACGTAAATTTTCATTTATTATCAAAAATAAATCAAGCGAATTAAAGAAGAAATATTTAATACTTATTTTTATCAACATAATTTCTTTTATTTTTGTTTCAGGCCTGGGTAAGGTGACATTAGAAACAAAATACAATCCACACAACAATGTACTGGTAGTGCGCAAACCTAGTGTAAATATGGGAGAAGAATGGACAATTGAATTGCTAAATTAACTCGATCATTTAAGTTTCTTTTTTTGTATTCTATTCATTAAATATGATTTAATCGAAGAAAAGCAGTCTATGCGAAAGTTCATCCATCTGTGATTCCACACATATTGCATCAGAACAAATAATTGCATAGTAGTCATTAAAAAATAGCGCGTGACTCCCAAAATCTCAGGATGTTCACTGGCTTATAGATAATCTATACGTAATCGAGCGATGTAGGTTCGAAGATATTTATGTAAATGTGTTTCATCGTAATGTACATTTTTATATACAAGCCAACTCACAGTACATGCAATAGTTTAATAATAAAAATATGTTACGTTTCAAATCTTTTTTAACAAATTTATTTCTCAAATCCCAAGCATCACTTCATTCTAATTTACATTAATTTTAAGAATTATGAATGATGAATTTCACATGAAATCGGGTAGTCTAATTCTGGTGATGACACGGAATTATTTGGGGTGCAATAATTTCACCGAAAAAATGTTTTCGTGAACTTGAATATTTAGGTGATTTATGACAAAATTAATTGAAATTTTCTTTAAAAAGTTGTATATTCTGTAAATTGGCACTGTTAGAAATATTCTGAAATTTACGAAGTTATGACGTTAAAAAAATAACGGAAAATTTCACAAAATTTCCTATACTCTTGCGTAACGGCATCTTAAATTTACAAAATTTGTAACTCAATGTTCCGAAATTTTTCATAAAATCACGGAATTTTTCCGAAATTTACCTTGAATTACAAAAAAAGTTTCGTAATTTTCTGTTACAAGTTTCGAAATTTTCAAGTACTATGTATCAGAATTTCCGAAAACATAATTACCAAAACAGAAAATTTACGAAAAATGAAAATTTCCGAAACTTTAAATTAACAGGAAAATAAAACTACCGAAAATTGTTATGAACGAAATGGAAATTAGTAAATTCCCAAAATTAAAAATGAGCAGTTTCAAATCCCAATAAAAATTATATGTAATATTTTTTTCGATTAAAATAATGTTTTATTTTACAGGTATACGTGCACAGTTTTGTATTTGAGAAGTTCTTTTAAATTTAAAGCTATACAATATACACGATATAGAATAAATTATTATTCTAAGACGTATCAAAAATATTAAATTTAAATATTTCTTTTTTTGTTGGGAAGTTGAAATTTTTGCGATCAGAAATTTCGCTAATTTACTAATTTCATGAAGTTTAAACAGGGTGGCCACTCAACCGGGAAAAAGCCGGGAGAAAAATATTAAACCGGGAGATTTCCCGTATTTCATAAGCCGGGGTCCACAACTTATAAATCTCCCAAAGTTCCTCTGGCTCGTCAATCGGTCCCCAAGACTGATCACTTGAGCCTTTTGGGATGGGATAATTTACAACTTCGTCGTCTGCCTCTGCGCCTGTTTCCGGTTCCAACGCTCGCTCGTCCTTTTCTTGCACGTTGGCCTGAGCCTGCTTGCAGCCTTCCAGGTCCTTCTTTTTTGCCGCCGGTCCTTTTTCTTTCGCACTTACTCCAATGGGCCTCTTGCTCGGTCTAAGATTTTTATCCTTGAGGATTTGCTCGATCAGAGCATCTCCTTGTGCTTTCTTCACCGTATAAAGGCCCCGGCGTTGTTTCGTCTTCTCCTTCTCCTTCTCTTTCATGATTTTTTCTAGACTTGCCTCCGCTACGTTTTTGGGACTAGGCATACGTGGTGATTCCTGTATTTTTTTTATTTCCTGGGTGTCCTCTTCTATTACTTGTAGAGCGTTGATCGTCAGTTCCTCCATCAATTCTGCAGCCATCTCGCTATATTCTTTTGGATGTTCCGTGAGACTCAGCGTTTTTTTGTTTGATAGCGGTAGAAACACATCTTGCTCCTTATTACTTGCGTGGGGTGGCGACATGATGTGTATAGAGCTGGTTGAACGGGCTGATGAATTTTCACGTATGGTTTCCGCAGAGTATGCAGGTGAGATAATCACCACCGAACTCGTAGAGTGAGCCGGTGAGATTATACATGTGGCGCTCGTTAAGGCAAGGGCGATTTATTGCGCACCATGCTGACATGTAGTTGAGTTTCTTCCGCGTGTGCTCGGGACTCATCATCTCTCGTGCCTACTCTTCTGTCCTTTTTTCTAATTCCCAATTTCAGTGCATTAACTTCAGAAACCTTGGTATTCTTTGGTTTAATTGGTTTCTTATAGTTTCATTAATGGATCGAGATGTGGCCGTTATTGTGCGATGTGTGTGCGTGAAACTCTCTTCCGAGTTTTCCGTCTCGTTTTCAAGATCGCATTGGATGGCCATGTCGAAGTGGATATCCAAGGTTTCCAACTGTGTACTAGCGTCTGGCATCTTCGGTTTTTTCTCTAAAAATGACCTCTCTCAATTTCGGGACTTTTCTTGAGCCCTTCGGCCCCGTCCGCTTTCTCATTTTCCGTATCCCCTCCACAAATTTTCCTTCGGTGATACTTCCTCAGGCCATTTGCGTGGTACTGGCCCCTCTCCTTGTCACTTTCTATTCCTTGCAAGATGTATACATTAGGCGCTACTTGTTTCTTAATCCTGTATGGACCTTCAGACAATGCTAGGAATTTCGCCATTGTCCTTGTCGCTGGATGTGATACGTTGCATGCTTTAGCGAGTACCCACTCTCCCTCAGAGAAGGTGACGCCTTTTTTGTTTTTATTTAGTCTAGCCAGTTTTTTCCCTCGTTTATTTTTAATCCTATTGTGAAGTACGGTGAGTTGCTCTTGTCGATCCGTCATAGGGTGGGGCGGCGTCGGTGGTAGCAGGCGGATCCACCATCTCTTCGGTTTTCTTCCCCACAGGGCCTCATAGGGCGTGATTTCAGTTGTTTCATGATATGATTCGTTTTATATATACATATATATATATACATAATGACATCGGCTCTCAGTAGGACCGCAGTAAATCCCATTCATGGCCACGTCTCACCACCGTGAAATGGGTGGTATATATATATATATATAAAACATAACTCCTTGCTATGAAAATAGTATATCTGAAAAAGTATCTTCCTTCGATCTCTCTAGTATCTTAGTGGTTAAAAGTAAAACATATATATAAAAATGCAGTTCTGCATTTTTACCAAAAGTTAGTTTTTTGTATTGACGGATTCGTTATGAAAAGACAAATTGTGATGTAAGCTAACAAAACATGATAAATTAAAAATGTTTAATTTCTGAAAAATGATTTTTCTCCTTCGCTCCGGTGAAAATCGAACCTCACGCCTTCCGATTGCAAGTCGGGTGCTTTAACCGCTAAGCTCCTAGAGAGATCGAAGGCAGATACTTTTTTTAGATGTACGCTTTTCATAGCAAGGAGTTATGTTTTGAATGCAAGTTAAATTAGAAGGAATCTGTGTTATCATCGGAGTTGGTAACGATCGATCATATGTAGAAAACTTTCACGAACTGTAAAACTGTAAATCAACAATATCGGTCTAAGGTAACGTCTTGAATAACAGAAATTCTTAACGTCATTTCAGACTAGATGGAGTTTGAAAATTTATAAATTGAAAATTTTCAATTTCTGAAAAAAGATGTTTCTCCTTTTTCTCAGTTTCACAGTTCGTGAAAGTTATCTATATATGATCGATCGGTACCATCTCCGATGATAGTACAGATTCCTTCTAATTTAACTTGTGTTCAAAACATTACTCCTTGTTATATAAAGCGTATATCTGAAAAAAGTATATGCCTTCGATCTCTCTAGTACCTTAGTGGTTGAAGCACCCGACCGGTAATCGGAAGACGTCATGATCGATTCCCACCGGAACGAAGGAGAAAGATCTTTTTTCAGAAATAAAAAATTTTTGATTTATAAATTTTCAAACTCCATCCAGTCTGAAATGACGTTAAGAATTTCTTTTATTGGAGGACTTACCTTAGACCGATATTGTTGATTTACAGTTTCACAGTTCGTGAAAGTCATCCACATGCGATCGATCGTTACCAACTCCGATGATAATACAGATTCCTTCTAATGATAAATTCATTTTTTTTTAAATTAGTAATGTTTGGTTTCAGCATTTTCAACTGAAAATACACTAAATCCGAATTAGTAGAAATGTTACTAATGCAATTAGTAGCTTAATAAACTTGATAATTCATTGAGTAGCTTCTATACTTTCTGATGGCTCTTGAGTTTCAATTAAGAAAGTTTAATGTTTTCTTAATTTATATTCTGATTTGATATTGTTATAGAGTAATAATGTTATTTTGTCAACCATGGTAATTAATTAATTTCTTACGTTAGATTTTGACGTTTACTGGTCAAATAAATTGTTACGACACATGCATGATTTCAGCCGTTTCGACGCCTATGGAGCGGGGCTAAAGCTCTACTTTTTACACCCTAGGGAGTAAAAAGTACTTTTTACTCCCTAGGGACTGAAAAGTGACGTCAGAGGTGAATAATGAAAATTATACATCTGCATATCCGTTTTCAGTTATAACTATGATTTTAATCAATTAAGGCAGCCTGTAGACGGATCGCACTGGACCCGTCACAGTGAAACTTATGTTGTAGGCCCTGTCTTTTCTTTAGAGGGAAACGGCCCAGGCAAGTCTATTTTATTGATATGTAGATTCTTAAGGGACTGAGAACAAGTTTTGGGTCCA
This sequence comes from Andricus grossulariae, assembly GCA_011634705.1. Taxonomy (NCBI): domain Eukaryota; kingdom Metazoa; phylum Arthropoda; class Insecta; order Hymenoptera; family Cynipidae; genus Andricus; species Andricus grossulariae. The sequence goes on along the minus strand of JAABKJ010075445.1, from coordinate 166,461,989 downwards.
CAAAAGAAACTTACAACCCTCCAAATTTTGTTTGGATTCGTACTGATTAAAGTAATAGGTAATTACCAAACTTGTACAATCCTAAAGTAATAAGATGCGTTTTTCAGAAACTGTTAGGAAAATCGACTTTGAAATATTTCACGTACGTTACATGGACCGCAATGCGAGTCTTGCAACTACTAGTTAGATCAGGAGGTAGCGCTCTTAAACGGTGAGTCTCAAACATTTTCAACCCCAAAGTTCTTGCTGTAAACATTTTTCAGGGAATACTTTTTTATTTCTAAGTATTTGAGAAATAAAACATTTCACATTAGAAAACAAGTAAGAAGGTATTACAAAAAAATTTCATGAATTGATAATTTGCATTTTTTGGAGGTTTTTATATAGTAGAGAATGCTTTTTTGTCATAATTGTTATTAAAGCGTCTTCGCACTTGACTTATGTCAAACTTAATACTAAGAAACTGAACTAAGTGAACAAAAACTAAAACAAGGCTGTGTCTGGTTATTCTGGACAATTGAGAAAGTTGGAAAATGGGATGAACTTGTCCCGAAAATTCTGCTCGACAAGCCAAGTTAATGAAAAATATTCGGCTAGTCATTCCAATTTTCGGGACGACGAGACACTTTAGAAAAAAATAGGAAAATTTATTTGTAATTAATTTCTATTGGAGTATCAACAAGATTTTAATTTTGCCTTTGAACCACTGATTAATTAACAGAAAAATACTTTCTGTAAAAATAATTGAGTTCTACAACGCTTAGGTTGGAAAGGTTTGAAGCTCACCGTGCCGAGTTTGCAACCAAAATGTTCCGGCTGGAATGCTTCTGCAGGCATTTCCACCAATTTCACTTTGAGGTCCATGTAACGTGCGTGGATTGATTTGAAACGGGTTTTTTCAATAACTTCTGAAAAGTGCCTCTTATTACTTTATCATATAGAAGTTTGGTAATTAGCAATTACTGGAAGGAGTATGAATCCAAAAAAATCCAAAGTGTATAGGTTCCCCTTGTGAGGATCCAAGATTCGGAAAATTGATTTTTGAGTTTGTATTGTAGATGATTTATTTGTTATTATTATTATCAGGTAGGCAATTCATAACTTTCATTTGTTCATATATGTAATATGAATTAAAATTTTTAGAAATCCCCGCTGGAATTCTACAAGATCTTTTCTTCAATAAGGATGCGTTAAAATACATGAACTACGCTGGCATTGGTTCTTTTAATATGGCACAACTAATAAACAATATTTTTTTTGATGTTGATGCGTATATGACTAAAGAAACAAAAATAAAATATCTTGCGAAATCTGAATGCATTAAAAAGCAGTACAGTAGTTATACTGTTGAAGAAGTCGGCCTTAAGGTATGTATATGTACACAGAAGAAAACTGTAGGAGCCAACCATGTACTCCGTACTCTTTAAGGACTTACCAAAGTTTACTTCTATTTACCTTGTCAAATGCTTTATCTAGGTCAAAAAATGCACAGAAAACTTTCTTTCCTACTCTCAAGCTTTTTTCTGTGATCTGTCTTTTCGAAATAAATGATTTAATTAGGAAAAGTTACTTATATCACTAAAACTGACTGATTCAATGAATGACCGTAACACTTTAGTTACTGATTACTGAAAATTATTACTATTTATTATTATTTTATTTTAATTAATTTAGTTACTGAAAGTTACTGATTCGGTCTTTTTTTTACTGAAAATTAATTTTTTTAACTGAAATTTGATCTTTTTTAGTTAAAAATTCAACAATTTGGTTGAACATTCGTTTTTTTTGTGTTGAATTTCAGTTTTTTAAAATCTAAAATTGAAAACTTTCCTGGTTCAAATATCAACTGTTTTTCAGTTAAAATAAAAAATTTTTACTTTAAATATCACCTATTACATTTTTTGTTGAGAATTAATATTTTTAGTATAAAAGCTAACTATATTGTTGAAAAATCGTTCTTTTTTGGTTGAAAATTATTGTTTTAACTGCAACATTAACTATTTCATTTTTTGATGAAAATTTATATTTTTTAGTTGACAATTCAACTATTCAGTTAAAATATTATGTATTTTGTTGAAATTTTATCTTTCTTGGTAGCAAATAAATCTTCTTGGTTAAAAATACATCTTTTTGGTTAAATCCAAATGTTTTTTATTTAAAGTTAGTTTTTTGTTAACATCAACTGTTTTTTATATAAAATTGAGATCTTTTTGGCAGAAATATCATCTATTATATTTTTTGTTGGGAATTAGATTTTTTTATTTAAAATTCCTTTTTTTGGTTGATAATTAATTTTTTCAACTGAAAATTTATGTATTCCATTTTTTGTTGAAAATCCATCTACTTTGTGAAAAATTCTTCTTTTTCAGTAGTAAATTAATCTTCTTGGTGGAAAATTCATTTTTGTTATTTGAAAATTCAGCTACTAGGTTGAAAGTTGAACTGATTGCACGGAGAAAAATGGAAGATCAATTGGGCCATCTATATTGCTGGGACTATATTGCTGGGTCAACTATAAGGACAGCCCTTGAAGATGGCTAAAGCGACTATCTCTAGAAGGTTAAAACAAGAGGTTCAAATCGATCATTTCAGAGTGTCGATTTGGTCATCTCGAATGGTCGACTCTAGCGTCATCGAGAATCGAACCGATCATCACAGAGGGCGGAATAGATCATTATAAAGCGTCGAATCGCTTATCATAAAAGGTCTATTTGGTCATATCAGATAGTCAACTTGATCTCCTCGGACAGTCGACATGGCCATCTTTTGGGGTCGATTTGATTATCCTACATTTTCTATATTTGTTGTCCTTTTCCTACTTATTCCATTTTCTCTCTTATAAGAGACTGGGAATTATAACATTAAGTGGAAACTATAAAACCTGAAAATGTATATGGAATACATGAATTCTGAAAGCATTTTTTATTCTTTGTGGAGAGTGAGGTGTATGAGACATAATTTGATATGCAAAAACCGGGAAATATATGCTACTTTCGCCCCTATTTTCAGGGGCGAAAGGTGGCCATTTCGGTCGAGTGTGGAATAAAATATATAGTACTATTCCCTAAAAAATCAACGTGAAAATCAGTTGCTAGACTTCTAGTATTGAATGCGGGATTTTACATCTGCAGTTTTCTCCGTGTGCAGTTTATCAAACCATAAGGGACACATCACAATATGCATTGTAAACGACTTAACCTGGAATTGCGTCATCTTGTGTGAATTATTTAGTAGTTTATTTAACTACTATATATTACAAGGCAAGACAATTCAACGGCAAGCGATTTACAATATAAATTGCGCATGATCCTTTGTTTATTTAATTCAAATAAATCGTTCTGTTGTTTTATCAAAAACTCAATCATGCAATTTTAGGAAATCACACAAGGTAAGTAATCTTGCGTATTTTTCACATATTGACTTAATCCTGATCTAATCTGTTTCCGGATTACTTAATTTAATAAGGATCACCTAGATGCAAACAAATTTGGTCATCTGAACGAAAATTTTGTTCATTTAACAAAAATGTTTTCTGAAATCAACCAACTGTAGTCAACAAAACGATTTTCTTGAATAAAGAAACCAATTTTTCTGGATGCACGCTGCACACTAGGGTGGTCCAAAAAACGCCTTTTACCCTAGAGGATAAGCCCCCCCCCCCCAAAAAAGTTTTCATTTCCGGAGAAAAAAAATCCGTAATTTTTCTTTCGAAATTCGAATATTAACACGTGCCACCGGGCACTTCAAAATCCCAGTTAATTACATAGGGAAATTTTGGATTTTCGAAAAATTGAATTCATACTTCAGTGTATGATTGAAACGTGCCAAATTTTTTAGGGATTGAAGAGAAGTAACTATGAAATAAAACCATACTAATAACTTTTATTTTTAACCCATCCTTACCCCTCCACATCGCCTCAAATATGACCCAGAAATAAAAAAACTACATTTTTACGTATTATTGTTACTTTTTAGGAATTTCCGTTGTCTTTTCCATGCAAATAATTACTAATGGGCAATTTGAATATTTCCAATGACTTTTCAAACAATTTTTAATTGTTTGAACAAATGTATCTTAATTCAACAATTACTTATTCCCAAAAAATGTCAATAAATAATCGTATTTTCTAATTGAAATGTAATAGTCTGTTATTGTTTGGAGTAGTAAACTTTTTAAAAAACATGATGTAATTATTTAAACAATGACTTATTGTTTATTCTTAAATTTTTTTAAAATTGACCCAGGGATGTCCAGTTTTTTCTGAAATTGGTATCCTATGATACTTTTTGTTGAATAATTATATGATTTTGATACACATCTGTTAATGTTTAAGCAATTTTTATTTGCTCAAGCAGTAATAATTTTTATTCGTTCAAGCAGTTTTCTATTGAAAAATGTGGATCAATGATATAAAATATTACACATAGAATTATTTTCGTAAATATATTTTTTGTGTCTTGCAGTATGTCAGATTAATTGAAATATAATCTAAATCCATTTCATATGCAGTCTAATTACAACGCTGATCACAAAATATTATTTTTTGGCCGAAGACCATGCTTCTTATTTTCTGAACTGATTGATTAATTATTTTTTAAAAGTGTTTGTTACGTTGTGAAATGACTATATATTAATTAGATTTTCAAATGATATGTGCATATATATTTTAACTTTTTTTAAATTAGATTTAAAGGTTATTATTGAATTAAATGTACACAAATGCAATTTCAAACAATATACGTATATATAAGGTAAAAATTATTTGAAAATGTTTCAGTGAAAATTATAGATTAAAGCTTAAATGAGTATCTGAATTCGATTTTAAAAATCATATCTAAATACTATGTTTAAATTTTTTCGAAAATCAATATAAAAAGTTATTAATAATTCAAATTTTCAGTAATTAAATTTCATGTTAAAAAAAATATGTAGTAAAAATTATTTGAATGTTTCAATGAAAATAATAGTTTCATGCTTTTTATGTTATAAATAGTTCAATTAATTATTGGTCGATTCATTTTGTTAGAAACTTTAAATTAAATAAAGATTGAAATTAAATTTTTTTCAATTGAGTAGCATAAATTGATTATTTACTTGAAGGTTATGTAATTGAATATGGGCTATTATTGTTAAAATAAATGTTTATTTTTTCACTAAAATACCTCCATTGCAATTATATGATCTTTTCAAATGCTTGTGACGTTGTGAAATGACTGTCTGAATTCAATTTTCAAAATTATATGTACATATATTTTAGTTTCTCTTTAATTAGTATAAAAGGTTAATAATAAACTAATTTATAGAAATTAAATTTCTAATTTAAAGGAGAATATAATGTAAAAATTATTTGAATGTTTTAATGAAAATAATTGTTTAATGCTTTTTATGTTATGAACTGATTAATTAATTATTAACTGATTGTATTGCAACTTACATTTTCTGGAATTAGTTTAAAAGGTTATTAACAAACCAAATATTCAGAAATGAAAGTTCAAATTTGAAAAAAAAGACAAATTATTTGAATGTTTTAATGAAAGTTATAGTTTGATGCTTCTTATTTTTTGAACTGATTGATTTTTTTTTCATCTGATTATTTTTTTTCAAAATATTAAATTACATAAAGATTGATTTTGATTTGTTTTAAATAAGTACATATATATTATTTACTTCAAAGTTATGTAATTCAATATTTGCTATAATTTGTATAATAAAAGTTTGTTTACATTTAAAATACCTATATTCCAATTATGTAATTTCTGTGAATATTGGCTATAATTTTTATAATAAAAGATTATTTATGTTCAAAATACCTCTATTCCAATTGTATAATTTTTGTAAATTTTTGTGATGTTGTGAAATAAGTATTTGAAGTCTGCTTCCAATAATATATTTACAATATATATTTTATTTTTCTATGAAATTAAGTTAAAATGTGATTATTAATTCAAATTTTCAGAAAAATATAATGTAAAAATTATTGGAAGGTTTTACTGAAAATAACTGTTTATTACTTTATATGTTGTGATTTGATTAATTAATATTGTGTAAGATTGTGGCATATTCCAATTTCATAATTTTCAAAATGTTTACGATGTTGTGAGATAATTATCTAAATTCAATCTTCAACATTATATGTCACAGTAATCGTGATCTTAGTACCAGTAATGTTGACCCCGATTTTTTTCTTTTCTATCTACTTTGAATTAATTTAAATTCCATTTCATACTAAAAAATGCTAAAAAGAAATGTGATTTTTTTCTTCTAAATGTTATTTTCGTCAGATTTCATAACAATACATTAACCAAGTTACACGATTATTGGGACTTTCACAATTACTGGGACACATACCTCACTTGCGATTACAATAAACGACCTAAAATTAAACATTTATTTCTTTGAATTCTTCGAATTCTTTAAAGTTCCTAGAATTCTTCTGAATTCTTTTGAATCCTTTCAATTCTTTTTAATTTCTAGAATTCTTTTTAATTCCTTGAAATATTTTGAATTCCTTCAATTATTTTGAATTCTTTGAATTCTTTGGAATTCCTTTGAATTAATTTAATTCTTTTGAATTCTTTGAATTATTTTGAATTCATGGAAATCTTCTTAATTCTTTTAAATTCTTTTGTATACCTTGAATTCTTTTGAATTTCTTGAATTTTTTTGAATTGTTGGGTAGAATTCTAGAAATTCTCTTGAATTTTTCAAATTTCTAGAATTCTTTTGAATTCCTTGAATTCTTTTTAATAACTTAAATTCTTTTCAATAAAAAATTAGGTGAGGGGTCATGCACATGTTACTTCACACGTTTTTCCTTTGTTTGAATAAAGACAAGAATAAAAATGCGTAGAAGCCAAGAGGATACAATGACATAAACAAAAGAACATTGTGTGACGTATTATGTGCACGACCCCTAATTGGGTAAACATATCAGTAATCGTGATCTTAGTACCAGCTTGTATTCTTTGAAAACTTTTCAATTCTTTGAAATTTTTTGAATTCTTTGCATTAAAATTAAATAATAGGGTAAACATCCCAGTAATCGTGATCTTAGTACCAGTAATGGTGACGCCAATTTTCTTTTTTTCTGTCTACTTCGAATTAATTGAAGTTCCATTTCATACTATAAAATGCTAAAAATAAATGTTATATTTTTCTTCTAAATGTTACTTTCATTAGGTTTTTTTAACAATGCATTAACCAAGTTACACAATTATGGGGACCTACACGAATACTGGGACCCTTAACTTACTTAAAATTATAATAAACGACCTAAAATTAAATATTCATTTCAATTCTTTGAATACCGTTGGATTCTTCTGAATTCTTTCAAATTCCTCGAATTCTTCTGAATTCTTCGAGTTCTTTATATTCTTTAAATTTTTGTAATTCTCGGAATTCAAACATTTAGTATTCCTTAAGATTGAAATAAACGACAGAAATAACAAATTTATTTCAATTTTTTTAATTATTTGAAGACTTTTGCATTATTTTGAGTCCCGTCAATTCTTCCCAATGGGTTTAATTTAAAAATTGCATTGTTTCGAATTCTTTGAATTCTTTTGAATTTTTTTAATTCATCGAATTCAATAATTGGGTATTACTTAAGATTAAAACTAACGCCCTAAAATTCAAAATATATTTCAATTCCGTAAATACTTTTGAATTCTTTGAAGACTTCTGAATTCTTCTGAATTATTTTGAATTATTTTGAATTTAAAATGTGATTGATTTTAAACGATCATTTGAAAAATGTTTGAGTTTTAATGAGATTTCTTTCATTCAAATGAATCGAGGTTTTATTTTTTCAACATTTTTTAATAAAAAATCAATATTTCCTTGCAATTATTATGTTGACTTCTGGCATGGAATAAATATTTCTTTCATTTTAATGAATATACATTTATATGACAAGAATATTTTTTAAGTTTAAATTAAGTTTGCAAAGTGTCGATTGTGTTGAGTGTTAGTGTTGGAATACTAATGAGGGCAGCACTGCTTGGTGCAACCTCCATTTGATACCTAGCCTGTAAGTGCGCAAGTGCACCGTAGGGTGCGATCTTGAGATCGATACTTCAATCACTCTCTCTGTAGACAGTTAATGAAGCGGAACGACGAGTGTTAAATACAAACGATTTAGAAAACAAAGACTGTGCTTTATTTCTATAAACTGCAAAACCTCAACAGGTTATGGGCCCAGCACGCTTCCACTGCGCGAACTTGATACAGTGTTTATAGTGATTGTGTATTCTTTCCGCGAGTGATAAGTGAAGGATTAACGAAAAAGAAAACGGAGTGAGGAAAATTCCAAAAAGGACGCTCCGGCTCACGAACTGCGGAAGAAACAAATTATGACAAGGTTTTAACGAATTGTGACTAAAGTGAGTGTTTATTCTTTCTGTGAGTGATAAGTGAAGGATTAACAAAAAGGAAAACGGAGTTAGGAAAATTCCAAAAGGACGCTCCGGCTCACGAACTACGCAAAAAGGGCGCTCCGACTCACGAACTGCGGAAGGAACAATTCGAGATAAGGGTTCAACGAATTGGTAAAGTTTATTTTGAACGATATAGTTCATTTGATTGGATGCATGCATGATTATTTAACGATGATATAACGAAAGATAATTATTCAAAAATTATTATACGAAAGTAAAAGCATATACACGGCAGAAACGTATTAATTCAGGAATTAATAAATTAAAGTGCATTCATTGACCAAAATCTACGCACTTAACATTAACGTGCTATAATATAAGACGAAAACGGGTCGATTCCTCGGGTAGCATCAAGTTCGAGTGGACTCTGAGTCATCAGGAGTGGTTTTCCACCATCTTTCGGAGTCTGCAGCGGGCGGTTCTGCAGTCTGGGACTCGAAAAATATAACGGGAATCGTTCTGAGCCGACGTGCGACGCAGGGTGGGATCAGTGAAATGAAAAGCGGGACTCAGGCCCACGCAATAAGGGTGCTCGAATTTTCCAGGCGAATCGATCTTTACTGATCGATATCATCGACTTTTGAATCGATCTTTATTGATCGATTTCAATCGATTTTTGACTCGATCTTAAATGATCGAACACCTAGGGGGTTAGGAAGGATCGATAATATTGAATCAAACCTATAACGGTAGGGTGAAGTTGTGCCCTTGCATAGATTCTCCAAAGCATATTTTGTCCCAGGCGCGGTTACCTTCAAACTGTTATTCATCGGGCGCGTATTATTATATAAGAGAAAAGCATACGTTGTGAAAAAAGTTATGAAAGTCGGTAAGAAGTGCTGGTGCAAATAGCTTGAATCAAGGTGCACCCGGATTGTCGACTGATCATTGGTACTTATTTTGGCTGTTGGAACAATTTAAATTTTAAAAAAGTTCTCGCAGAATACGTGCTTAACTACCTGGTGCACGACCAGGTGCACCCGGATCGTGGACTATTCATTGGTACTTATTTTGGCAGTTGAAATAATTTAAATTTTGAAAAAGTTCTCGTAGAATACGTGCTAATGCTAAACTAAGTAGGTAACCCTTTTGGGGTTACTGGTAACGGTAACGAAGCTTGGTCGGACCTATTTTCAACTATAGGAATACGTGAAAATGTAGGTTTTAAAAATTTTTAGGTCGGTTTTGAGGCGTTGTGGGTAAGGGAAGTTTGAGTTTAAATTAAAAGCTGTTGTTATGGATTTATTTCCTAGAAACTCCTCTTCAATTCCTGAAAAAGTTTAGCAACATTCGATCAAACCCTGAAGTTTTAATGTTTTCAAACACAAAAATGGGGATTTTCTTTCTCCAGAACTGGAAACCTGTTTTTTTTTTGAGGAGGGGGGGAGGGGCATGCCCACTAGAGTAAAAAAAATTTTGCAAGGCATTTTTGGACCACGCTAATGCTCACCTTCAATTTTAAAGATAGAATCTTTCAGGTTGAATGATTTTTTATATGGAAGTATTTTTTTTAACATGAATTTTCAAATAAACTATTTGTAGCAGCTGCCTTTGTTTTTACTTTCCTTTACATTTTGGAGCTTCACAATTTGATCCGAAATCACAAATTAATTTAATAATGTAATTGAACATATAAACATTAGAATTTAAATTCCAAAAATTTCAATTTAACTATTCAAATTAGGCATTTTAAATCCATCTATTCATCAACTGTGTAAAACAAACAAAAAATAAAAAAAAAGTATGTTCCTCAGTTAGCCCTAGCGGAACAGCTTGGCTGAGATTTTGTCGACAAGATTCAAGCGATTCGATGGCTCAATTGTCTAGGGCGTGCGGCAGATATTTAGGTTAAGACTCAGGTTAAGGTAGTTTAGGTAGGGTTCGAATCCCCAGCGGGTGTGATTTTTCAAAGCATTTGAGCGTGCGATTATGTTTGTAAGTGACTGTGTGTGCAATTGTATAATTTCGAAAATAAATAAAGTGTAGTGACGAATAGATAAAACAATTTTTTGGCAAATTTATCATTATATTACATCATCTGTTTCGAACTGCTGTACCGAATAGATCACGGCTAGGATCGGATAGGACCCGGATAAATCTTTCAAAGCGCCTCTTACAAGTCCCAGATGGGCCCGAATACGAAATCAAAGATATTATAAGCCTAGATGCGGTACGGGGTACCGTCATAGGTACAGTGTACTATCATCATAGGTCATCACATTTTCTGCCATATCGAGGTGCTGCCCTCACCGTACTCCAAATTCGAGCGCTTATTTTCTCGTTCTTCGTAAAATATGAAGGTAAAGCAGTAGAAAGATTTTTTGAGGTCAGAATAGTTGACATGTATCGCTTCATAAACACTGCATTTTCGAATATAATAATAAATAGCGCAAAGTCTAGGCACACCGAAAATACATATTTGGAAAAAATAATGAAAAATTAAAAGAATCGATACCCAGCGTTGCAATTTGGCACTGATCAACCAGTTTATATCAAGCATTCTAAAGCACCTTTTACAGAGTTCTCCTTTTGTGGCAACGCTTCAATCCTACCTTCAACGATAAGCGTTTAATAAAAGCACTCAGATGACAAAATAAACTCCCGGCGATGCTGTTTGGCTTTGATTCCCCAGTTTTAATTAAGCAGTCTTAAAACACCTTATAAAAAATGCTTCCCAGTTGTCACAAAATTTGGTGACGTCTTCACGACATCGTTACGATATCTTTACGACAACTTTACGACATCCTATGTCCATGTTCTTAAGGTGTCTTTACGATATCGTAAATACTTCTCACGATCTGACGATGTCTTTACGATATCGTAAAGACACCTTAATGACATGAACATAGGATGTCGTAAAGTTGTCGTAAATATGTCGTGACGATGTCGTAAAGACGTCGTCGAATTTGGTGTCCACTGAGTTATCTCCACAGTAACATTCAACAATCCTTCCCAGTGGGCACAACATTTGGCGACGACTTTACGACATCATTACGACATCTTTACGACAACTTTACAAAATCCTATTTCCATGTCGTTAAGGTATCTTTACGATATCATATTGACGTCGTACGATATGATGATGTCTTCACGATATCGAAAAGACACCACACGTAAAGACATCGTCAAATTTGGTGCACACTGGGAAGAACTAACCCTATCACATTTAACGAACCACGTGTCAGCTGCCTGCAAATGAAACCGCCAAAAAAATTTCAAAATAAAAATAATTACCCCAGACAACTTTCTAAGACTCTAGTTAATATATCGATCCCCACAGTAATATTCCAAAACTCCTAGGAACTACCCCTATCACATTTAACGAACCAGGTCTCAGCTACCTAAACTACTAACTCCAAAAAAATGTCAAGTTAAAAATAATCACCCCGTACAACTTTTCAAGACTCCAGTTAAGTTCCAGTTAAGTTCTATTTGGAGTGGGGGGTCCGCCATGTTGTGTACTATGGAGAATTTGGAGTGGGGGGGGTCCGCCATGTTGTTTACTATGGAGAATTTGGAGTGGTGGGTCCGCAAAGTTGTGTACTATAGAGAATTTGGAGTGGGGGGTCCGCCATGTTGTGTATTATGGAGAATTTGGAGTGCGGGGTCCCCCATGTTGTGTACTATGGAGAATTATGTCTTATGTTTGATTATATTTTTTAGAGTAAGAAATGTTTATTATAAAAATTAATGATTTATGAAAATCGCAAGTGAAAATATTTCCAACTTAACCTCTAAAAATAAATTTTGGTAAGTAACTAAAGCTAAAGTACAGGTGAATTAACTAAAACATATTTTTCCTGGTTACAAGTGTTTTTATTTATTCTTGTTGAAAAAAAAATATAACATCTAGATTCTTAACTCTAAAGATATCAATATAGGTACCTGAGAAACGAAGTAAAAAAAATTACATCCAAACTCTTAATTCTATTCTATAAATAAGATTGCACGTGTAAGGTAGCGAGATTATTCATTACAAGTACGAGAGGGATCCAAGCGAAGAGAAACTGCTAAATTCGACGATCTACCCGGGCCAGATCATGCCAGCCCGATCGGGGCCAGATGGGTAATAGGGAAAATATATGGCGATTTCTGCGATGGATTATACTCACATCCTAATTAATTTGAAAACAATAAAAAAGTTACTTATTTCTAACCAAAAAGTGCCTACAAGTGACTCATGTTTTTTTTCTTGGAATCAAAAACATGCAATAAAATTCCATGAAATTCGCTTGAATTCCGGGTGATTTTGAGCGAACTCAGTATCAATTTATAAGAACACTTAAAATTAAATTCGAAAGAATCTAATTTTTACTTATTAACACAAGTACCATATCGTTCACATCGCCAAGAAACGTAGATTTCAAATGTAATATCATTAAATTAGTAATGGTCAAATTCGAACATTTTCATGTTACGTATTTTATTCCTCAGTAGAACAAAGGCTATGCAAGAAGTTTGTCAAGTTCAATGGTATGAATTTGTAAAATCAAAGTTGGACAAGTAATGTGGGAAAAAATAATCATAATAAAATACATAAAGGAGTTTTTTTTATTAAGTGTTGTACAGATAATTTCTAATTGGATTTAAAATGGGACATTAGATATTATACAACTTAACGAGATTATATTATACCGATAATCTCCTATGCTTGTTAATTTTTTATTAAAATCATTTTTCTTATAACATTAAATCCCTCCAAGGCTTATAATAATGTCTAATAAGATGCTTTAATTTTACACTTTATATATTTATACTTTAATTTTATACTTTATATATAATTAAAAAATAAGGTTAACAACCACTGCGGGGTCCTACTGGGAGCAACTGCCATCTAAAAAAGGACACCGGCTCCCAGTAGGACCGCGGTAAGTCCCACTCATGGCCACGTCTCACAACCGTGAGATGGGTGGTGGTATGTATATATATATATATATATATACTTATTTATTTATTTAAATACTCTTCCTATACATTACTGTAAACTAAAATACTATTCTACTGGAAATGAAAAATTAAATTAATTGTTTGTATAATTTCAGTTAAAAAATGATTAAATTAACTCAATTGATTACTTTGGAATTTTTCATTTACGGTCCTTATTTTTAAGCGCATATTTTCAATTCAGAGAATTTCAAAAGGAAATTTGGAAGATTGAATCCCTGAGTAAAAAGCTGTCTTGGTAAGTATAGGATCCAGTTCTTTTTTCGCGAAGAGGTATTTTTATCTCCCAGCTTTCTTTTGGTTCTCCCGCTAAAAGCTCGCGAAACCCACATTTTTTCACACATGAACAGATACAGAAGGGGATGAGCATCAGCAAACCCTTTTTGCAAGAAATCTATTGACTTTTAACAATATAATAAGTATGATGAGGAAATTTATGTTTCTAATAAAGAAAAATACAGAGATGTGTTTTATTATACATTAGCTGTAAAATTTAAATTATTTCAAGTACATTTAAATCGTTTATGATTTAATAATTTTTGAATTGTTAATAATACTTTTTAAAATTCAACCTATGCAAAATATAATAGCAAAATTCTCGTATAATTTTTAATATCTGAATTGAAAATATTACAGCATTGTGAAATCTGAAATTCCAAACGTTTTTGCATTTATTGTAACAATTCCGTAACAGTGTTACAACGATATGTGACAAAAAAATGTTTTTTGTATTATTGCGGCACTTAGTTTATATTTTAAATAATCCAATTTCACGCACGGTTCCCAACACATATAATCGCACGTTTAAAATCGTTGAAAAATCGCACTCGCTGGGGATTCGAACCCTACCTAAACTACCTAACCCGTATGTACCTAGCCGATCTCTTAGTCAATTGCGCTATGGTACCCCTTCAGCGTTCATGACGAAATCTCAGCTATGCTTTTTGGATGAAAAAGCCAGGGTCATCTCAGAAATATATTCATTATTTTTTAAATTAAGGCATATCATGAGAAGATGGGTTTAAAAAATGGTAAGGTGCAAAAAAGGGTATAACCGGTAAGCATGCAAAAAATGACCCCAAAGGGAATCCAATGTTTAGTCAGCCATTTGAGAGCATACAATCAACAAAAATTTGTTCAAAAATTTCAAACCGTTAGCCGCCATATTAGATGAGTTAGAGGGGATAACGTACATTTTAGTTTATAGTTTGTTTCTCTGTTTCTATCGTTAGAAAACATCTGAAAATATTCACAGTACTTCTTTCGGTCATTCTCAACGTGCAGGATTGTTTCGAAATAATTTTGGCGGGTGAATTCAAACTAAAAAAATATTTCAAAATTTTTGGTTGTATTTTTTCGTGTGATGAAACTCAAGTACTATATCAGTTTCTTACCATAGAATAGTCACCCAAAGAGCTATTATTGTAAACTTTTTCAGATTTTTCAATTCAGGGGATCTTAGTGCAAGACATTAAAAACTATAAATTTCGCATACTCCAACTCCTGCGAGGCCCATTGATACCTAAATATATTCGTATAATACAGTTATATAAGTGTATTTATACATTATTAGATACATTATATGTACATGATGTATATATACATTGTAACAGAAAAGATAAAATGATTATTAGTAGTAGGGCTATGTAACTACTTGATTACCGTAGAACAGAACCATCTGGGCCACTTACCGACCTAGCAGGTTCTGTCCCATGCTAAGTTACCGGCAGGCGGTAAGTGGTCTTGGTCGGTTATGCAGTTTCCTAATGTGACAACAGATGGTGCCACCGTCGGAAGTCACCGACATTCGGTATATTATCAGTTGGACCCCTGCTCAGTTAGCAATATAATGTGCGGTTCCGTGCTAAGTGGTCATTGAGCAGCAAAACAGTTCATGACCATAAGTCGGTAAAACAGGGAGGTCGGTAATTTTTTTATATCATCATTGTTCTATATGTCGGTGAGATCAGTCGGTAAAACAGGGAGGTCAGTAACTTTTAATATTATCATGTTACTACAGTTCCGTAAGGTAGAGAGTCGCAAGTGACTGACACCAGCAGATCTGACATCACCGAACAAGTAAGGGTTCTGCTTCATGCTAAGTTATCAGCAGTCTGTAACACACAGTGAGGTTGGTAATGCAGATTTCTGCAGCGATAGCATTACACCTTCGGTCTGTAAAGCAGAGAGGTCGGTAATTTTGAGGTTCTGTTCCATGCTAAGTAGGTAAAACAGTGAGGTTCCTATTGTATTCGTCACGTACCGGGCGGGCAGAGTGATTTACAGTAGTTGGCCGCCACCAACCGAATTCCTTTTTAATATTTTCTTCAAATTATTAACACTTTTTTTAAGTTATAAATTTTCTCATTATATATATTTTATGATTATAAATTATATATTAACATACTTTTCTGGAGTTGAATTCAGAAACGTTGTCTATTTTAGCGTATCTCATTCCATTTACGAGATAGATCATATTCAATTCAATTTTAAACTTCTAAAAAAAAAAGTTAGATATCTGAGATTATTGAAACCCGTAGATTCTGAATTTCTAACTTTCGCGGCGGCAGTTTCAAAATTTTCCCAATTTTGATTTCCAATTTGTAATCCCTTTCAGCTGGTCTACTTGGTAGCCTAGGCGCAGGTATAAAGGGAACTTCTTCAGGCATTTAAATCTGGAATCTGAGTAGCTTTAAACGAGCAGCACTGAAGCGGTACTGGGCAGTGCCGTTTGATTGGCGTTTCAGTGCCGTTCAATTGGCAGGGAACCTATAAATGACTTTTGTCAGACTTGAAAAAAAAAACACTGTTTGGAAGTAACTTACCATAAATTACTTAATATTCATTTTTAAAAATTTCCCTAAATTTACAGACATTTATGAAATTTTTCGGTCATTTATGGTAACTTTACAGGTAAATATGGTAACTTTACAGGTAAATATGGTAACTTTACAGGTAAATATGGTAACTTACCATAAATTATCTAAAATTCATTTTTTTAAATTTCCGGAAATTTATGAAAATTTTCGGTAATTTACAGTAATTTAATCAGTTATATATGGTAACTTTCCATAAATAACCGCAAAATTCTATTATCTGCAACAAAAATTTCCTTACAGTTTTTACGTTGAGTGGACTGATAATTGTAAAATGCGAGCTGACAGATGTATAATTTTCATTATTTACCTATTACGTCACTTTTCAGTCCCTAGGGAGTAAAAAGTAGAGCTGTAGCGCCGCTTCATAGGCGTCAAAAAGGGCTGAAATCGTGCATGTGCCATTAAAAATTTTTAAAAGGGCACTAAATATTTTGAGTAATATTTCTGATTGTTGCCTTTTTTAACCGAGGCGAGCTGTACTCTTAGTCGGGTTCGGGTTTGTAAAAATTTTGAACACGCCTAATAATAACCCAAATCGCTTTTGCAACACCCACCTCAAAAGTTGAACTGTTCATGCCACTTTTCATGACACTGACATAGGTAACTTTAAACACTGGTGTTGGTATCTTCTTGAAATAAATTTAGATTTAACTTGAGCAAATCTTCCAATGATTGAAGTTTTGTTTTTAAGGTTTCGTAGCCGTTTTCGTCCGTCGTATAAAAGGTCATAAGGGCCAACATTTGACACAGCAAAGGGGCATAAACCCCAAAAAGTTTTTTTTCATAGAATTTTTTTTGCGTCATTTGTTTGTTCAACAAAATTTTCTTTCCAAATTTTTTTTTCAAACATTTTTTTCAAAAAATTTATTTCAAACATTTTTTTTCACTAATTTTTTGTTTTTCAATTTTTTTTTAAACATTTTATTTTACAAAAAAAATTTTTTAAAACTGTAAACTGTTGTACACCGATACGGACAGTTTGATATACAAAGTTAAGTGTGCAGATATTTATGCTGATATGAAAGAGGATATGAAAAACAATATATGCCAATTCGATACATCAGACTATCCTTGAGAAAATGTTTCCGGAATGCCGCAAGTCAACAAAAAAGTTTTGGGTCCAATGAAAGATGAATGTTCAGGTCAAATTATTACGGAATTTACTGGATTGCGGGGCAAGATGTACAGTATCCGCGTAAGCGGTAAAGACATTATTGTTGAAAAATAGTACTGACACTGTTGCGGAGGGTTATTACAAATTAATGGATATCGATAATGATAACGATGATGACGACGATGACGTCCTTAGCGATAGTAATAAGGAACTTTTGGATTGTTTTGTGAAAGATTAGTTGCAAATAGTGCTTCAGAGGTTTTCTTAGTGTAATTATTTTGTAAATAGTTGTTATTATGATTTAACTTATTAAAAATACAATATATATATGTGTGTGTGTGTGTGTGTGTGTGTGAATTGCTTTTTTTATTCATCAAAACCTAACATCTAGTTAGTATACGCGTAGAATTTACATAAATTAAACACATAAGTTCATGGTTAGTTTAGCACTCATTTCTTCATCGTTGGTTTAACATCGATTCATCGTTGGTTCATCGTTGGTTCAACATTGGTACATCGTTTGTTTGGCATTGATTCATCGTTGGTTTAACATTGATTTATCGCTGGTTCCACATCGATTCATCATTGATTCGACATTGCACAAAAATTGATTCAACATTGCATTCATAAGCATAACTTGATCCACAGTGAATATCTCTGTTGTCCAGTTAAGAGTGTATCCTTTTTAAAAACGTGCTTGTGCTTGCTGATTCGAACTTTATCATCAACTTTGAACTTTGGCCTTCTCCTCAGTAAACTTCGCAGTTATTTCAGAGTTGCATTAGCTCCTCTCCGTCCTCGGTAGTGACATCTTTTGACTTCATACAGATTGATTGATGTTTGGTATTGTTGTACTTGAGGATGAGAGTAGGCAAAATGTCTATCCACATATAGTTGCCTCTCATGCTAAGCTGTGGCAACATCTTATTCTTGAGCGTGCGATTAAATCTTTCACAGATTGAAGCCTTCAGATCTGTATGCGCTGAGTAGAGATTGATGCTATATCGTTGCATAAGTTCTTTAAGATGTGAATTATAAAATTCTTTGCTTGTATCGGTTTTGTAAGTACTTTCGCACACGATCCTGCTCAAGTATAGATTCCATTGTTGAAGTGACATCTGGTCTACTCTTTCTTTTAACAGGAACTTCCCAGGCGTACTTGGAGAAAATATCTATAACGGCAAGTAAGTATTTGTAGCCATTATTCTCAAGGGAATAGGGTAACATTTCAACTGAATCTGCCTGCCACCTCTCGTCTATACCATGCGTTTGCACGTGATGGCGTGGATAAGGACTGACAAATCTATTTGGGTGTCAAACCGCAGGTTTTTCAGTTTGTCGTTGATTGATTCTTCGAGTAAACGTATCATCAAATTATTATTGTCAATCTCTGTTCGCATAGATGATGTGAGCCTTGTGCTTCCGCTTACGAGGACGATCGTCGTTCTGGATTAGTCGCCCCCCCCCGTTCTTCGCTAAACCATCGAACATGAACTGGGTTGAACTGACCCCCCCCCCAGCTTTGCGCATAACCCTTGAACACGAACGGGGTTGAAAACGAATTACTTTAAATACAGTTACAGTTGCAAATTCTTCAATTTTTTACAGTCACAATGACACCTTTGATTTGTTTTCTGCACATTCTTACCATCTCTTACATATGGATGAGCCTCAAAGAAGATTGAATCATATATTATTCATATTTTCTGTATCTGCTGCGTCCATTAATTAAAAAATAAACAGTGTATATGTACAGAAGTTATTATTATCAAAAGATTTCCATTATTACTTCAAATATTAACCGATTTTCATGAATATTTTTTTACTTTCTTCTAATTATATACAAATATCAATTCTGCTAATTAACCCTTATGACGGCAAGATAGAATCGTGACTTTTCTAACGTTACAGTCTTCAACTGAACGTTATGTAAGCGGCTCTTCTCCCGTTCGTTGACACCCTTATTGGAAAAGGCTTGACAGGAAGCAGCATAGACTTTTAAGAGTGATGAATTTTTATAATGCGGCATTTGCTTTTCTTTTCCGGAATCAATTCAGACTTTTTAGTTCAACACGATCAGAACTCCAAGGGCAAGTCCCAGTTGGTTCGAGGTTAAACTAATGTTTTTTTTATATATATTTTTTTAAATGGTTTTTCTGAGGAACGATGTTCGCCCGGAACACTGCGAAATCTACCAAAGGAAGAGAGAGAGAGAACCAGACTCAAAAATCTATCATCTTCTACCCGCCTACCAACCAGAATCCAGCCATCGCACCGTACCGACGCGGTCATGAGTGCAGTGGTCCACTGCACAACGTGGGCGACGAGCGGATGAGGTTCCTGCTCAGGTCAAAAGTTCGTACTTGTACATTTATTGAGATTGGAAAACTTTTAGAGGATTATATATATATATCATTACAAGTGGAGAACTGAAGGCCGATCCCGTAATAGAGCATTCAAGTATGTTGGCAGCGCCATCATACGACGAGATTTTTGAACGGCTGGGTGAGTCGTTGTGCCATGTTGTGCAATTACCATGGATAACAGTGTAAATATTTTAGGGGTTTCAGCTAAAATAACCGGATCAAGAAGAAGTTTTTGCGTAGTAGGCTTCTCAAATACGGACCATAAAAATGCGGAACTACAATTTTATTCTTTTCTGAGACTCTGGTGGCAAAAAAAGCCAAAACAAATGTGGTTAGCTGCTACCCTCGTGAAAAGAAAGATCAATTTAATACCACTTCAAGACCTGTTTCAAAGCACGTTTGGTCTTTTTCTGGTCTGCACTGTTCAGCCTGTACCTGCATCATTTTTATGGTATTGAAGTAGATACCACTCTTTCTCTCTCTGAAATAAAGATAGTTGTCTGTATCAATAGACTAGCTATACCTGAAGGTCCTAAAGAAGCTGGGTCGTCTTAGTACGTGACGTCACGAAGGTACCATAAAGCAGTAAAGATTATGGTTATGGGCCTGAATCGTGATGACCCTAAAATCGAGATCGAACCGGAGATGAAGTAATCTCGACGGCGTCGGGTGCTTAACTAACTGCCTGGAAAACGCACTTCCAATTTCAGCCGCTTTTCCGATGGCAAAACTAACGGTACTTGGCGGAAAAGGATACGCAGGAATTTTACCTAGCCCCAACGCTGGGTCTGGTTCACAGATGGTCAAATCCTGTACATTTCTTTATTGCACAGGAAAAATCTTTCATGTTGAACTAACTTGAATGTGAAAGCTGATAGTCAGAATAACTACATTACCCCCCTACCAGTGATAACGCTACATCGAAATAGGAATATGTCGTTTTTCAAAAGGACAGTTATATACGGTATGAATGCTATTAATTAACGTGAAATTGTTGCGAAATACCAATACAACTCGTTGTGAAATATAAATAAAAATCGTAGTTTAAAAACCAGCCTGCAACCGTTCGGGAAAACGAACTCTTCTACCGGATAGTGTGTTGAAGCGAGTTTGCTCGTCTCTTCTCTGTGGTTGCATTTCTGGCTGTTGAGGTTATCTTTTCTCTGCGTTTTTGTCGTGTAAATCTTCTCTGTTAGCTGCATTTTTATTTTCTGTATTTTCTTCGAGGATGAACGCTGGTTTTAATCTATCGAGGGAAACATTAACCTTTTTTCCTTTTATTAAAACCGTGTAAAATTTTTCGATTCGCTCCTTCACTTCGAATGGTCCATCGTATGTTGGTTGAAGTGGGCCACGTACTGCGTCATGTCTAATGAAGACAAAAGGTGAAGAAGATAATTCTTTAAAAACGAATGTTTTTCTTGTCCCATGCTTCGTCCCAGGAACTGGTTTCAAACCGCTCATTTTCCTTCGAAGATCTTGTACAAAATCGGAATTGCTTTCCTTGTTGCCCGTTTGGAAAAATTCGCCTGGTAATTTAAGGGTCGTGCCATATAACAGTTCAGACGAGCTCGCTTTTAAATCTTCTTTTATTGAGGCTCGAATACCTAAAAGGACAATAGGTAGGACCTCCGCCCATTCTTCGTCTTCGTGGCACTTAATTGCTGCTTTTAACTGTCGGTGCAACCTTTCGACCATCCCGTTTGCTGCTGGATGGTACTCTGTCGTACGCAGATGTTTACTTCCTATCATTTAAGCCAATTATTCGAATAGTTTTGACTCGAACTATCGTCCTTGATCGGTTGTAATTTTCAAGGGAACTCCAAATCGGGATACCCACTCGTTGATAAAAGCTCGTGCGACTGTCGCTGCTTCGATGTCGGATACCGAGATAGCTTCAGGCCAACGGGTGAAACGATCGACCGCTGTTAGGCAATACCTTTACCCTAAGGAGTGTGGCAAGGGACTCACGATGTCTAAATGCACGTGCTCGAACGTTCCATCCTTCTCGTTGAATTTTCCGACAGGTGCTGCGACGTGTCTCGTGACCTTTGCGCGTTGACAGGGAATGCAAGTCTTCGCCCACTTTCTGCAATCCTTATTAATCGATGGCCACATGAAACGTTTTGAGACAAGTTTTTGTGTAGCTTTAACCCCGGGATGCGCTAGACGGTGCAGGCTGTTACAAATCGCTTGACGCAAGTTTGAAATTTTTAAGGCAAAATCTTTATTATTGTAGGAAAAAAGCCGGGGGAACCTAACACTCCTAAAATCGATAATTTTCTATGTATCACATGCCCTTAAGGTGCATATCTGCCGGCACGTCGGTCCGATCGATCGGACCGCGGTCCGGCAGATCGCTTGCAGTCGGCGGGCATTTTGCTATCTGGGTAACCTCAAATTTTCTTCTGTAACAATTCATGCGACCAAAATCTTGAATTAATGTTACTTTTTTTAAACAAGTAGTAAGTGAAAATACCTAATAAATACAATTTATTGAATTCAAAAGAATTTACTTTTGTTTAATTTGTAAATTTCGATTTCACAGTAAATATATAATTATTTACCTTTCTCAAAATAGTGCCATCAGGTCCTTTTAGGATTTTTTCGTAGAGATAAAAAATGTTTACTGTAAATGAACTAGCCAGTTTTAACCGTAACATTTTTCCAAATTAAAACTTTTTGCCATTAATCTTTAATAGCTAGGTCTTTCAGAACGACGAAAATATTAATTTTTTCATATTCAGTTTCTATGAGTTCTCTTTTGTAACCTGATTTGCACCC
Source organism: Andricus grossulariae (assembly GCA_011634705.1). NCBI lineage: Eukaryota > Metazoa > Arthropoda > Insecta > Hymenoptera > Cynipidae > Andricus > Andricus grossulariae. Next base: position 166,439,466 of record JAABKJ010075445.1, on the reverse strand, counting down.
CGGAGCGATACACTTTGGCATAATTAATGTGATAAGCAAACATGAAAACACCAGTCGGAAAGTCCACGGAGCCATTTTTACAATACTTGCGCAAAGAAACCTTTTCATTGTTACATTTTTAAGAGTTGCAACGACTCTACATGACGAAAGCCATATAACCGTCAAAACAACACGAACTAACATACATTGACAGTTAACGGAAGTCCAATGTGCTACGTTTCGTCATTGAAATTTGATTCTCACTTCAGTCCTGTTTTGATCCAAAAAAGTAGTACACTCGAACTCCGAAGATACGAGAATCTCGGGAATCGGGAACTCCAAAGATACGATCGTGAAAGGGGCTCCCACTCCTGCGACGTTTATATTTCGGGGGTAATGCGTGAGAACGCATACAGGCCTATTGCGCGGATGCGCGCGTATGCAATTCGCAATGAACAAACGTCGAATTAAAAGCAGCGCGCGTTCGCGCGCGCCTCACTCTCGACTAGGGTGGCAAAAATTCCGCTCGCTCCTTTGGAGTCGTGACGCTCGTATCTGTGGAGTGCTCGCATCTTTGGAGCTCATATCTTTGGAGTTCGAGTGTACTAAAACGTCGTTTAGTGGCATCAAAATAAAGTGGCATTAGAATCAGGGATGGGTACGTATAGTACTTCACGTATATTACATGGTTTTCGACATGTATATTACTACGTATTTTACGTCCTTAGTTTTCAACAAATGTATTTTACATTCGATCACGTGACTATGTGGGTGGGATTTTTGAATTCGTTATTCTAAAAATACCCAATTGCCGTACATAAACAACTAATATTGAGCAATTAATTAATTATTCGTCATTATTTATCACTTTCCTAAGCAAATTATTTTAAAAAATAATATACGTGTTAATTGTACTTCATAATCCGCAACGTTTCCGAGTTTGTTTTCCGCTTGTTAACTATTGTTATATATTTTTCGAATTGCCATCTCGAGTGTTATATCCTTTGCACACATTCCTGTAGAAAAGGTTATGGAGCAGAGATATGGGAATGGAAAGAAAGGAAAGAGATTGAGAGTTTACAAGAAAGGTATATAAGGTGGACGATGGGAGTAGACTGGAGGACGCCGGGATATATGGTGAGAGAAGAAGCGCCAAGGGATAAATTAAGTACTAGAGCGGGAAAGAGGGTATGGAGTTTTGAGACGAAGCTGAGGGAGGGAAAGGGAGGGGAGTTTGCGAGAAAGTGTTTGATGGAGGTAGAAGGGAGGAGAGGGAGGGTGATGGAATTAACGAGATGGGAAGAAGGAGGGAGTTCTTTAAGGCTAGAGATATAGAAGACTAGACTGGAGTAAACTATAAAGAAATGGAAAGAAGGGAAAGACAATTAATTGAAAGATGGGGGATGATTGAGGACAGGAAGTGCAGAATCTGTGAATGTGAAGAGGAAACATGGGAACATGTATGGGAAGAATTTAGGAGAGGAATAGAAGATAAAGGAAGCTAGGAAGTTAACGTGGTAAAGATTCTAGGAGAGGAGGGTTTGGGGGAAGAGTGGATGAAGGAGTTAGAGGGTACTAGGGGAGCGAATGAGAAAGACTGAAAGAATGGAAGCAAAAAAAGTGGCAAAATGGAAGTACAAGAGAAGTGAAAGAAAATGGAAACGGAAGTCGCTTAAACTAGAAGTCGCTTCAAACAATAATTCGGTATTATATAAAATTGTGGCAAGTAGTACTTTACCAATTTGGACTGAATAAAAGTAGGCAAATTGACAATTTGGATACATAAAAATTGCAGTAAATTGCTTTTTGGTCATACAATTTTCTGTAAAATGAAAATTACGGACAATACAATTTGGACAATATACACGGGCCTCCAAATTAATCTGTTTACATTTCAAAGGTAAACAAAAATATGTTTAAAATATGTTAAATAAGACAAGTAATTTATCAATTATTTGTCTTGGGATTACTGTTTCAGATTATATGTAGCATAAAAATTAAAAACTGAAGTTCCAATAAAGCGCAAGAATAATACATATTATATATTGAACTGTATTGCGTGTGACGCCGAAATATATATATATTTTTTCTTAGTGAGCCCCCCGAACACACTTTTTTTCTCCTGGTAAATCATCAAGTCTGTGGCTCTCGGGTGGCTCGCTCACATCGAGTACCTACCTACGAGTAGGAGTAGACGGCCGCTAGTGGAGAGGTGAAAAACGATTTCTCAAATCGGTGCTCGATTGGCTTCCTGTAGCTACGAGTTCGCGCAGCCTAATCTTCTTCTTCTTTGGTTCCCGCTGTGGGGAGAATATAGCCTTAGGTCTGGAGTGTACTCCGTTGCTGTAAAAAGCGTCGACCTATCTGGCCACGTCTAGTAAGTCAGGTTAAACCAAATACGACGGTCTAGCTACCAGTCGAAACTGCGCACTGGCGCTATTCCTTAGTGGTCACGCATTCAACGTTAAGCCCGGGAAATAAGATTCCATTTAAAATTTTTATTTTTTATTATTATTTATTTATTTTACGTAAGTAAGCTGCAATTTCTCAGAAAACGTGCTATTAAGGATGTTGTATGACTGGATGGGTTGTGTAGTATAGATTCGAGAGAGAATGAGGAGGATAGAAAAAGGGATATGAAATTGCTAGAAGAGAGAGTGAGCAAACTAGAACTAAGGAATGAACATAAAGTGGAAGAGAAAGGGATTTTGGAAGAAGCCAGAGAGTGTGAGAGGGTTATGCATGAGCAGAAAGAAAGGTGACACTTGAGGCTGGTAGAGGTTGATAGAAGAATGGCAGGGGAAGAGAGAGCAAAAAGGAAAAAGAATATAATAGTGAAGGGTGTGAAAGTGAACAGTGAAAAGGAAGAGGAAGAGATTGGGAAGCTGATGAGAGACATCGGCGCACAAGTCAGAGTGGAAGGGATAAGAAGGATGGGAGGGAAGGAAGAGGAAAAAGAATATGTTTTTAGTAAAATTAGGGAGTGAGGAGGATAAGTATGAAATTATGGAGAAGAAGAAGTTTTTGAGAGGAAGAAATGAAATAATCGAAGAAGATCTGTCGTGGCGGAAAAGGAGAAGAAAAAGGATAATCGAGCGAAAGGCATGGACTAAAAGAAGTAAGGGTAATAGGGTAAGGTTTGAGAGAGATAGGATATGGGTAAACGGAGATATATGGATGTGGGACGATAATGTAGAAGATCTGAGGGAGGGTAGGAAACGGGTAGTGAATGAAGGAGACAAGAGAGAGGAAAAGGTGAATGCAAGTATCATGGGGAGGTTTTAAGACGACAAGAGGACTTGAATGCAAGGAAAAAAGGTGAGAAATGCAAAAAGAGCGACGTGAAAGTAGCGCTCTGGAACGCGTCAGGATTGAAAAACAAGGACTAAGGATTTTAGGTAGAATTGCAGAAGTGGGCTGTGATAATGATGAGTAAGACGTGGGTAGTGAGAAGGAGCGGAAAGGCATGAAAAGAATATTACCGAAGGCATATGAGTGGAAGATGCAAGCAGCGAGAAAGAGCATGTGAAAGGTAGAGAAATGGGTTGCATGGTTTTAGGGGTAAGAAAGGAACTGGTGATAGAGGAAGAAAAGGGAAAGTATAAAGAAGAAAAGGACGGAACAATGGATAGAAGAATAAAATTAGGAAAAGTCATTGTGAAGGTAGTATGCGCATACAGGAGACGAGGAGAAGAGGGAGGATGGAGCACAATAAGGAAATGGACAGAGGAAAAAAATGAGAGATTGGTCCTAATATTGGTGTGGGGGGTGGGGGGTTGAATGCATGGACCGGGGAACAAGGAGGAGGGGTATAGGATAGAGAAAAGAAGATGTTCATAAGAAATTTGAAGCAAAAGGAAACGGATCGGGAGGGTAGGATGCTTCTGGACTTGTTGGGAGATGAGGGATTGTTCATTTGTAACGGCAATACCAAGGAGGATGGAAAAGGGGAATATACGTACGCGAGTATATGGGACACTGTCATAGATTACATTCTGGCAGAAGAAAGAATAAGGAACCTAATGGTTAGAATGAAAATTAATAATAATCAATTGTTTAAACAATAGAAAGAAATTAATAAATAAATAAAGAAATAAATAAAGTTACTTGCAGATAATAAACTGCCATTCCGATCTCAGAGAACAGATTTAAAACGAATTTTATAGAAGAACATATTATTTAAACAAATCTGCTACCACCGGTTGATGTATATGTATAGAATATGTGGTAAAAATTTCAGACCAATCGATTCGGTAGTTTCGGAAATTTTTTAACAGGCTGTAAAAAATGTGGTTTCGAGAAAGTGCCATTTAAATGTATATAGAGCGCATAAAATAAACTAAAACAATTTTTGAAATGTATTTTAGGAGTATATTTATTGAGCATAACAAACCCTACATCAATATCTTTCTTAAAGTTAAAAAAAAAAATCACAAAAATAGCATTTTTTGCGCGCGTTCAGAAGTAGAACCCTGCCTTAACATAATTTACCAAAGCATTATATAAAAAAAACGGTTTAAAGAATAATATGAAAAAATAAATGAAAGTACAAATGTAAATTTTGGCGCACTTTTCATTTGGGATGCTAATTTAATACCAACCTTCTTAATTACTCAGTGAAAACTGGCTTGATCTCTAATGCATTTGATAGTCTATGTTTGTCCTTCCAAAACACAACACTTAACTTGTGAGTAAACATGTAGTTATTATATAATACTAAAGCCTCTATACAATTTTAAGGTTTCAATTTCAATCTTAATAACATCTATATAAAATAGGACAGATTATGCTATACTTCAATGAAGACTGAATTTTAATATAATTAAAAAAAAAAGAAAACCCCAATGTGGATAAACTAAAATTTTACTCGAAAATGGCTATAGTATAAACAATAGAATTGAAATGTTTTATGAATTTATTAACATCAATACAGGTAAAAAACGAAAAACGTTTTTAAAAAACTTTTTAAATATTAATAAAAAAAAAATGTATATGAAATTAAAATGTATAATTATGTTAATTTTTGACTAAGGTGATAATTACCTTTGAAGAAGACCTGCAATAAGGTCGAAACGTACGTTGGTAGATATGGCAAGTAAATTATGATTCTTTAACATCTGAATCCATTGCCTTTTTATGTGACCGTATGTCAAAATTAATTTATTCATGAAGCATAACTACGTTATTTAAAAAACCGATGGAAGAAAATTTACAGTGAGGAAATACTCGAATTCACTAAATATACATACATATATGGGGCATAATTTCTCAATTGTACCCATCTAGAAAATGAAAGTTGTCTGATCCGGCTAAAAATTGGCCCAATTGTACTCCTATTAGATAGTACTCCTCACACCAAAAATTAATCAATTTTGATCATTATTTATCAAAGTGGAGGGGGTACAATTTTTGGGTTTTTTAAGCAAAGCCTTACTTTCAAACATTTGTAACTGTTTTCCTATTGCTTTAAACACAATTTCACTACAAATTTTTCTGATAGACTTTTTCACAAGCTTTTTGGTGGTCGTAACGATTTTTTAAGAAGTCAAAATTTGACCCTAATTTTTGAAAATCAAAAGTAAATTAGACTTTTTTCCAATTTTGACACTTTTTTTTCTTCAAAATATTTTTAAAAGGAAGCTGAGATTCTTTCCTAGAAGACTTCCAATTTTCAGAGTTGCAAATTAATTCGTCTTTGAGTAATAGAACGATACGTAAACAAGCTGCCATGATAGGGCGGGTGGCGCGCGATCTCCCCTAGTGCGCTCTCGACAAGAAAATGCACGGAAATTTTCACAGGAATGTAGAAAAACAGTCCTTGTCGAAGGAGCAAACTTTTTCTTTTGTTAAATCATGAGGACTTAATTCAGGTACAGAGGGTTTTATTTTCGCATGCCAGGAAAGTGTCCTTTCCACCTTATCATACCGTAACCGCATTTTAGGTCAAGAAGTTCCAAGCGATAGGAGCGGGAACGCTCCAAGGGAGATAGAGTCAATGGTCCAAAACGAGAAGTGCCAAATTTTCTGGAACTACGATTTTCAGGCAGTAGTCTCCGTTGCACAGTCGAGGCCTGACATTTTTCTCCAAGAATTCGAGAAACGAACTATATTCGTGATCGAATTTTTGGCTCCTTCTGAATACATCACTGCCAAGGAGAAAGAAAAGGAGGAAAGGTATCAAGACCTTAAAAGGGAGGTGCAACGAGTATACCCAAAATATTCGGTACGAGTAATTGTCCTTGTGATAGGTGTTCTCGGAAGTGCGAAACTATCACTGGTTCGTAACCTTAGAGCCATACCCGCGTGCCAAAAATAAGCCACGGCACTTGCGAGATCGATGCAGAAATCTGTCATCCTTGGATCGCTTCTTGTCCTCAAAACACACGAGAGCTTCGCCGGCCTGTCGTCGTGATTTCGTCGTTTCCTGTGGCCACCTATCTCACGGTTCTGAGACGTGGCCATGAATGGGAGTTACCGCGGTCCTACTTGGAGCCGATGTCACTTTTTAGATGACAGTTGCTCCCAGTGGGACCCTGCGATGGTTGTTAACCTTTAGTTTTTCAATTATATATATACAAAAGGTTGACAACCACCGCAGGGTCCCACTGGGAGCAACTGCCATCTAAAAATTAGACCGGCTCCCAGTAGGATCACGGTTAAATCACACTCATGGCCACGTATCAGCACCGTGAGATAGGTGGCCACAGGACACGACGAAATCACAACGACAGGCCGACAAAACCCTCGTGTGTCTTGAGGACACGAAGCGACCCAAGGATGACAGCTTTCTGCATCCCTCTCGCAAGTGCCTTGGTACAGTCGTTGCAGCTCTCTTTTAAGTTCTTGATAGCTTTCCTCCGTTTCTTTCTCCTTGACAGTGATGTTGTATGCGGAAGAAGCCGAGAATTCGATCACGAATATAGTTCGTTGCTCGAAGTCTGGGAGAACTACGTCAGGCCTCGAGTGTGCAACGGAGACTGCTGTCCGAAAATTGTAGTTTCAGAAAATTTCGCACTTCTCGTTTTGGGCAATTGACTCTATCTCCCTTGGAGCGTTCGACAGGACAGGGTCGTGGCCAACACAGAAAGAGCGACAAAGATGATAATAAACCACTCTTAGGGCCGCATTATGTCTGTAGATATACGTCGTTCCTGCGTGGGTGTGACACCCCGATAGTATGTGTTCTAGGTACTCGGCGTGTGTATGACACGCCCTGCACCTATCGCTTGGAACTTCTTGAGCTAAAATGCGGTTACGATATACTAAGGTGGTAAGGACTCTTTCCTGGCATGCGAAAATAAAACCCTCTGTACCTGAATTAAGCCCTGATGATTTGAGAAAAGCAAAAGGCGCCAAGGTTTATTTGAAGAAAGGGAAACTTAATGGCGTCCCGGAAGACCCTGAGCTCGTCGACAGAAGCGCTATAGGACACGTTGGCGCTGGAGAGACCTATACATACCTGGGCCTGCCACAGAGCCGAATTTAGGACGTGACATCTATAAAGGATACTCTCCGATGCAGATACAAACATCGGGTGCCGAAAAGTTATGCACATGAGCAAAAGCATGCACCTCAAATCTTCCGTTCCGCAAACTTTACATCTCACGCCGTCAAGGTGGTCGCGGAATACTAAATCTTAAATGTCCTTACAACATGACTATTCTGGGTACAGCACATATAGTCGCAAATGGACAAGACCCTATTCTTAAAATGGTCAGGAAACACGAAGAATTGGGCAAAGGAGCGTTTCTGTACAAAGCAGCGGAGGAGGGTGCTGAAACACTCGGCCTTGACTTCAGTATCAGGGATAAGCAAAATGCATCGAATCCTATCCATCTCAAGTACTCACTCTTGAAGGGCCGGATGAAGATAGCACAGGAGAAAAACTTCCCCGAACAGCTCCTCGGCAAAAAGATGCACGGCATCTTGCACAGAAATGTGGAGGATCTGTCGATGCCGTATGAGCTAATATTTGCTTTCCTTAAATCACCCCGAGCATCTAGGACACATACTACCTAGTTGTTTAACTCATGCGAGAACGACCTACATCAAAAGGCACAATGCGGCACTAAGAGTGTTTTATTACCATCTCTGTCACTCTTATGGCATCAGCTTAAATACCGCTCCGCTAAACGCTGGTAGGGAAATAGAGTCAAGTGTCGAGAATGAGAAGTGCCGGATATACTGGAACTTCATATTCTCGACAATTGTTTCTGTTTTGCACTCAAGTCCTGACATACTTCTTCTTGACTTCGAGAAACGAACTATGTTCGTTACCGAATTTTCGGCACCAGCTGACCAAAACATTATAGCCAAGAAGAATGAGAAGACAGAGATGTATAAAGACCTTATAAGGGAGTTGCGATGGTTATACCCGGAATATTCTGTTAAGCTAATCGTCCTGATCAACGGCGCTCTTGGAGGTGCCAATGTTTTACTGGTTAATAGCCTGGAAAGCATCCCTGCGTGTCAAGAAAATTCTGAGAATCTTGCGGGGAAAATGCAGAAGGTGGTCGTCCTTGGGTCACTCCGTGTCCTTAGAGTACACGAGACTTTTGCCTAATCATCGTATTGAATTCGTCGCAGACTGGCCATCCATCTCACGGTCGTGAGAGGTGGTTTCAGCAGAAATTTAACCGCGAATTCGATGGGAGTGGGTGAAATTTTTAAGATTAGCACCTGCTTCCGGCGAAATCCTGCGGTTGTCCTTATGACCAACTTTTAACTATATATATATAATTGAAAACTAAAGGTTAACAACCACTGCAGGGTCCCACTGAGAGCAACTGTTATCTAAAAAATGACATCGGCTCCCAGTAGGACCGCGGTAAATCCCATGCATGGCTACGTCTTACAACCGTGAGATGGGTGGTCACAGGACACGATGAAATCACAACGACAGGTCGGCGAAACTTTCGTGTGTTTTGAGGCACGCACTTTTACTGTTTCGAGATCTACACCTTCTTCGTCAAAGAGGGCCATTCTTAGACACTTATCCATAAATATATTAAATAGCCATGAGGACTTAGTTCACAGAAAAAAAGCTGGGCTAATTTTTACTAGGATATTGATCCAAAATTGAGACGCTGAATTCTGTTGTCAAAAAGGACTTAAATTAAGTTCTTAAAGAAAAGAAAATTACACGAAGTTGCCCCGGAAATAGCTGAAGTAAGCCCTTAAAAAAATAAGACGCAGCGAAACTAATCCTATCTTTTTTCTGTATACTTTCGAAGTAAATTGAAGCTTCCAAAATTAATGTTCATGCTCTCTTCTAAAAAGAAGGCGTTATTGTTTTTGCGGTTTGAAATTGAAAGCTTATAAACTTGCACGGCTTGAAATTAGCCATAATACCCAAAGGTATATTATTAGGATTTTTTTTTTACTTTTTATATACGCGAATACTTTTTCCGTTAACGCCTCAACCGCACTACTTTCCGTATGGACGATTTCTTCAGATCCAAGTGGGAATACGCTCTTACTGTTCGTAGAATCTCTTCACGCCTGAAGAATCAAGCGAAGAAGGAGGCAGTCAGGTTGTACCAGTATACCTCTCTATGCAAGGAAGGCACTGCATCTACGCAAAGAAGCGATCGTCGGACAAATCGATGAAGCGTCCCCATACCGTTAGAAACAGATCGGCGCACCTGTACTGCTCGTTAAATGCAAAATCGTGTCCATAATTTAAATCCTTCTAACGTTAGATCACGTGCTGGCTTCTGTTGTCGGGCTCAGAATATGCGGAAGCTCTCTTTGGCGCCCAAAGCACGACTCTGGATACCAAGGGCACAAAAATCGCCCTTCCAGCGTCCGTTACTCCATGCTAAAGGAAAATAACAGTGATCCGATGGAAGGTCATCCCGAAAATGGAGCGAGAGTGAACTCATCTTCAACCGAAATGGCGCCAATTATTTCTAGACTCTTATACCCAGAGCTAAGGAAACGATCAACCTCCTCGTGATACCTAATTCATCACATATAAGGCCTGCTACCAATTATACGTATCTCCATATAAAGTTATTCTTGCCCATTACAACTTCTAGAACATTGTTACTAAACGTAAAAATTTTAATGTAAAATGTTTTTACTATGGTAAAACATGTCTGGAATTTCAGTTTTATGTATAAGATTTGCTCAGCAGTGATAAATACAGTTGTAAACTTATTTCTGACACTCAGCGAATGAATATTTCCGAGTACTGCTACCTGAAGATAGAATTTCTAAATATATATTTTATAGAACACTGCTTTGAATTAATGCATGAGATTCCTCTCCTGAACTGGAGGACATGGTCTTACTATTGTAGAGAGGCGGATACGTTATTCAAACGGAAACGATATTTCAGTTCAGAATATCATAATTCTTTTGCTCTGAATCATAACAACCTTCACCCGGAGTAGAAACCGTTATTCATGAATTTCGTAACCGTTGTCTGCACTCTCTTAAACTGAACCAGTGAAATTGTCACTGGTTGAATCAGTATTTTGAATTATCACTGGTGAACCAGTGATTTTGAAGTAAATGATAAAAAATACCCTTTTTCAGCAGAAAACAAAATTATTTTACCAGAAAGATCTATTTCAGATATTTAATTATTAAAAATCCAGAGGTAAAAACAGGATATATTCCACAAATGTCGGTAAACCCCGGAATATTTTTAGGGAACGCAGTAGTAACTATGGATAAAGATAAAGCATTTGTAAAAATAGCAAATACTCAATCAGAACCAATAGAGCTTCAAATACCAGAAGTAATTCTAGAATAATTTGAAGAACTAACAGAACAACCATTTAATTTACAAAATTCAAATACTTTTACACCAATAGAAGATCTATTTTACGATTATACAAATTCAGAAGATTTTCCATTTCAAACAGAAAGAATTTACAATACTTCTTACAAAGAAAGAACAGAGGAAATTATAGATCTACTTCGTTTACAACATGTAAATGCGGAAGAATGAATACATGTAGAAAATTTAATAGCAAAAAATGCGGATAGATTTCATATTACCGGAGAACGATTGACCGCTACCAATTGTCTCCAACACAAGATACCAACGACCGACGATCACCCCGTGTTTACACGCCAATATCGATTTCAGCCCATTCGTAAAGAAGAACTACTGAAACAAGCGAATGACCTACTTCGAAACGAAATAATTAAACCTTCGCAATCCCCCTATAACACTCCTGTATGGATCGTCCCCAAGAAAGAAGATTCCAAAGGAAATAAAAGACGGAGAATGGTCCTCCATTTTCGCAAAGTCAACGAAAAAACTATTAGTGACACATATCCTCTGCCAAATATTCATGAAATGTTAGACCAAGTAGGGAATGCACAATACTTTTCAATTTTCGATTCAGCATCAGGTTTTCATAAAATTAAGATGAGTGAAGAAGATTCCTATAAAACAGCTTTTTCAACTACTTATGGTCATTATGAATTTGACCGAATGCCATTTGGACTCAAAAATGCTGCAGCCTGTTTTCAACGTCTAATGAATATTACCCTGTCAGGTTTAATTGGAACTGAATTATTTGTATACCTAGATGACATTGTTATTTATGCAGATTCTTTAGAAGAACATCAAAGGAAATTTAATACACTAATGAATCAATTACGTGAAGCAAATTTAAAATTACAGCCGCACAAATGCGATTTTTTACGACCCGAAGTAATTTATTTAGGACATATTATCGATAAAGATGGTGTACGCCCAGATGTAAAGCAAACTATAGCAGTAAAAAACTTTCCAGTCTCCAAAAATGTTAAGAATATAAAACAATTTTTAGGTTTAGCCGGTTATTGTCGACGATTTATAGAAGGATTTTCGAAGAAAGCAGCACCTTTGAATCAGCTTTTGAAGAAAGAGGTACCCTTTAAATGGGCCGAAAAACAACAAAAAAGCGTTTGACATTTTAAAACAAGAATTATGTTTAGAACCCCTGTTAGAAAGGCCCGATTTTGATAAACCATTTATCCTTACCACCGACGCTTCAGGTTTTGCAATAGGTAGAATTTTATCTCAAGGCGAAATCGGGAAGGATAAACCAATAACATATGTATCCAGAGCACTAAATGTTCACGAGGTTATTTCTGAGATGACCCTGGCTTTTTCAGCAAAAAAGCATAGCCGAGATTTTGTCACGTACGTTCAAGCGGTTCCATATCGCAATTGGCTAAAGCATAGGCTAGGTACATACGGGTTAGGTAGTTTGGGCAGCGTTCGAATCCCCAGAAAGTGTGATTTTCCAACGGATTTAAGCGTGCGATTATATGTGTAGGGGACCGTGCGTGAAATCGGATTATTTAAAATATAAACTAAGTGCAGCAATATTACAAAAAACATTTTTTTGTCACATATCGTGGTAACGCTGTTACGGAATTGTTACAATAAATGCAAAAACGTTGTAAGACCGTCATGGAATTGTTACGGATCGATTACAGAACAAATTCACATCGTAACCCTGTTACATATGTGTTACGGCACTATTACGGAACAATGTTACTCTTTAAACCTCTTCCTAAATTGTTCTAAAAATATTTGTTAACATATAACGTTGTTCCAGAATGGTTACAGAACAATCACAGAACAAATTTACATCGTAACACTGTTACATATTTGTTACGGCACTATTATAGAACATAGTTACTCTGTAACCCTGTTCCTTAATTGTTCTAAGAATATTTTTGATACCTATAACGCTGTTCCAGAATTTTTATATATCTCTGACAGAACATGGTTCTGTAACAGCGTCTCAGAACTTCTACGTCCATTTGTGGACGACGTTACATAGACCATGGTCTAAGTATGTTCTAATCCTGATACAGAACATGTGTCCGCTGGGCTGTGTAGCAATCAATGTTGACAACGTAAAATGACTAATACTGTGTTTTTGAATGCTTTTACCCTTGTTATTATTCGAAAAACAATCAGTAATAACAGCGAAACGTGCATGTGAAAAGGGATTAAAAATGTTCTATTTCATGGTCGATTTGGGGTATCCAAAATTTGTCAGGAAAATATTGTCGCCACTGGGTAAAGGAAGGTATTCAATTTAAGAGATAGCTTCTACTGCTCTGAAAATTCAAAACGCGAGGACAAAAACGACATCGAAAAGGATTCAATAATTGTCACGTCAACATTGAACAGGAAATATTCGAATGCTTTTCAATGCAAGCCTTCTCACCGGGATGGTTCAGCGCTTCTTTCCGGCGCATTTGCACTGACGCTGACGTAACCAGTAGAGAGAGAACAAACGATATCGTCGACATATATCAGGCCCCTGGCGGTATCCATCGTCCAGCCTATTAGATATTTCATATTTTCATTTAGTATGCGTGAAATGGCTGCATGCTGAGGGTGAAATTATTGAGTACGGACATTACCTTGATATTTACCGGATATGAAAGGCAGCGCCCGTGGCGGCCAAAGCCTAAAATCCCTGAGGGATAGAAATTTGAAGTTTACATAAGATAGCATGTGTGCATTATTTTTAAATATAATAAATGCATAAATGATTGCTTCAAAAATGTATATAACATTTTTCAAAACGAAGCAAAATAATAGAGGAAATTTTCCTGCAAAAAGATTTTGTGAAAAATTTGTCTTTTCATTCCAGCTAAACCCGTTCTAGTTTCGTTGTTGGTTATGAACATAACCTTAAAAATTACAGTCCTTGTCGAAGGAGCAAACTTTTGCTTTTCTCAAATCATCAGGGCTTAATTCAGGTACAAAGGGTTTTATTTTCGCATGCCAGGACAATGTCATTTCCACCTTAGCATACCGTAACCGCATTTCATGCCAAGGAGTTTCAAGCGATAGGTGCAGAGCGTGTCATACACACACTGAGTACCCAGAACACATACTATCGTGGTGTCCCATCCACGCAGGAACGACATATATCGACAGACATAATGCTGCCGTAAGAGTGCTTTATTACCATCTTTGTCGCTCTTACGCCCGTGTACTTCAAAAGCTAGGCGCACCGCGAGAGCTCGTGAAAAATCATGAATATTGAACTCAGGCAAAACAAATACAGCGCGACATCAACTACTGATTAAACCAAGGATCCCTTATAACAGATGATGAAACTACTGAGCATTAATCGAGGACAAATGAAACTCTAAGGACTCCTAATAATTCGATTCGCGAGAGGAGTCACAGTATAGTTAGAAGAAGTAGCCTTCAAGAGAAGGTATAATCTGGTTTAGTAACGCTAACCAAATGGCAGCCTTTTATTCTAAAACTAAGCTAGATGAAAATTCCTGTACAGCAACCTCGGAGGATCATGAACATGTTCCTGTACCGGAAACTGCACACAAACCTGTACAGGTAATTTTGACGGTTCCTGTGTAGGAATTTGACGAAGGAAACTATACAGGATTCTGCAAAGGCACCTGTACCGACAAAGAAACCTTTTAATGATCCTGTACGGCTTCCTGTACAGCTTTCATTACAAAGAAAATTGAGGCGCAGGTTCCTGTGCAGAAACGTGTATAAGGTTCCTCACAGAAAGACATCAAAGGAACCTTTGAAAGGATCCTGTGAAGAAACACATATAGGGTCCCTTGCAGAAAGCCATCGCGAAAACTCATGTCGCTTACAGCTATAAAGTTGCTTTCCTTTTATTCCCTCGAAGATCCAACTCACCATCGAGAGAGCCAAGCAACTAGCGGACCCTCGCGGATGAGTTCCTACGCAGGTTTATGTATAGGATCCTAAATATGTTCATGTACATGAACCCACACTTCAATTGACTCTGGGAAGGTACCTGTACATGATCATTCACAGGTTACCTTGTATGCAGGTTCCTCTGTAGGATCATGTACAGTTTCCTTCGCCAAATTCCTGTACAGGAACCGTTAAGATTACCTGTACAGGTTCGTGTCCAGGAACATGTCCAGGATCATCCGAGGTTCCTTTACAAGAATTTTCAGCTGGGGTATGTGGAGGAACTTTACACACAAAAATACTCGACGTTATGTTCATGTTTTAAAACAAATTGTGAGTTCTTACAATAATGCTAGATATTATTGTATGAGAATGACGAAAGGACCTTACTAGAGCATAATGTGTCCGAAACAATTTTCGCGCATGCGCAGTTTGAACAGGGCTTGCTTCAGGCACTAGTGAAAACGCTGCGCATGTGCACTTTCGAGATGAGGTACTTTAGATAGGGTACTATATTAGACAGGAATATGCAACCGCCATATTGGTTCCTGGACAGTTTGCGGGAAACCATGTGAAAAGCCTCTGTGGCGATACTAACCAGCGCGAGCATAAGGTCACTCATGTATTTTATATGGATGACCTGAAGATCTATGCCTCCGGTAGAAGCAAACATCAAACTGCAATATATATCGTCAAGAAGTACACAGGAGAAATTGGGATGGACGTTGGATTGGATAAATGTGCCAAAATTCACCTGAAGAAAGGGAAGATTGTTGGCGTTCCCAAGGACCCTGAGCTTGTGGATATAAGTGTTATTAGACATCTTAACGCTGGAGATACCTACACATACCTGGGCGTGCCGCAAAAGCGCATTCAGGAAGTAACATCAGTGAAGGAGTCTCTCCGAAGCAGATACAAGTATCTTCTTCGACAGATTTGGTCTTCCAATCTGTCGGCGTTGAACAAGGTATCTGCGACTTACATGCTTGCCATCCCGGTTCTGGTCTACTTGTTTGGGGTAGTTCAGTGAACGAATAATGAGCTGATGTCCCTTGATATCACCACACGTAAAATCATTCATATGTATAAAAGCTCGCATATCAATTCGTCAGTTCCGCGATTATACATTTCACGCCGTCAAGGTGGACGCGAACTTATGAATCTACAGTGTCTTCATAAACAAATTGTTCTAAGTACAGCTTACATTGTTGCGAATGACAGAGATCCTCTCTTAAAAATGGCCAGAAACGACGAGACGATTAGTGAAGAAGCGTTTCATTACAAAGCCGCAGAGCAAGCGGCCGAGGCCCTTGGATTGAATTTTAACATCAGAAGTGAGGAAAGTGCATTACTTCATCTAGACGCTTCACTTCAAAAAGCCGAAGTGAAGAAAGCAGGGGTTGGAAGGTTTCACCAACAGCTACTCGACGAGAAAATGCACGAAAAGGAGCAAACTTTTGCTTTTTTCAGATCATCAGGGCTTAATTCAGGTACAGGGGGTTTTATTTTCGCATGTCAGGACGGTGTCATATCCACCTTAGCATACTGTGACCGCATTTTATGTCAAGAAGTTCCCAGCGATAGGTGCAGAGCGTGTCATGCACATGCTGAGTACCCAGAACACGTACTATCAGGGTGTCCCATCCACGCAGGAACGACGTATATCTACGGACATAATGCGGCCCTAAGAGTGCTTTATTACCATCTTTGTCGCTCTTACGGTGTTGGCCGCGACCATGCCCTGCCGAATGCTCCAAGGGAGATAGAGTCAATTGTCCAAAACGAGAAGTGATAAATTTTCTGGAACTACGATTTTGGGACAGCAGTAGTCGTCGCACACTCGAGGCCTGACATTGTTCTCCAAGACTTTGAGAAACGAACTATATTCGTGATCGAATTCTCGCTCCATCTGAATACAACATCACTGCCAAGGAGAAAGAAAAGGAGGAGAGGTATCAAGATCTCAAAAGGGAGCTGCAAAGACTGTACCCAAAATATCCGGTACAAGTAATTTTCCTTGTGATAGGTGCTCTCGGAGATGCGAAACTATCACTGGTTCGTGACCTCAAAGCCATACTCGCGTACCAAAAATATGCCAAGGCACTTGCGAGATGGATGCAGAAAGCTGTCATCCTTGGGTCGCTTCGTGTCCTCAAAACACGACCTACTTTGACATTCCTTTTCACTATCGCGTACAGAATACTTACTCATGCAAGTCAATATTTACCCTCATCTATCTTTTCTCCACAGAAAGAATTGGCTATCCTTTCTCGTCCATAATGTTCTATTTGTCAGCCTATCCTTATCCATCCGCGACCTACTTTGACATTCCTCTTAACTATCGCGTACAAAATATTTATCCATGCAAGTCAATATTCATCCTCATGAACCTTCTCACCACAGAAAGAATTGGCTATCCTTTCTAATACATGATGTTCTATTTTTCAGCTTATCCTCATCCGTCCGCGACCTACTTTGACATTCCTTTTAACCATCGCGGATAGTATACCCATCCATGCTAGTCAATATTTATCCTCATGAATCTTCTCCCCACAGAAAGAATTGGCTATCTTTCTGATCCATAATTTTCTATTTCTCAGCCTATCCTTACGCATCCGCGATCTACTTTGACATTCCTCTCAACTATCGCGGTTAGAATACTTATCCATGCAAACCAATATTTATCCTCATGAATCTTTTCTCCACAGAAAGTATTGGCTATCGTTTCTTATCCATACTGTTCTATTTGTCAGCCTATCCTCATCCATCCGCGACCTACTTTTAAATTCCTTTTAACTATCGCGTACAGAATACTCATCCATGCAAGTCAATATTTATCCTCACAAATCTTTTCTCCACTGGAAGAATTGGCTATCAGTCCTAATCCATAATGTTCTATTATTCAGCCTACCCTTATCCAACCGAGACCTACTTTGACATTCCTTTTAACTATGTCAGTTAGAATACTTATCCATGCAAGTCAATATTTATCCTCATAAATCTTTTCTCCACAGAAAGAATTGGCTATCCTTTCTCATCCATAATGTTCTATTTGTCAGCCTATCCTTATTCATCAGCGACCTACCTTGACATTCCTTTTAACTATCGCGGACAGACTGCTTATCCATGCAAGTCAATATTTATCCTCGTGCATCTTTTATCACAGAAAAAATTAGCTATCCTTTCTAATCCATAATGTTCTATTTCTCAGCCTATCCTTATCCATCCGCGACCTACATTGACGTTCATTTCCACCATCGCGTACAGAATGCTTATCCATGCAAGTCAATATTTATCCTCGTGCATCTTTTATCACAGAAAGAATTGGCTATCCTTTCTCATCCATAATGTTCTATTTGTCAGCCTATCCATATTCATCAGCGACCTACTTCGACATTCCTTTTAACTATTATGTACACGATACTTGTCTATGCAAGTCAATATTTATCCCCATGAATCTTTTCTTCATAGAAAGAATTGGCTATACTTTCTAATCCATAATGTTCTATTCCTCAGCCTATCCTTATCCATCCGCGACCTACTTTGACATTCCTTTTAACTATCGCGTACAGAATATTTATCCCTGCAAGTCAATATTCATCCTCATAAATCTTTTCTCCACAGGAAGAATTGGATATTCACCCTAATCCATAATGTTCTATTATTCAGCCTATCCTTATTCATCGGCGACCTACCTTGACATTCCTTTTAACTATCGCGTACAGAATACTTAACCATGCAAGGTATGCAGACATAAAGTGTTGAAAATGACAAGTTTGATTATCGATATTTGAAAAAAGTAAAACGCCAAAAATCTTCTTTATTTATCCTACCAATTAAAGACCAGATGAGAATTTTTCGCAATACCCCTGAAAACCACCCTTATGGTATGCAGACGTAGAATGTTGAAAATGACAAGTTTGATTGTCGGTATTTGAAGAAAGAAACCGGCCAAAAATCTTCTTCTTTATCCCACCAATTATAGACCAGATGAGAATATTAGGCAATACTCCTACAAACCACCCTTATGGTATGTAGACCTTTAATGTTGAAAATCACAAGATTGATTGTCGATATTTGAAAAAACAAAAACGCCAAAAATCTTCTTTTTTATCCTATCAATTACAGACCGGATGAGAATGTTCGGCAATACCCCTAAAAACCACCCTTATGGTATGTAGACCTAAAATGTTGAAAACGACAAGTTTGATTGACGATATTTGAAAAAACAAAAATGCCAAAAATCATATTTTTGATCTTACCAATTATAGACCAGATGAGAATATTAGGCAATACCCCTAAAAACCACCCTTATGGTATGCAGACCTAAAATGTTGAAGATGACAAGTTCGATTGTCGATATTTGCAAAAAGAAAAACGCCAAAAATCTTCTTCTTCTTATCGTACTAATTATAGACCAGATGAGAATTTTCGGCAATACCCCTAAAGACCACCCTTATGGTATGCAGATCTAAAATGTTAAAAATAACAAGCTTTATTGTCGATATTTGAAAAAAGAAAAACGCCAAAAATCTAATTTTTTTATCCTATCAATTATAGACCAGATAAGAATGTTCGGCAATAGCACTAAAAACTACCGGTATGGTCGGCAGACCTAAAATGTTGAAAATTACGAGTTTGATTGCCGATATTTGGAGAAAAAAAACGACAAAAATCTTTTTTTTGTTTATTCTTCCAATTATAGATCAGCTGAGAATGTTCAGCAATACCCCCAAAAATCACCCTTGTGGTATGCTGACATAAAATGTTGAAAATGACAAGTTTGATAGTCGATATTTGAGATACCAAAAACGCCAAAAATCTTATTTTTTTATCCCACCAATTACAGAGCAGATGAGAATGCTCAGTAATACCCCCAAAAACCACCCTTATGGTATGCAGACATAAAATGTTAAAAATGACAAGTTTGATTGTCGATATTTGAAAAAAGAAAAACCCCAAAAATCTTCTTTTTTTATCCTACCAATTATATATAGACCAGATGAGAATGTTCGGCAATACCCCTAAAACCACCCTTATGGTATGCAGACCTAACATGTTAAAAATGACAAGTTTCATTGTCGATATTTGAAAAGAAAAACGCCAAAAATCTTTTTTTATCCTACCAATTATAGTCGCGATGAGAATGTTCGGCAATACCCCTAAAAACCACCCTTACGGTATGCAGACCTAAAATGTGAAAAATGACAAGTTTGATTGTCGATATTTGAAAAAAGAAAAACGCAAAAAATCTTCTTTTTTTATCCTACCAATTATAGACCAGATGAGAATGTTCGGCAATACCCCTAAAAACCACCCTTATATTAATTTAAAAAAAAACAACGAATTTTCAACAAAATAGTTAAATTTTCAACAAAATACATGAATTTTTAGGTATAAAAGATCAATTTTCAACAAAAAATGGAATATTTACATTTTCAGCTTCAAAAATTAATTTAAAATAAACAAAAAAACAGATATCTAACCAAATATATCATTAACAAAAAAATTAATGTTTAACCATTAAATAATTTGTTAACCACAAAAAGATCGATTTTTTACCAAAAGTGGAAAGGTAATGTTTTTAGTTTAATAAAAAAAAAATTAACAAAAAACAAAAACACGATTTTTAACCAAATAATTGAATTTTCAATTAAAGAAGATAAATTGTGAAGCAAAAATGGAATAGATACCTTTTCAGTTGGAAAAATTAATTTTAAGCAGAATGGTTTAATTTTCTACAAAATACATGAATTTTTAACTAAAAAAGACCAAGTTTCAACCTAAAATAGAACAGTTACATTTTCAGTTAGAAAAAAAATTTCAACCCAAAAAAAAACGAATTTTCTACAAAATAGTTAAATTTTCAATTGAAGAAATGATTTTTCAGCTAAAATTATGAATCTTTAACCAAAAAATACATTTCTAACCAAAATGTTGAATTTTCAACCAAGAAGATTACTTTTCTACAAAAAAATACGATTTTTTTACAAAATAAATTAATTTTCAACCAAAAAGATGATTTTCATCGAAATAGTTAAATTTTCAATCAAAGAAATGAATTTTTAGCTAAATTTATGTATCTTTAACCAAAAAAAAATATTTTTAACCAAAGAGTTGAATTTTCAACCTTTCTACCAAAAAAGACTAATTTTCAATAAAATATTTAAATTTTCAACAAAATAGTTAAGTTTTTAATCAAATATTTAAATTCTCAACGAAGAAGAGTAAATTTCTCCCCAAAAAATACGAATTTTCAAACAAAAAGATTAATTTTCAGCCAAGAAGACTACTTTTCTACCAAAAAATAAGAATTTTTAACAAAATACATGAACTTTCAACCAAATAGTTGAATTTTCAATTAAAGAAGATAAACTCAAAGCAAAAATGGAGTAGCTACATTTTCAGTTAAAAAATTAATGTTCAGCAAAAAAAAAGAACTTTCAGCAAAATACTTAAATTTTCAAACAAAGAAATGAATAGTCAGCTAAATTTATGAATCTTCAACCAAGAAGATTACTTTTCTACAAAAAAAAAACGAATTTTCAACAAAATAACTAAATTTTTAAGAAATACATGAATTTTTAACAAAAAATATAAATTGTCATCAAAAAATAGAGCAGTTACATTTTCAAGTTAAAAAAAAAAAAAATTTCAACCCAAGACAAAAATGAATTTTCAAAAAAAAATAGTTAAAATTTTAATTAAAGAAATGAATTTTCAGCTAAAATTATGAATCTTTAATAAATAAAAAAAATTAATTTTTACTAAATAGTTGAATTTTCAATCAAGAAGATTAGTTATCTACCAAAAAAGTACGAATTTTTAACGAAATACATCAATATTCAATCAAAAAAATAAATTATCAACCAAGGATATTACTTTTCTACTCAAAAATACAAATCACAATTTTGAAGATTTACAATTGAAAATTCTTAAATTTGAATGATTTTGGAAATCAAATGTCATGTTTTTAATTCTAAATCTTCAAAACTGAAAAAATTTTGAATCGAAAGCATCAAAATTACTTTTGGTAAATTTGTAAATCAAGAGACTGTTGCATTTTCAGGATCTATAAATAAAAATTCTTAAATTTGGATGATTTTGGAAATAAAAAGGCAAGTTTTCTATTCTAAATCTATCAAATGGAAGAAATTTCGTATGTAAAGCATCAAAATTATAGAATTTTTTATTGTGAATTGCCAAAATTAAAAACTGTTAACTTTTAAATATCTAAAATTCAAATTTTTACAATTTTAAAGAATTACAATGGAAAACTCTTGAATTTCAAAGATGAATAAATGAAACTTCTTAAGTTATCAAATTAAAAACCCTTCAATTTTAATGTATACAATTTTGAAGATTTTGGAAATCAAGGTCATGTTTTCAATTCTAAATCTACAAATTTGAAAAAATTTATAACTGAAAGCATCAAAATTTCTTTTGGTGTTTTTTTAAATTAAGAGACTGTTGCATTTTAAAACTATATTAATAAAAAGTCTTAAATTTGGATGATTTGGGAAATAAAAAGGCAATTTTTCTATTCTAAATCTTCAAATTTAAAAAAATGTCTAATTGAAAGCATCAAAATTACATTTGGTAATTTTGTAAATCAAGAGACTGTTGCATTTTAAAAATGTATAAATAAAATTTTTTTAATTTGGTTGATTTTGGAAATAAAAAGTCATGTTTTCAATTCTAAATCTTCAAAATTGAAAAAATTTCGAATTGAAAGCATCAAAATTTCTACAATTTTCAAGATTTACAATTGAAAATTCTTAAATTTGAAAGATTTTTGAAATCAAAGTCATATTTTCAATTCTAAATCTTCAAAATTGAAAAAATTAAAATTGAAAGCATCAAAATTACTTTTTGTAGTTTTGTAAATCAAGAGACTGTTGCATTTTAAAGATGTATAAATAAAAATTCTTAAATTTGGATGATTTTGGAAATAAAAAGTCATGTTTTCAATTCTAAATCTACAAAATTAAAGAAATTTCGTATGTAAAGCATCAAAATCACAGAATCTTTAATTGTAAAATTTAAAACTTACAATTTAAATTTCTACAATTTTGAAGGTTTACAATTGAAAATTCTTCAACTTCAACGATTTGCAGTTTAAAATTAGTCAATTTTGATTATGTATAAATAACTGTTCTTAAATTGTTATAACTTTGATGATTAAAAGTCAAGTTTTTAATTTCAAATCTTCCAAATTAAAGAAATTTCGAACCCAAAGCATAAAAATTATAAAAATTTTAATTTTAAATTGTCCCAATTAAAAACTCTTCAATTTAAAAGATTAAAAATTGAAAGTTCTACAATTTTGAAGAGTTAAGATCGAAAACTCTTGAATTTCAAGTTTTATAAATGAAAATGATTAAATTGTGCTGATTTCGATTCCCAAAAGTCAAGTATTCAATTCTAAATCTTCAAGATGGAAGAAATTTCGAATGTAAAGCATCAAAATTACACGATCTTTAATTGGTCTTCAAGTTTAAATTAAATTTGAATCTTTTTAAGGCTTCTAAAGGTCTCTTAAACTTGATCGAATTTTTTATAAAAACTTGTAATCTTGCTAATAAAATATTTATATTTAAAATCGTCCATATTATTTTTCAAAATTTTAGGAAATAATTTCAAATGTTTTCAAATCTTTGTCAATTTCCTCTTAAAATTTATTTAAAATAATGAAAAATCAGTTAAAATTTTCCCAGGAATTTTACGAAATATTTTTCATTTTCTTGAAACATTTTAAAATTCTGAAAAAGCTTATTTTTCTAGAAATCTTCAAAAATCTACACATTAAATGTTTTATATCAAAGTGCTGGGCACCTTCGTTCCATTGATTATTATTATTGAATATATTATTCTAAATAAAATTAATTTTCAACAAAGTAGTCGAATCCTTGACCAAAAAAGATTAATTTTCAATCAGTTGCTATTTTAACCGAAAACACAAATTTTCAAGAAAATACTGGGATCCTTAACAAAAATTGATCAATGTTTAATACAAAAAGACAAATTTGCAAAAAAATAGTTCAAATTTTATACTTAAAAAAATTTTTCAGTTATGGAAGAAAAAAAAATTCACCCAAATTATTATTTTTGGGGGATAAATAATTTAAAATACAAAATAAAATCTCTACCAAACATTTTTTTTCAAGTTTATTTGTTCATTTGTTTTTGAAGTTAAATAAATGTATAATTTTCCTAAGATTCTTGAGAAAATTCAAAAAAAATTTAAGCTTTCTGATATGTCGAAAATGTATAATTTTTTTTATTTTGCAGAATTTCGAAAAAATTTTAGGAAAGATTCTAGTCAGTTTGAAAGATATTCAGGGCTTTCAGAAGTTTGGAAGAGAAATATGTCTTAAATTGACTCAAAATATTCCTAAAATTTTGAATAATCTTCCAAAATTAAAAAACTTGTTCTTAAATTTTCCAGATATTTTCAAAATTTGTAGACATATTTTGAAATTATATTAATATTTATTTGTAATAATATTTTGCAAAATAAAAAATCAGTTCAAGTTATCCCATGAATTATGAGAAATATTTTTTATTATCGTTCCCATTCTTTTTCGAAATTTTAGAAAACAATTTAAACTCTTTTGAAATCTTTGTCAATTATCTCTTAAAATCTGTTTAAAAAAAATCAGTTTAAATTTTCCCACGAATTTTAAGAAAGGTTTTTCATTTTCTTGAAGCCTTTTAAACTCCTCAAAAAGCTTCGAAATTTTTTTCGAAATCTTCAAAAATTTCCATTTTGTTTTAAATTTTTTGAAATATTTTCGCATTTGAAATTGTTTTAATAACTATTTCTGAAACTTTTGAACTTTCTAAATATCTTTTAAAATCATTGAAATTTTTCAAAAAATTTTCTTAAAATTCTGTTAGGACGATCTTAGAAATCTTTTGTAATCTTTTAAAATCTGTTTTCATCTTTTAAAATGATTTTAAGTATTCTCTTAAAATAAATTTTTCAGAGTAAAAAATCGGTTCAAATTTTCCCATGAATTCTAAGAAAATTGGTCTATTATCGTGAATGCCTTCAAAATCCTTGAGTCGCTTGAAACCTTTCAAAATTCTTAAAAGCCTACTTTTTTTTTGAAATTGTCATAATCTACATTTAAATTTAAATTTTTTGAAATCGTTTCAAATTCTTTAAAATCTTTTCTTAAATATTTTGTAACATTTTCCAAACTTCTTTATATTTCTTGAATGAACTCAATTATTTCAAATTTGGCAATCGTGCAAAAAATCTTCTTTCTTTTTCAAAATTTTAGAAAATCATTTAAAATCCTGCAAAACAAAAACAATTTCCCAACAATCTTTTTAAAAAATTTTAAATTCCTATGAATCTTTAGAAATTTTTTTTTATATCCTGCAAAACAAAAACATTGTACCAAAAAATCTTCATCAGTTTTCGAAATCTTATGAAATCTGTTTTAATGTTCTCTTAAAATGAATTAACCAAATAACACATAATTTAAATTTTTTCACGAATTTTAAGAAGATTTTTTTTATTCTCTTGGAACCGTTCAAAAGTTTAAAAGTCCTTTTTTTCAATTTCCAAAATTCTTCATTTTCCCTTAATTTTCTTGAAATTGTTTCAAGTTTGAAATTATTTTTGAAATCCTTTCAAAAATATATTTTTTTTTTTCAAATCTAGCAACAAAAATTGCTTTAATATCTTCCAGATATTTTTTCGACAATGTTGGGAATATTTTAAAATTTTCAAAACTCTTTTTCAATTTTACCCTGAAATTAATATTTTTAAATAAAAAGTCATATACAGTTTTTCGAGGAATCTTTAAAAGAAAACTTTTCTATTGTCTTGAAGGCTTTCAAAACTCTTAAAAAGCTCCTTTTTTCGAAGTCTTTAAAAATCTACATTTTGTTTTAAATTTCTTGACATTATTTTGGAAATTGTTCAAAATTTCTAAATATAGTTTAAAATGTGTTAGATTTTTCCTAAGATTTTTTTTTAAATTCTGTAAAATACAAAAAAT
Source organism: Andricus grossulariae (assembly GCA_011634705.1). Taxonomy (NCBI): domain Eukaryota; kingdom Metazoa; phylum Arthropoda; class Insecta; order Hymenoptera; family Cynipidae; genus Andricus; species Andricus grossulariae. The sequence goes on along the minus strand of JAABKJ010075445.1, from coordinate 166,413,798 downwards.
TGCCTTAAAATCTTCCGGATTCAATTTTGGAAATATTTTGAAATAATTTTCAATTTTATCTTGAAATTATATTTTCAAAGTAAAAAATAATTGTTTGAGAAATTAAAAAAATTTTGTAATCTTGCAAAATAAAAAATTTTTGCTTTAAAATCTTCTACATTCTTTTTCAAACATATTTTTTGAAATTTTTTCAAAACTTCTTAATATCTTTGGAAGTGATTCGAATTTTTCATAACTTTTTTTAACTGAAAAATTTAAAAAATTGGTTTAAAATCTTCCAGATTCTTTTTCGAGAATTTTGGAAATCTTTTTAAATCTTTAAAAGAAAACTGTTATTCTCTTAAAACCTTCCAAAATTACTAAAAAGCATCTTTTTTCGAAATTTTCAAAAATCTAAATTTTGTTTTAAATTTCTTGAAATCGTTCCAAGGTTTAAATTATTTAAAAAAATTGTTCAAAACTCCCCAATATCTTTTAAAATGAGTAGAATTTTTCTTTAAACAAATTTTTAATTCTGCAAACTGAAAAAATTGCCTTAAAATCTTCCACATACTTTTCCGACAATTTTGGAAATCTTTCGAAATGTTTTGAAATCTTGTTCAATTTTATCTAGAAAAGTTTTTCATTCTCTTGAAAGTACTGGAAAATTTTATATCTCATAAAAATGTCTTGGAATCTTTTAAAATGTCCCAAAAGATTTTAAAAACTTTGAAATCCTATTTAATTATCAAAATAAATAAAAAATTCCTGGGAATCTTTTAAGATTTCCTAGAACATTTCAAATCCTTTGAATTCCCATTAAGTTACTAAAATCAATGAAAAATTCCTTAGAATCTTTAAAACTTGTTCAAATCTCTTATAATAATTCAAATGCCTTGAAATCTTTTAAAATACTATAAAATATTTTGTATCCTTTGAAATTACTTCAAATTAATCAAATCAATTAAAAATGTCTCGGAAACTTTAAAAATACCCTAACGTACTTCATTATTAATTAATTATTAATTAAGAATACCTTGGGCTCTTTTAAAATTCCCTAAATATTTCTCATCCTGTGAAATCTTTTTAAATCCTTCAAAAACCTTATAGAGCTCATTAAAATGTCTTCAAATCTTTTAAAATACCCTAAAATATTACAAATCCTTTAAAATCACTTTAAATTACTGAAATCAATTAAAAATTCCTTGAAATATTCAACACTTTTTCAAATCTCTTATGATCATTCAAAGGCTTGGAAATCCCTGGAAAATGTTAAATCTCTTGGAAATGCCTTGAAATCTTATCAAATACGCTCAAATATTTTAAATCCTTTGAAATCCCATTTAATTATCGGAATAAATTTAAAATTCCTGGGAATCCTTTAAGATTTTCTAAAATATTTCAAATCCCTTAAAATTCCTTCAAATTATTGATAAGAATTAAGAATTCCTTGGAATATTTTAAAATTCCCTGAAATAATTCAAATAATGTGGAATCTTGTAAATTATCCTAAAATATTTCAAATCCTTTGAAATCCCATTGATTTACTGAAATCAATGGAAAATTCCGTGGAATATTTAAAACTTTTTAAAATATTTTAAAACCATTCAAATGCTTGGAAAAAACTGGAACATTTTTAACCTCATAAAAACGCCTTGGAAAATTTAAAAATACCCTACAATATTTCAAATCCTTTAAAATTCCTTCAAATTATTTATAAAAATTAGGAATTCCTTATGCTCTTCTAAAAATCCCTAGGCTCTTTTAAAATTTCCCAAAATATTTCTAATCCTGTCAAATCTTTTTGAATCCTTTTAAACTTTATACAGTTCATTAAAATGCCTTGAATTTTTTTTAAATACCCTAAAATATTTAAAATCCTTTGAAATTACTGAAATACTTGAAATCGTTAAAAATTCCGTAAAATATTTCAAATCCTTTGCAATTTTCTAAAATACCTTGAAACTTTCGAAAGATATTTAAAATGCCTTGGAATCTTTTAAAACACCATAAAATATTTAAAATCCTTTGAAATCACTTTAGATTACTGAAGTCAATGAAAAATTCCTTGAAATCTTTAAAAAATTCGCTAAAATATTTCAAATCCTTTGCAATTTTTCTAAATTATCTTGAAACTTTCGAAAGATATTTAAAATGCCTTGGAATTTTTTTAAACACCATAAAATATTTAAAATCCTTTGAAATCACTTTAGATTACTGAAATCAATGAAAAATTCATGAATAGGCCTTAATGAGCATTATTTGAATTCAATAAAATTATAAGATGATTGTGAATGAGAAACTAATTGATTAAACCAATTTCGTAATGCTTTATATTTGCATTTGAAAATATATTTGGCACTTTATAGATCCAAAACACATTTTTAAAATTTGTATGAATTATATTTTAATTCATGAAGCACTGATTTGCTTCAAATAAATATTATTAACAAAAAAAGAGTGCAACAAGCTAGGGATAAAACTGACTTGAAAGCATGTACCGAGAATTTTAATTATAATGAAGTATTTATGTATTGCAATAAATAGTAAAATCGAATAATTATAGTATACTGTGCTACAAGTGCGGAAAGTAGACAGTTTCACATGAGTACGAAGTTTACTATACGACCCAAAGTTGACTCGAAAATGAGCCAATAGCAAGTACTTCAAACTTAACAATAGTTATTACAACTGCCTACTTTCAGCACCTGTTAAAAACCACACGTTATTTTTCTTAACAAATGCAGGGAAGTTTAGTTTTGAGAAAAAAATGAAAGCAAAATTTACCGAAATTTAGAAATTTGCGGTAAAATTACCAAAACTTCGAAATAATTTCTGAATGTCAGAAATAACGAGTAAT